>OZ001670.1:2839074-3155259 GCA_963924145.1 Pyrausta purpuralis | reverse complement strand
CAATCACTGCTCTCCACTGCACACTTGAATTACTACTAACCAATCTGTGATCGGCTTGGTGTTGAGGACATTGCGTCCTTTTCGCAATTGTAAAAATAACAATTTACTTTTTCTTTCACCTTTGTAACCGCATTGTGAAATGGATTTTAAGTAAACATTTTGTAACATTTTATGATATATGCGTGATTCTTGTTTACCTACATGTCATACGATTATTTTACTTTCTTATCATAGTTTGTACACTTTTGAAACACACCCGATGTCATTTTATAGGATTTACAATTACTATCAGAGACATCACACTTGTTGTATAGCTATTTACAGACTAAAATATGATCTTGATAAGATACAGCGCAAGAACTTCTAATCACTATTTTCAAATATTTCAAAACAGTGGAAAAAACGTTCCCCTACGTTTTTCTACAGCCTATATTCCTAGGGCTTACATTCAGCAGTGGGCGTCCTTTGCCGGATTGATCACAGAAAACAGGCTACATATTTGCATTGTTCAAATAATTATTAGCGTTTTATTTTGTTCCTGTATGTATTTGATTCAGCAAGAAAACCAGCCACCTGTCGCATATGCGAATACACCATCCCTCAGAGCATATTAACTGTGACGTATGCGGGGAGGCGTTTATAGGACAACACGGGCTAAGGATGCACAAGAAGAAAGCTCATAAAGATATTGAGATGGTGAGACGAAATATCACTATCTCTCACACACTGACTCAATATTTCTCACTCATTCACTCGTTCACTCACTTACACACACCTACACATCATAATAACACACCATTTTGAGAATATTGGGGTTTATAGGGTCAAGAATGCACAAGAAGAAAGCTCATATTAAATGTATTAAGATGGTAATACAAAATATCACTATCTCTCACACACTCACTTAATATTTCTCGCTCATAATAATTCTCACTCATTCACATGCTCTCACTCATTCACTAGCTCACTCTTTCACTCACTCACACACATAATAACACACCATTCGTCTCAGACTATAACTGCGACGTATGCGGAAAAGGGTTTATAGGGTCACCCAGGTTAAGAAAGCACACGCAAATAGCTCATAAAGATATTGAGATGGTGAGTCGAAATATTACTATCTCTCACACACTCGCTCAACATTCACTTACTCACTCTCATTCATTCACTAACACACACACACTTACTCTACAAATAGGATATCACGGATTGAGGATGCATAAGAAGAAAGCTCATAAAGATAATGAGATAGAAAGAGATATTGATGCACACACACATTTAAAAACACTTTTCATTTCAAGCGCAATTTTCATTTTTGATGAATATAAAATATGACACTATGAGTGTTAAAAACATTCTAAACCATTTGATGGCGAAGCGTCATAAATTTCCGAGTTGAATTTATTATGTAATGCTGAAAAAATATAGCTACTTGGCCCACTGTTTCGTAAACAGACGGGTAGTTGGCGCTAAACGTCACGCGTAATGACGTATCGATAAGAGACCACAAATTTCGCAAGGTCGGACAGACAGCACGGCAGCTCAATTAGTAGAACGTTCGGCCAAGAAGTTGCTGGTTCGAGTCCCGCCTGTGCGCAAATTTATGGTTTATTATTTCATATTTATGAAAGTGAATGTGTTTAATTTCTTTATTTGTCAAATAAACAAATATTCAATCAACACACACACACACACACACACACACACACACACACACACGCACACGTACACGTACACGTACACGTACACGTACACGTACACGTACACGCACACAAACACAAACATACGCACTGTGAATAAGGATTGTATTTTTTTTTTGTTTTACAGAAAGAAGAAACAGAATCGGACACCAGGTGTTCTAATTGTAAAGTCCAGTTCACAAACATGGAAGCTTTAAAGCGACATACAAGCAACATCAACGGATCGTGTGATAGTAATTTAAGGTAATATATGCACTATCGAAGTCACAGACACCTCATCAATATTAAACTTAACCGCTTTACTAGTGGCGAGGTGCATAGGACGCTAAATATATACTAACACTAGCGGAGCCAGCGAACTTTGCGTCGCCCCTAGCACCGTCCCGCCCCGGCCCCGTCTCGGCCAGCCTCGTCATTTTAAAAGTTAAGAAAAACACTGTAATTGATCAGTTATCGAGCGGGATGAAAAATGATCAAATTAATAAAATGGCTTTAAAAATTAAGAGTTGTATGTATTTTTAATGCCACATTATAAAAAAAAATACGTCCAAAAATTTAAAAGAAAAAATTAAGGGTGAACAACCCTTATCATTTAGGGGTAAAATATCTAGTAGGTTCGGAAAAATAGATAGTAGACGATTCTCAGACCTACTGAATACGCATATAAAAATTTGGTAAGAATCGGTAAAGCCGTTTCGGAGGAGTACGGGAACGAACATTGTGAAACGAGAATTTTATATATTTTTCATTTATTTCTTTCTTTATTTATTTTAGGCTACATAAGGCCCATACAATAGGTACCTTAAAGACTAACATAAGTACATATAATAATATTAATATATATATATATATAAGATTATAAAGCTGAAGAGTTAGTTTAATCGCACTAATCTCAGGAACTACTGGACCGTTTTGAAAATCTATTTTTGTGTTGGATATCTTATTTATCGAGGAAGGCTTTAGGCTGTAACACATCACGCTGCGACGGGAGGGGAGGGAGAAAACTCAAAACGCGCGGACGAAGTCGCGGGGGAACCACTAGTAAATATATAAAGAAACTACTTCATAATCTGGATTTTCATCGTAACTTTTTACTTGAATCATGAATTGATTTCAGTAAACACGTATATTATAAATATTTGTTCAAAATTCAGTCGTTATTCGTTGTTATGATATGTTGTATGAATACAAAAATATCATTTACGAATTTTGTTACTGATTTGCTTTTATAAAGTGGCTAAGCACGCTGAGTATAAAAGTGTTCCGCTCCGAGGTCCCGGGCTCGACTCCCGGCCGGGTCAATGTAAAAATAATAATTTTCTATATTGTTTCGTGTCTTGGTGTTGTGGTACCACCGTTGTGTCTGAGTTCCATAACACAAGTGCATTGGCTACTTACGAGTACTTTGGGATCAGAGCAATGAATGTAATTCATCATTCTTAGCCAAGGACGTCCACTGCTGAACATAGGCCTCCCCCACAGTTTTCCTCAGCGACCGATCACAAACGGTCTGCATCCAGCTTGATCCTGCGATCTTTACAAGGTCGTCTGTCCATCTTTTCGCTCTGTGTGTCTTTGAGCTTCTTTATGAGGCACATAGTTTAAGGTTAAACTTTAACCTTGAGACCATGTTTCGAAGGGTCACCAATCTTGAACTTTCTGGCAACTAAACGATTGTATTTGTATGCCGAAACGACGAATGACGAATTAAATACGAAGCAGTTTAAATTCGTCATAATCTGCTGGACGATGACGAATTTAAACTGCTTCGTAAAAGACAGCATCGAGTGCAAGATACTTGCTATAAAAAATTCATTAGCAAAACTGAGCTGTCTCTTGCAAACAACCCCAAAGTCTTCTGGTCTTATCTTAAGTCGATGCGTGGCTCTTCTAATTAACTCAAAAAACTTTACGCATAATGACATACATTATTGTAATGGTAAGGACATATGTGACGCATTTAACAAGTTTTTTCAAAGTGTTTTCGGCGACCCCACCACTGGAGGTAGTACTCCACCCCAAGAGTATCAATCATGTGATTCATTATCGACTGTAAATATATCGGTGGACGGCGTCCAAAAGGCTTTAAGTTCTCTTAATATTAATAAAGGAGCAGGATGTTTTTTTTATTATTTTTTTATTTCAATTGGTAACAAAACAGACATTAATCAAATAGATACAAATAATAAATATTAATTAAATTTCTGTGAAAACTAGACCAATGTCCTAGCATGTTACACGGATGTGACGGTAGGATAGGTAGGACGTAGGTAGGTAGTAGGACGGTAGGATGTGACGGTATCCCACCGTTATTTTGGTCATTGTGCTCAGACGCGTTGGCGGAACCGATAACTATTATTTTTAAATTATCATTGATAGAAGGCGTATACCCTAGCTTATGGAAACAGGCTAACGTTGTGCCTATTCATAAAAAGGGTCCAAAACAGAAATTGAGAACTACCGTGGTATATCCATACTTTCCACCGTATGTAAATTGTTTGAAAAAATTGTCTACAACGCTATTTTCTGCTAAACATCTTCTGTATGCTGATGATAAAAAAGTTTTTCTCAAAATAATAACACTCACACGCTTTGGCTTTGCAGTCAGATTTAGACACGTTACATCAATACTATGTAAAAAATAAAATTAATGTCAACATTAACAAATGCCAAATTATATCATTTACGCGCAAAACAAAACCACTGTTTTTAACCGACTGCAAAAAAGGAGGAGGTTATCAATTCGACTGTATGTTTTTTTTTTGTATGTTTGTTACCTCATATCTCAGTCGTTTGTCGACGAAATCGAAATTTTTTTTCGCCTACTTAGAGGGTGTACTTTCTAGTTGGTCCCATTTTTTCCATTTTGGGATCTGATGATGGGACCTTGGTGTAATCGAGGGAAACCCTCAAATTTTAAAGGCACGTATAGAGTTTCTTTACTAGAATTTTAATGTTGACGTGTTGTTACGTCTGATAGTCAACATCTTGTGGGGCTGAGCTGATGGTGGAACTCCTTAACGCTTAAGAGTTCAGTAATTATAATGACGGAACTAATGATAGGTAATTTGTAGCTTCTTAAAAAATAGAATCATAAGGTGCACCCTCCCCCCCCCCCCCCCTCTTATGTAATCACTAAAAATGAAGAAATAAAATAAACTTTAAAAAAAGTAAAAACCGACTTCAAAACCAAAATGCACTAAAAAGTCTTAAATAAACTCTTCACCATTGAAAGGAAAGGAATCCGGTTCAGGCAAACAATTTCTTTTTGGAGTCGGTGCCATCACTTTGACCATCAAGCATCAACTATCACAGCACCGACTCAAAAAAGAAATTGTTTGCCTGAACCGGATTCCTTTCCTTTCAATGGTAAAGAGTTTATTTAAGATTTTTTAGTGCATTTTGGTTTTGAAGTCGGTTTTTACTTTTTTTAAAGTTTATTTTTTACATACAATTTTAATGGAGTGGTCATTAAGAGAACAAACGTGATGCGTGACTTAGGGGTACTTTTAGATGACAAGTTCATCTTATCTAAGCATATTGACACCTGCACCGATAAAGCCTTCAAAAACCTTGGTTTTGTTTTGCGTGAGCGTAAACCTTTTAGTAATGTTAAATCACTTCATACAGTATATAGTGCATATGTTCGAAGCGTTCTGGAGTATGCGTGTCCCGTGTGGAACCCCATGTACGCGACTTATAAAACTCAACTGGAGCGTATTCAAAAAATATTCGTGAATCATCTTAACTTTAGACGTCGCCTGAAGGTTACAACTTACGAAGAAAATTGCTATCGCAATGGTATGTTGACCTTGGAACGAAGACGTATAGCTATGGATGCAAATCTACTATATGACATAGTAAATGGACTTGTCGACTGTCCGGAACTTGTGGCTCGTGTGGCGTACCGCACTCCAGCGCGCCGCACGCGCCACACTCCTCTTCTTGGGGTACCATTATCGGCCACCAAATATGCTCGCAGTGCTCCTATCTCAAGAATTGCTCAGTTTTATAACGACTTTTTAAGTGAAATCGACATGTTTCTAGCTCCAAGTATATTTTTAGAACTCGTGTACTTAATATTCTGAAAGATCTTAATAGGATTGACAGTGACAATTCTTAGCTTGTGGACTTAACTTTATTTCCAAATATGTTATACGAGTTGATATTACTATTTTCTTATCAAGTGCAATTTCTCTATTTTATAAGTTTGGTTTGCATAGTGAAATCACATTAAAGCAAAAATCACATCTTAAGTTATATTTACCTATTTTATACAATGTTTGTCTGGGAAGCGGTTCTCTTCTTCGTTCTTTCTGATCTTATCTCACCTTAGTGATTTAGCTACGTACTCACTATTAGTTTGTCTAAGGAAACCTTGTAATTGGCTTTACCTTTTGTTATTACCTTGACTAAGCATATATTACGTAACGCTGTATGGTTTCTTAAATAAATAAAAATAAAATAAAATAAAATGCCTCTCCCCCTCCTCTGACCCTTTTCTTTCTGAACTTATGTGTGTGATCGGTTATTTATTTATTCAATTACGTCACTACTACATACTAACCCTGTATATATCATAACAGGGCGTGCGCGAAATGTGGCGAGTGTTTCAGCACTGAGCTAGAACTGAAGAAACATCTGAAACAGCACGCGAAAGAAGAGAGAAAGAATAAAAGAAAAGTCGTTAAGTGTGAAGAGGTGAGGATTTTTTTAGTTTTATTATCTATTTTTCAAGTGTTTTAGATGCTGGACTGATTTTGATGTTTTTGTTTCGCAGTGCAACCTCACTTTTGCAGCGGCGCGATCATATTCGATACACTATCAACAGGTATTTAGTGCGACTTTATGCTATTTGTTTGAAATTCAAGATACACATTACAAAATAGTGAGACTTGGTAAACATAACTTTATTTTATATTAACAGACCAAATATAAAATATGGTGATACACAAATACAAATTATTTATTCAGTTGTATATTTCTTTGATACGATTGAGGATTTCTTTTGAGTAAAAAATATACTTGTGTCAGAAAATCCTCGCTCTCGACAGTGTATAAATTACAGAAAGTGATAAATGCTTGGAATACATATTATTAAAAATTAAATACGAAACTGATGTGTGTGTTGTGTGTGCGTTTTTATGTTTATCATTATTTTAAAATATATTATTATTACTAATCTGAAATTCAAACAATACCTAATCTTGCTCCATATTTGGGACATTTGAACATTTCTGGGACAGTTTAATGGACTCCATATGATCATCATCATTATTATCTCCATAACATTAAGTGAAAGTAAGATTATTTGATTTATTAAAAGAATATACAGTACGTTAATTGCGATTTGCGAGTTTTAAGCTACGTCCTTTTCCGATGTATAAGCTCTAATATTGTAAAGTTTTATCGAATTCCATTCAGTTACAATGTATGGGATATCTGTTCTAATGTTAGTGACCAGGTTAGTTTAAATCAATACAACGTGAAATGTATGCGCAAAACCTGAAAATAGTTTGATTGGAATAACGAGCAGAATCAATTGAACCACTCTTTAATATGGGTCACAGTTTTACAAAAATGATCATTAAAATGTTGCCTTGTCTATTTATTACTAAGATAAGCCATCACGTGCGCAAACGTTTCCGTACGTTTGCGTAACAAGTAATGGTTAGTTCTTAATGAGCGTAGATAGTAATAATAATATTCCATCACTTTCTTCGCGCCGCTAGCACTGTCTCTGTATAGACCTATGGTTGACTGGTATAGGATGCTTTTAGCATTAATTCCGCCATATGTACCTTTTGTTTATGCATGAAGTGTTTTTTTTTAATAATAATGTGAGCGCGGCGCAGCGTCTCGGGGAAAACCTACCGAATCCTCTCTCGACAGAGCGTCGTCCGCAGAGCAAGAAATGATCAGAAGTGCTAGTAAAAGTAAAACACCACATTTAACCTTTTTTTCTTTCAGAATTACGTAAATTGAACTAATTGGGGTGTCTGAGGTTTTGCGCATTTAAAACTACACGTTGTATATTCCATCCAGTAGATTTTGCGTGAAGGAGTAACTAACGAGAATATATAATTAGGTTTGTTGTGTCAATCCTACTTCCAACATAATTTTATAAACGCAAAAAAAAATAAGAATGGATGTATGTTTGTTACCCTTTAAAGCAAAAACTACTGTAGTATTTTTCGTGATCGATATTCAAGCGGGTAGAGCAACGGGGAATCGCTAGTTTTTCTATAAACAAATAACAATTCACACACACACACCCACACACGCACACACACACACACACACACACACACACACACACACACACACACACACACACACACACACACACACACACACACATTCATTGGCCTGGTATGGTGTCGGTATAACACATGGGCATGGACGGTTCCACCTTGATTTTTCCTCTCCTGTTTTTTTTTATTATTTGGCGTAGGTAGATAGATAGATAACTCTTTATTGCACATTACATAAATTCTTCTTCTACTTCTTATCGTGTCGATGGTAAACCGACTTAATTTTTTTGTGCCCAGTAATGGGCGACGCGGATTGCCTTGTCGTTAGCACACATACATAAATTGATTTACAAATTCGTTTTAAGGAAATGTACAATTTAGGCGGTTGTGCATAAAAAGAAAAGAAAAAGAAAATGAAGAGCTGAATAAGTGGAATAGAAATGTATCTGTATAATAAAAATAATAATATTAAAATAAATACAAATAAATAATAATATTAATAAATGATATGCATATTTATAAAATAATATATTTATATAAAATATAACAGATTAATATATATATACCAACACAATAATTATCATACATAATAATATATACACAAACCAACATGAAATGAAAGGAAATAACTAGAATAGATAGATTTATTTTAAGAGAGTAGATGTTCTTTAAGCAGTTTTTTGAAAATAGTGATAAATTTTGATGTGAATGAAATGAATATTTTTGTGTAATCTTGTGCATGTGTCTGTGATGTAGGCCAATAAACGTGTTTTTCTTACTCTTTCTTTCTTAATTGCAGGTACACTTACGCCTGCCGCCGGCCACGTACCCGTGCCTGCTGCGGCCCGCGCTCGCCATCTGTGACGTTTGCGGGAAGAAATGCTCGGTGAGTTATTCATTATTATCATGCTGTGTTCACAGTTTATATAGGGTCGGCGCAGTATCTTCTATCTTCTTCTGTATGTATAAAACCGGCCAAGTGCGAGTCGGACTCGCCCACTGAGGGTTCCGTGCCAACTTTAACTGAATTAGGGATCTACTTACTTCTACTAAGCCTAAATACCATAATATTTTGTTGACAGCAAATATAACTTTGTTTTTCATAGTGTTTGTATGAAAAACAAAGTTATGTTTGCGGTTGTTGAAAATGTGCTATATCTCAAAAACTACTGGTTCGAACCCTTCCGAACCAATTTTCGTTGAAAGTATTTGTTAAGGTCTACATTACATATTTTTTTAAAATGGGCGCCCCCCCCCATCTAATTTCTAAACTAAGCAAGTGAAAATTTTGAAAAAAATATGTTTTTTTTCAAAATTTTCACTTGCTTAGTTTAGAAATTAGATGGGGGGGGGCGCCCATTTTACCACTTTGGAAGCGTCTAGCTGTGAAACGTTAGACTTTAAAAGAAAATGGTGTCATTTTGAAAGACCTATCTATAGACGTATAGGTTAGACTAAAAAAAAATTTTTGGTTTTAGTTACATGTATGAGAGTATGTATGTCTGTATGTATGTCATTATTTTTTATTTTGTGTATAAGAATCGTAAAGCGGTAAACAGGATACATCTTTCTACCAAATTTCAACAGTGTGATGCTTATAGTTACAGAATAAAATGGCTGTGACATACGGACGGACAGACAGACAGACAGACTTGACGAAACTATAAGGGTTCCGTTTTTTGCCATTCGGCTACGGAACCCTAAAAATGAATTGCTGTTCGTTAGTCTCACTAAAACTCGAGAACGGCTGAACGGATTTATCTTATCTTAGTCTTGAAATGTTCGTGGAGGTCTAGGGAAGGTTAAAAGGCGAGACAAATAACGCGCGAACGAAGTCGCGGGGGACCACTAGTGTTTTACATAATCATAAAGATGAAATAAGAAACCGAAAACTGTGCACGGGCGGGACTCGAACCAGCAACTTTCTGGCTAACCGGGCCAAACGCTCTTCCAATTGAGCTACCGTTGTTTGTTCGAAATTTCGCGAAGCGTTACCGCTGCGATATACATGCCTCTAAAACGGATCAGTAGCTTGCATTTCAGTCACTGGCATGATCGATACGATACGATTCGCGTATCGATCATACATTAACTTTGGCATGTTATTCAGACCATGAAATTGATTAATGGAATCACGCTGTGACGGGAGAAGAGGGAGCAAACTCAAATCGCACGGTCAAAGTCTCGGGGGACGGCTAGTAAATTATAAAGTCAGCGTGTTATTTTGAAGAAATCTTGTTACAGTCCGTTTTTATTTGAAAGTCGAATATTGTAAACAATCGTGACATTTCTTTTTAACGGAATGATTAATTTTAAAATGAGATAAACACAAAACTTACATTCACATGGGTAATAATTCATCGTTATATACTGAGATCTTATTAAATAATAGTACATTATGATACAAGTGTGCTAAGTTGACCATTATATACAAGGCGATATTGTGTGCGCCATAAGAAAGCCGCGTTTATTATGGTCACAGGCACACGTGTTTCATACGACGTTTTTCAACACACTTGCGGGGAAAAAACAAGACTCCAATTATTTATGAAAAATGGCGCGTTGTTTTTTTTTCTTGCCGCGATACCGATGCGCGCGCAAGGCTAAGGCGCGAACTAGATCGACAACAGCCAAGGTTAAAAATGTTCGTAATAATTCATGTTTAAAACACAATATACTGAAAAAGCACGCGTGTTTAATATCTAGGATTATGAGCCAAAAATCGGTGGAATAAAAACGAGTTTTGAGCAAGTGTTGTGAAAAATAGTTTATTAATATTATTCACTGATATTATTTTAAAAGTTATGAAAAAATTGTTTACATCATTGGACTAGCCAAGAAAAATGGAGTTTATCAATCAATATTGAATCTTATATCTTACCATGTAATGTCTATTTCAGTCTGCAGCCGCGCTAAGAAATCATCTCAGGATACACACAGGAGAGCTACCTTTCCAGTGCAGCGATTGCCCTAAGCGGTTCAGAGTTAACGAACGGTTACAGGTAGGTAAATTCATAATTATGTAAAAAAGATAATCAGTAAGCTCAAGTGGCAGTGGGCAGGGCACAGCGCGAAGAACTGATGGCCGTTGGGGCAGGAAAGTTCTAGATTGGAGACCCTTAGATTAAAGACGCGGCGTAGGACGTCTGCCGGCCAGATGGACAGACGATCTTGTAAAGATCGCAGGATCACATTGGATTCAGACAGGAAAGCCGTGGGGGAGGCCTATGTTCAGCAGTGTACGTCCTTTGGCTGATAACTGATAATGATAAATTGCACTTGTTTCGTAAGAAAATTGACAGAACTCTTGATATCTGCCCACAACAATGAATACTTTTTTTTAGTTTTAGTTTTGATTGTAAACACTTTTTTTTTTAATTTACTTACTGTTGCGGTTGTAAATAATTTTTCAACACACTTGCTCAAAATGACGTATTTATTCCACCGATTTTTGGCACATAATCATAGATAATAAACACGCGTGCTTTTTCTGTATATTATTGCACTAGTGCCTTTATTTATTAACCCGACCAATTTACATTTGTACCCTAGTATCAAGTAGTAAGTAAGAAGATGAAGCGATATAATTTAGTCGGGTTATAACTTACACAACAAACAGTATTTATGCGAAAAATAACAGTATGTACATATTTATTTCAATAAATGGTAAATCCAGCTTTATTACTAAAAATAACTCAAATTCATTCAAAATTTTCTGTAATTTGTGTTATAAATAACGAATTATTACATTTTTAATCCTGGCTGTTGGCCGATCTAGTTCGCGCCTTAACCTTGCGCGCGCATCAGTTTCGCGGCAAGAAAAAAAACAAAGCGCCGTTTTTAGTAAATAGTTGGCGGCTGTGGTGTGACGAAGTTTTGGATTAATGGCAAGTGTTTGAAAAACGTCGTATGAAACACGTGTGCCTGTGACCATAATATACGCGGCTTTCTTATGGCGCACTCGCTTTCGCTCGTGCGCACACAATATCGCCTTGTATATAATGGTCAACTTAGCACACTTGTATCATAATGTACTATTATGTAAGTTATTTAAGGTACATTATGGGTTATAGTCTAGTACTATAAGTGTCATTTGCATGTTTTTTAAGTCACCGGCTGTAACCTGTGTGTCTACTAAACAAAAAATAAAAATAAATAAAATGATCTAGGTCACCGCCAAATTAATACATTATTAGAAAGGACGTGTAGTTATATCAAGTATAGCTTTATTTTTATCAGTTTACATTTATTTAAAATTCAAATTAGTAAAAAAAATATATGTGAACCTGAAACTCATATTTACCTTTTTTTAATTAAATGTAGTTTTGAAACGTATAAATGGATAAAGTAATGACTATTTTTAACAAATAAGTTTTGTTCTTATTTTGTACATAGGACCTTATGTTTCTAAGGCGGATCTTGTCCGTATTAACAGGGTTAACACTTTAGGAGCCAAAAGTTCTGCTTGTAGCTTCCATGTAATGCATGTACACAAGAAGTCTGTGCATTTGTCAAGATTATAAGTATTGAAATTACGGGGTCAGGGGTGCGATTGTGTAAAGCAATCGTATTTATTTGACAATTCAAAACGTACGGTATGATCTGTCAAACGGCAAAGAACAAAGGGTTTGACAGATCATATCGTACGTTATGAACTGTCAAATGAATACGATTGCTTTACACAATCGCACCCCTGGACGGGACGTCGAGACGAATTACGTCACACAGCCTTCGCGTTAGAGAAAGCACTTGCAAAATTCAACAGGCTTGCCGATGTGACAGTGGCCGAGTGACATAGGCATACGCCCGGGTAGCGTAAGACACAGGTGCTTTTTACAAGTGCAATTTATTTACTTATACATATATATTTATCACGCTTCTCGCGAGAAGCGCGCATTAGCGAAAGGTGGAAAGGTTTAGGGGAGGCCTACGCCGCTGAGGCGACTACTGCCGATATTTATTATAATTAGATAAGCTTAGCATAAATCAGATGGTAGTAGAAATAAAGGCTATTTTTATTTATTTATTTTATATATTTATCACAACACTTGTATGTACAAAGCTACTCCAACACACTTTCAAGCTAAACACAAAATTCACTAGAATATATAAAGAGTCTTAGATAAACTCTTGACCTTTTAAAGAAAAGGAATCCATTTTAGGTGAACAATTTCTTTTTGGAGTCGGTGCTCTGATAGTTGATGTGAGAGTTGGCCAAAGTGATGGCACCGACTCCAAAAAGAAATTGATTTATTGTTGTTGGGGAAGAAGGGGGGTGGGAGGTTACTTATTATGACTGTAACTGACTTTTGGAAGCTACAAATTATCTTTCATTAGATTAGTCATTATAATCACTGAACTCCATCGCGTTAAGGAGTTCAACCATAAGCTCAGCTCCACACAATGTTGCAAACCTCTAGGAAGGCGAAAAAAAAAACTCAAATCGGTCAGCAAATTACTATACTATAAAAAACTGCCAGGCCTTGTCTGTTAAAATTTACAATAAAATACCTTATGACATAAGACAGCTTTCCTACAAGAATGTTTTTATAATCTGAATGATTTTTTGACATGATGAATTCTATAATGATAATAATTTTGACATGGATAAATATTATTGAATTGTATCAATTATGTATATTAAATAGAAATGTATTATTTAATAGGTCAATAAATTTATGTTACCTGAAATGTTGAAATAGTAAAAATGTGTATAGTAGGTATTAAGATAAATTAATGAATTGTTTAATTGTAATTTTAATTTAAATATTTTAATTTTGCATGCCGCCGGTGGCAAAACATGATGGACCAAGATTAAATTCTGTTATCAAATTTACAATGTTTTGAGCAAATAAACATATTCTATTCTATTCTATTCTATATTCTATATGTATAACAATCAAATTTATTACGCATCCATTTCTAAAAAACATAATTCTAAATATATATTTTTAGATCCACCGTCGTATCCACACGGGAGAGAGGCCAGTCAAGTGCACGTACTGCCCCAAAGCGTTCCGACACAAGGCTCAGCTGATACGACACGTCAGAGTAAGTGTTACTTATAATAGTCCCCATAGATTTTGCCCAAGGTGTCCAGTCACGACGACTAGCCGACTGCGCGGGACATATTATAAAGCAGGGCTTGGAAACCGGTATTTTTTTTGAACCGGTTTGACGAAAATACAGGTGGAACTTTTTGAAAAAGGTTATGTTCCTTTAAACCGGTTTTTAAACCGGTTTGGAAAAATATGGGTATTTTGCATTAAACGGTTCAACTTTTCGTTCAGGCAGGACAACCACTCTAAACTTCGTTAAGATCTGCAAGCGGTGAGCGCATCTGACGTTTGTTTCTGAATCTGATAATTAGTTTAACATCTTTTGAAGAATATTCGGTCTACTAACAAGTCGCGTTGCGATCGTCGCGAGCGGCTACGAATAAACCGGTTTATTGAGGTTCACAGTATCGCTATTATTTCGTTCCGCTCCGGAACGGAATTTTACGATAAAACCGGTTTAACCGTTATAATACCGGTAAATCTTGAACCGGTTTCAAGCCTTGTTATAAAGTCCGTTTTACTTTGCCAGTCGAATAGTAAACAATCTCGACATTCCTTTTTAACGAAATGTAATTTTTTTTTATAAGATATACACTAAACTCACAAATTACATAGGTAATTCGTTGAATACTGAGATATTTTGAATCAAATAGTTAATTAATCATTTTAAAAGTTAGAAAAATATTATCAACATTATCGGACTAGCAAATAAAAACGGACTATAGTGCACAAGTGTGTGCACAAGCACAGGCGCACTCTCTATTCCTCTCACTCCCATACCCCGATGGGACAGCAGTCTGACTCGATCGGAGAGAGTTCAGGCGCAGGACGAACGGCTTTACGTGCTTTCCGAGGCACGGGGGTGAAACACCGCCAAAAACAACTGAACAGAATAACCCAGGTACATATTTTTTGCCCGACCCGGGGATCGAACCCGGGACCTCTGGCGATGTCGTCATTCTAAAGTGACGACTCTCTAACCGCTGCGCCGCCGAAGTAGTTAATGATTTTGATCTAAGTGTTACTATACAGGTTGTTGCAAATTATCACGCCAGTAAAAGGAGACACGGTGCGATATTTATCTTTTGGGCGGCGGTGAAAATCAGAACTAATTTTACAAAAATACGGCTGTCCCCAATCTAACAGGCGTTTTTCTGATTTTACCTAAAGTTAATTTTATGTATACAGGGTGACTTTTTTATCAGTACCGAAATTTTGTGTAAAGACTGCACTGATGATTATGAACAACTTTTACTATGGGGGCAATAGTGAAATCGAGAAAAAAATCAGCTGTTCCATACAAAAGTTCAATTGGCGCGCGGTCAAAATGTATGTTTTTTTGTTGATTATACAATTGATTTGATTTCAAATCACCGGAACATACATGTTACAAACATACATGCTTATACTAATTCAAATAAGTACCCTTCTCCTTGACTTTGCCATGGTCGGGTTAAAAAATATTCGTTTAACTGCTTCCCAAACTCCACTAGCGGCCCCCTGTCAATGATATGTATCAGCCAGAAGATCTTTGTCGCACTGAAGCTTAAGCGTTTCCTTAGTCTTATAGAATAGATCTTTCAGGTGAAATATGTACCTGGGTTTTTCTGTTCAGATAATTCTCAGGGCAGCCCGGAGTTTGTAAGTTGGCGGTGTTTCACCCCCGTGCCTCGGAAAGCACGTAAAGCCGTTGGTCCTGCGCTTGACTTCTCTCCGGTCGTGTCGTTGCTGTCCCTAAGCTAAGGGCTGTGAGAGTGAGAGGAATAGAGAGTGCACCTGTGTTTGCGCACACACTTGTGCACTATAATATGTCCCGCGCAGTCGGTTAGTCGTTATGACTGGCCACCGTAGTCGAAATCGGCTAGGGGGACTATTATTAGATCTTTCAGGTAAAAGTAATTGAAAGAACTTGTGTTTCTATACTTAATTTTAAAAAGAACGGTTGTCCGAACAAGATCGTGCCAAACTAAAACTGGAGATAGCTTAGCCATAGACCTTTCAAATAAAAATAACATGACTCTAATAAAGTCTCAAAGCTTGGGAGATAATGCCAATTTTTTATATTTTTCTTGTATGAAGAAAACAAATAAACTGGCATTATCTCCCAAACCATGACACTTTCATAAGAATAATGTTATTTTTATTTAAAAGATCTTTTGATAAGCTATCTCCAGTGTCAGTCTGGTCTGCCATTTATAAGACAAAAAGTGCCATAATTAAAAAAAAGAGTATACCTGAAAGGTCAAATGAAAAGGGTAATGACTTAGCTAACCAGTGTCAGTTTGGCACGCTCTTTTTGGGACAACCTGTAGATACGGAGCAAGTAATTTTGCACATGATTTTGGAAGCTTTAGTAGATAATAATAATAAATCAATATTGGACAGCAATCGCATACATGTATGTGACTCGTGTGTCTTTTTTGACTCGTATTTAATTCAACAAGCATTTATTTTTCACTGTTTTCTTAAAATTGCATCCTCAATTTTTTTCTAGGTCCACACCGGCGAGAAACCATACCCTTGCGCGCATTGCGGCAAAGCGTTTTCGTTGAATTACACGCGAAAAGCGCACATTAGGACTGTACATATGGGTGTCCCAAGCGGGGCGCCAACGGACGCTTTCTATGGCGCTCCGGCTATCTGAGGCGCTCAAAATTGATTTTATGGCGCGTTTTTAGAATATTAGGCGCCCCGGCTAGGATCTGAGGCGCCCCGGCTAGAATTTAAGACGCCCCTGACAGAATCAGTAGATACTAAACACTATCTGACTTATTCATAATAACTCAAACAGTCTTATAAACCAATATTTGCTATTACACTGTTTTGTCACTTTCTGTCTTACGATGACAGCGCCTGGAAAGAACGTAACGAAACAGTGTAAAAGTTCAAACACGATTATTAGACTGTTTGCGTTATTATGAATTAGGGAGCAAAAAAGTACGAGCCAATTCAAGGGCGTGTTTGAAAAACGAGTTAGTATACGAGAAAAATATTTAAAATTTTGTTTGTTTTAACGCGCTGATCTCATGAACTACTGGACCGATTTGAAAAAATATTTTTCTGTTGGATAGCTTATTTATTGAGGAAAGCTGTCGGCTATAAAACATCACGCTGCGACGGAAGGAGAAAGAGCAAACTAAAAACGCTCATAGTATAATAGTAAAAAAAGGAACGAGTCAAATTTACAGGAGTGGTTGAGTCGAATCTAGAATGCGGGATAAAAAATAAAACTTCATTTTTTCCTGCAAAATACAGTATTCTAAACTTGATTGACAACCACTCTCTTGAATTTGGCTCGTACTTTTATTTTTACATCCTGTATTTGTAACCGCACTGCGGCAAAGCGTTCTATTCGTTAACACGCCAACAGCGCATACAGAACAGTTAATACCTTTGACGACCCGTCTGGTGTAGTGGTCGAGTTATCGCCTACTACGCAGCGGGTGCGGGTTCGATCCCCGCACAATACAAACATTTGTGTGCATGAACATGTCTGTTTGTATTGGTCTGGGTGTTTTCTATGTATATCATGTATGTATTTACAAACAAAAAGTATTTAAGTATTATATCCGTTGTCTGGCACCCATAACACAAGCTTTGAGTAGCTTACTTTGGGGCTAGATGGCGATGTGTGGGAATGTCCAAAGGATATTTATTTAATATGGGCGCCTCTGAACGCTTTCTACAGTCCGTTTTAGATGATAGATTTGGCAGGTAAAAATTCTGTACATAGTGTACAAAAATCATATTTATTAATGCCATTGTATTATTTATTATTATAGAAATAATTAAGATATAATTATTCATTGTCAAGTATTATATGGAACAAGTATTGTTATAAATAAATTTATGCATTTAAGAAATCTTGTAGAAAATAATAATATAAAATATACATATTGTGTTTACGAAAAAATATCAATAAGTTGTAAGATATTGCTAATTTATAGAATAAACAATGAATTTTAAAAGTATATTGTTTTTTTCTTGATCCCTAATGTGCCACATAGTAGAAGTAGTAGTAGTCCAAGGAACATTATTACTTATAGTAGTAGTCCCCTTAGCTGATTTCGACTACGGTGGCCAGTCACGACTAACCGACTGCGCGGGACATATTATAGTGCACAAGTGTGTGCGCAGACACAGGTGCACTCGCTATTCCTTTCACTCTCATAGCCCTTAGGGACAGCAATCTGACACGACCGGAGAAAAGTCAAGCGCCGAACCAACGGCTTTACGTGCTTTCCGAGGCACGGGGGTGAAACACCGCCAACTTCCAAACTCCGGGCTACTCTAAGAACTTCTGAACAGAAAAACTCAGGTATATATTTTTGGCCCGACCCGAGGATCGAACCCGGGACCTCTGGCGCAGCCGTCGCTTGAAAGTGCGACCCTTCTGTTTTGAAGTATAGGAAAGGACGTGTGAATGAAACTCGAGTTTAGCCAATACTGATTTTTATTATTTTACGTATAACACTTCTATCTACCTGCATTATGGTTTATATTAAAATGTAGAATTACCTACAATTCCCCTATAAAATATTTATAATGAGAGACATACATTTTTAGTTCAGGTTTAAACCTTGGTACAAGCCACAATTTAAAAAGATATGAAGTAGGAATATTTTTTACATTGATCATTTTATTTCTATTTTATCCTTATTATTATTTTATTTTATCATACTCTTTTAATTAATAATAATGAGTTAAGTATATTTGTTTAGGTATTGCGCGGATATTTTATAACATTTATAGAATATGCAGCAAAGATTATTTAATTATATTACATGTAAAATAAAATTTAAATGGTTATTATGATTATTATGAGCATGATGTTCACATTTCATTAGTTTAATTAAAGTGACAGAGTTCCAAAAATCCGAATATAAGTTTCTAAATATTCCATTACATAACTATACTTTTCAAATGTTTCATAACACAATTAAATTCTTCTTTAAATCAATAAGTATTGGAAAGTACGGATCACAGTAGATACCATATTATAGTAGTACACAATTATACATCATATGTTTATGATTTGTATGTATAGGTAATAATAATAGTTTACAATAATAGAATTCAAATAGAGCACAATGCAGACCTTTTAAAATATTTAAGCATGCAATAACGGACCTTAACATAAATACACTTGTTTAATCTTGTGCAAATACATATGAGATACGAGGGTCAAACTGAAAGTTCTTAGAAAATCAAAAACTGATTACATTAGCCAGTTATTAGTTTTATTATATCTTTTCAAAATATTGTCCATTGACGTCAATACACCGCTGCATGCGATGGAACCACTGGGAAAAGCACTTTGCCCACTCGTCCTTAGGGGTGTCTTCAATGGCATCGCGATACGCAGCCACCGCTTCTTCAGCATTCATAAACCGCTTTCCTTTAAGTTTTTCTTTAATTTTTGGAAATAAATAAAAATCACAAGGCGCAAGGTCGGGGCTATACGGCGGGTGACCCAGTAATTCAACGTTTGATGTCGCCAAATAGTCGATCGTTCGCTTGGCGGTGTGCGACGAGGCGTTGTCGTGGTGAAGGAGGATCCTACTGCGAGGTCGTTTCTCTCGAACTTTTTCCAAGACAAGTGGCAAACAATTGGTAGTGTACCATTCTGCAGAAACTGTTTTTTGATCCTCTAACACAATTGTTGCGAAATGACCTATCCTTCCAAAGAACGAGGCCACCATTTTTTTTCCCGCACTTTGATCTCTCTTCACTTTAGTTGGCAACTCCTCGAAAGGAAACACCCACTGAGCAGATTGTCTTTTGGTTTCAGGATCATAACAGTAAATCCAGCTTTCGTCACCTGTTAGTATGTCGAACACAGCATTTGAGTCACCTCCGTTAAATCTTTCAGTCATTTTACGGCACCAATCCACACGATGGAGTTTTTGAGCCTTAGTCAAATTATGAGGTATCCACCGGGCGCAAAGCTTCCTGACCGCTAAATGTTCGTGGAAGATTTTGTGCACTTGACTCATACCGATGCCTAAGCTTGTCCGAATCTGCTGATTGGTCACTCTTTTGTCAGTCTCTATCATACGCCGCACAACACAGATGTTATTTTCAGTCGTCGCCGTAGAAGGCCGTCCCTCACGTACATCATCAGTAAGATTAGTGCGACCACGTTTAAACTCATTAAACCAGTTGTAAACAGTCGCACGAGATGGGGCTTCATCGTGAAAGGCCAATCGTAGTCTATCATAACTTTCTTGTTGACTTAAATGACATCGAAAGTCATAAAAAATCATTGCACGAAAATTTTCTCGTGTTAAATTCATGTTGACGTGACACAGACAATTTTCAATTTGCCGCCAAATCGTAAAACAAATGACAAATGAATGAAATATATACTCAGTAATATTGGCAAAGAGTTCTATTTTCAAATTTTAGAATATTTTTTTTATTATATTGTTTATAAGTGGCCAGTTCTAAGAACTTTCAGTTTGACCCTCGTATACTTGTTTTAAACTTTAACAGCCGTGAACGATTACCTTGTTGTTGGATTTCCAGGGAGAGAGTATTCCAAGCGATCAGGAGGTCTCACTTTCCTGCCAAAACGAGTGGTATATTGAGTGACATTGTTGTTTGTCGATTGTGATATTTGTGGAGAACTGGAGCCTATGTTTGGACGCTGACCTTGGTCACGGTCGAGGGAGGCGTTAGAACTACTGGAGTGACTCAGCTGTGACTCCGGCCTATCAATAGTTATATCATCATACCTATCGTTATACTGCTGATTGTCATTTCTCAGTTCCGAGTCTATTATGATGTGCTTTCTATTTCTTCTTAATAAATTACCGGTGACTAGTCTTACGAGATATGATCGGCTGTTTAAAATGCGTTCGATAGTGCCAGGAGTCCAACGATTATATAATCTAACTGTAACTTTTTGAGCGATTATTAAAGGCTTTAAGTGTCTAGCTCCCCTATCAAAATATTTCTTTTGATACTCCTGACGCGCTTTGAGTTTACTAGGAATGTTTTTGTGGATTTTGGGTAACAACAGTCGCGGCGAACACGGAATTATGCTGCGTAGCTTTTTATTGTATAATAGTTCAGCGGGTGATGCTAATTTGCCGCTTAACGGTGTATTGTGATACTCCAAGAGAGCTAAATCGAATTCAGAATTATCATAAGCTGTTTTTCTCATCATCATTTTTATCGTTTGAACGGCACGTTCCACTTGACCGTTTGATTGAGGATACCCAGGGGATGATGTATTATGTTCGAAATTCCAGGATATGGAAAATTCTTTAAATGCCCGGGACGTGAATTCGGGACCATTATCTGACATTACTATTTGTGGAACACCTTGCCGTCTGAATATGAATTTTAATTGTTTGATGACCTCTGTAGATGTTGTCGATTTTAATTCTGCAGTTTCAATGAATTTACTAAAATAATCGATTACTATTAAGTAAGATTTCGAGCCAAAGTGAAAAATATCAGTTCCTATCTTATACCAAGCCCTATTTGGAACTTCATGCGGTATAACATATACATATAGAGAGAGAGAGGGCGCTACTGCGCACGTAAACATTGGCTCCGCGTATTTAAATCGTTTCTAAATAAAATACGGCAAAATTTGACGTGAACTATTAAAATTTTAGCTCGTGTACCTATAAATACTATGTACAAATGTTTTCAAAAGATTTGTGAGAGTGAAAAGTGATTTAAGCGGGAAAAGCTATTACCACATAATAAGTTTTAAAACATAAAAAGTGACTATAATTGAAGTTTGAACTAAACGAAATTGTGTTACAAACAGTTTATGAAATACAAAAAACGTTTTAACTGCAGTGATAAGAAGAATATGTGAAAATTAATAACTTTGTATTTTTGTGCCAACCGTTATTGAACAAACATTCGAAACTTTACAAAACTTTGTTTAGCTTTTTCCCTGCAGTGCCATCTATTGACTAACCTGTGTACTACCTCATGCTCGACCATCACCTCTGTGAACCTTAAACAACAGCAATTATTAGTTTCCAATAGAGGGCGCTAGATTTAACGCCGTCCTTGAGGTTGAATTGTAAATATATGTTCGGAACTATAGAGTAAGAGGGCGCTGCTGAAAAATCGACAAAATGACTTCAAATTGTGCGGGATGTAAACAAACTCTACCAAAAAGAGAATTTCTTACTTGTTCTCTGTGCAATAGCGTTTATGACTTGGAGTGTGCAAATGTATCCGAAAAGCGCTTCTACAGTACGATGACTGCTGAATATAGACAAAGATGGAAGTGCCCAGCATGTTACTGTAGAATACCTAAAATGGGAAATACGGATACACCAGTACAACTATCGCACAGTACCCAATTTCAGCCCGTCCGATATGAGTCGCCTGATAGAAATAATGTTACAATTAGGAAAGCAATACCTACTGGTAACAACGAGACGATGAATTCTGACGATATGAGTTTGTTTAGTGATACCCTCTGTCAGGACCATGATTCCCCCACCACAGAAAGCAAATGTGAACTGCCAAAACTCACCCTAAAAAGTCTAAGTGATTTAATTATGCAAAACCTCAAAGAAAACAATGAAAGAATTATAACACGACTGGAAAGTACAATTCAAAAAGAAATAACCAATAGTATGAGATCCTTAAGAGACGAATTCAACAGAGTTACAAATAATTTAAATGAACAAAATAATGAAAGAAAAATGGAGATTGAAAATTTAACTAAACAAATACAACAACTAACGAAGGAAAATGAATCAATAAAAAAAGAAATTAAAGGTCTAACATCTAGTACGAAACATGATCATTCGTCAAAAGCCAACTACTGTACTGAAATAAATAGTAAGAAAATTGTTTTACACGGATTTGCAGAATATCATAAAGAGCCTGAAAGTAACTTACATCACCGAATAAATTGCCTCTTCCAAGAATTCCTAAATGTTGACATAAGAGGGTACATTGAAGATACCCATAGAATTGGACAATTCAAAAAGAGTGGAAAACGACGGCCGCTTGTCATAGAACTAATAAGTAAAAGAATGACTAAGCATGTTTTGAATAACAAAGACTGTTTTAAAAACACTGGATTATCGATTTCAGAATACTTAGACAAGTCTGCACGATTAGAAAGGAAACGCATGATAGAAGAAATGCTCATGGCACGGAGAAATGGTTTTTATGCGGTAATAAGAAACGATCAGCTGTACATAGATGGGAAAAAAATTAACATGGATGACAAAATAAATACCACTACCAAGGATTGCACTAACCAAAGCACGCAAAATATCGAGAGCAAAGATGAAACACAACCTGAGAATCTCCTAAACCACCCAGCTGAAGTACATACATTTCGTAAACACAGAACAACACTTTAAAATCCTTTTCCAGAACATGCAAAGTCTATATAACAAACAACATTTAGTAGAAGTGTTTTTAGATGATGATATGACCTATCAAGCAATCTGCTTCACTGAAACCTGGATGACAGAAGAACGATATAAGCTTATCCAGTTCGACGGCTACAAAATAGCATCATCCTTTTATAGAAAGAAGCACTCCGGCGGCGGCGTCTGCATCTTACTTCAAGATCACATTGACTGTGTTGAACTTAACGATATTGCTAACATGTCCCTTGAATTTAATTTAGAATTATGTGCAGTTGAATTAGTTAAAGAAGATGTCATTTTAATTAATATGTATTGGAATGGAAGAGAGGAAGGTTTATTTTTTAACCGATTAAAATGTATCCTCAATTACATTACAGGTAAATATGGTAAACGAAACATCATTTTAGGCGGCGACTTAAACGTAGACTTGATAGAAAATAATAAAAAATGTAATAAATATCTTAATGTAATGCGAGAACATAAATTCATTCAACATATAAAAAAACCAACCCATTTTGTTCAATCTAGAGAAACTTGTATAGATCACATACTTACTAATTTCAAACCAAAAAATCTTAAAACTAATGTTATAGACTTTGGCTTTTCTGACCACTCAGCTACAATTATTGATTTCCAAATACCTAAAAATTTGAAACCAAACGTATGGTTTATTAAAAAACGTATGTACAATAAAAAAGCAATAGCTAATTTTAAAACTAACCTTAGGTCAATAGACTGGAATAAGTTATTATACAAAAATAAAGATATTAACCAAAACTATAAATCATTTCATAACCAAATAAAAGATATCTTGAACAAATGTATACCAAAATATAAAATTAAATTGAAAACTAAATATAAAAAGTACTGGTTAACTACCGGTATTAAAAAATCATGCCAAAATAAAAGATTTTTAAGAACTCTAGCATCAACAACAAAAAGTCCGATAATTACCAATTATTATAAGAAATATGAGAAAACTTTAAAGAATACTGTAATTCACGCGAAAAAAATACATTTTATAAATAAAATAAAATCATCAAACAATAAAGTAAAAGCTATGTGGAATGTAATAAATGAAAAAACAAAAAAGAAAATCATCAAAGACAAATGTAACATTAAACTTAAATTAAATAACAACATATGTTCTGACTCAAAACAAGTTGCCGACCACTTCAACAACTTCTTTGCGTCCATTGGCGAAGAACGCGCCGGCCAACGTGCCCCGGGCCGCCCTGTCCTCACTCCCACTGAGCATTCCATGTTCCTCCACCCAGTCGATTGCAGTGAGGTTAATAAAATAATTAAATCCCTAAAAAATAAATTCAGTCATGGAATAGATGAAATACCCCCTAGTCTCTTTAAAGAGTGTTGCGATGAATTAACATTACCATTAACAATATTAATCAACCAATCGTTTAACGAAGGTACCTTTCCGTCTCTCCTCAAAAAAACAGTAATAAAACCGATCCATAAGAAAAATATAAAGACTGATCCATCTAATTACCGTCCAATAGCCTTATTGCCTACATGTTCTAAAATATTTGAAAAAGCTATGTGCAATAGGGTATACAAATTTTGTGAAAAATTTAAAATTTTTGATAATAGCCAAAACGGTTTCAGGAAAAAACACTCTACAACACTCGCAGTTTATAAATATACACAAGAAATTGTAAAAACCTTAGATGCTAAGAAATATGGCGTAGGCATTCTTCTCGACATGACCAAAGCATATGATAGGGTACAGCATAATTTATTACTACAAAAACTGTATGGTATAGGGATCCGTGGTTTGGCTCACTCGTGGTTCACATCTTATATGCATAATAGGGAACAGTATGTTGAAATAGAGCAATTTGACAACTCGACCGGACTCATTAAAAATATTCGATCTGATTGTAGAATAGTGAACGCATCCATACCGCAAGGCAGCGTACTTGGATGTCTCTTGTTTATTATTTACATTAATGACCTCCCCAAAAACATAAACGAGCCATGCGTCATGTTTGCAGATGATGTTTCTTTACTAACATCATGCAGCAACAGTGTAGAACTAAATGCCAAATTAGAAAAACTGATCACTGAAACCTCCGATTGGATGAAAGACCACAATTTAGAAATTAACTTTAGCAAGACAAAATTAATTACATTTAATCCGCATCAAAAAGAACCACTTTCCATTAATTTAACTTTTAACAGTTTTACTATAGAGCAAGTAAGTGAATTCAATTTACTAGGCTTAAATATAGATTCCCACATAAACTGGAAATCTCATATACAAAAACTTATATCCAAACTGTCCAGTTTCGCATATGCGCTCCGAGAGACCAAGAAGACGACAGACCTAGATACTGCCATTGTCACCTATTATGCGTATGCTTATGCCTGGCTCAGTTATGGCATTATCTTATGGGGATATAGCACCGATGCTCCAGACCTTTTCACCAAACAAAAGAAACTTATCCGCATACTAGCCAACATCTATCCAACAGAAAGTTGTAAACCATTTTTCATAAAATACCAAATTTTAACTTTATCATGTATTTACATTTTAGAAATTTGCAAATTTGTTCGCTCTTATCCCGATTTTTACACAAAACGCAAATACACATGCAATCAATATTCTCTCCGTAACCAAAACAAACTAACAATACCGACTTGCCGGCTTCAAATAACTTCATCCAGCACATTTAATATGTCCATAAAAGTATATAATAAATTACCTGATCATTTAACCCAAGAAACTAACAACAACACTTTTATCAAAAATCTGAAACAACTTCTTATTTCTAAGTGCTATTATAGCATCAATGAATACTTAGAAGATAAGTTATAAAAGAAAAAAAACTAAATAGGTAGTTTAAAGTTTGTAGGTAGTTTAATGTATATTTTTTTCTTAATTTGTATAGTAAAGCTTCCTCTCTCTGTAGTACTTATTTTGCAGCGCCCGAAAGGGTCCATAATGATCGTTTTGCACTCTGCCTTAATTGTAACACCTATAATTGTACATTATGGAGCAATAAAGTATTGAGTATTGAGTATTGAGTAAGTGGTTCTTTAGTGTTTTGTTTTTTATATGTAAGGCAAGCCTGACAATGTGATAAATAGTCTTGTATATGTGATGACATATTAGGCCAAAACATGATTTCTCTAGCTCTAAGGTTACATTTTTCTATACCTAGATGTCCTATGTGAATATTTTTTAACATTGTTCTTCTCATACATTTTGGTATGACGACCCTATGGCCCTTCCATACTAAACCATAATTAAATGTTAGATCCTCTTTGCTATCCCAAAATGGTTTTAAGTTATCTCTTACTTCGCTTTTTTGCGAAGGCCAGCCACGTTTAATAATTTTAATAAGTTCCTGCATATCCTTATCTTCTTGAGTGTGTTTCTGTATTTGTATAAAATGCGAATCAGTGAGCGGATTGTCAGCTGATATTACGCACACCTGAGCCTGCGCGTCTAGATGGTCACGTGGGGTCGTATTGTTATCGCCGCTGCTCGGCGCAACTGCCCGCGATAACGCATCCGCTATATAAAGATACCTACCCGGCTTGTAGACCAATGTGAATGAATAAGGTTGCAGGCGCATTAGCATTCTCTGAAGCCTAGGTGGGGTGTTTACTAATGATTTATTTATGATGCTGACTAAGGGCTTGTGATCTGTCTCTATTGTAACGTCATGACGACCATAAATATACATATAAAATCTCTCACAAGCAAACACGCACGCATAAAGTTCTTTTTCAATTTGAGCGTAGTTTTGCTCCGTTTTAGTTAGCGACTTAGATGCGTAACAGACAGGCAAATTGTTCTGCATTAAACATGCTCTTAAACCGTTTTTGCTTGCATCAACCGATATCACCACCGGTGTTTCAAGGCTATAATATTTTAAGACTGGTGGACTACTTAATTGATTTTTAATCGATTCAAAGCACTTATCGTGCGTTTCATCCCAATGCCAAGCGATGTCCTTCTTCAATAATTCCCTAAGCAAAGCTGTTTTTTCAGAAAAAATCGGTACAAAATTGCTGACATATGTAACAATACCTAAAAACCTTTCCACGTCTTTTACGTTGTTTGGCTTAGGCATGTTTTTAATGGCTTTAATATGTTTTTCGTCGGGCTTAACACCACGTCTGGTTATTTTGTGTCCTAGATAAGTTAGCTCGTTTAAACCAATTTTACATTTATTTTTGTTTAACTTAATATTAATTTTTCTACACCTCTGTAGTACTGAAAGTAGTATTTTATCATGCAATTCTTTTGTATTAGCATGAACCAATATATCATCAACAAATTGTATTACACCATCTATGTCATCAAAATGTCCATACAGCCTTTTATGGAAGATTTCTGAAGCTGAACTTATACCATAAGGCATCCGCAAGAATTTAAACCTACCAAAGATGGTGTTGAAGGTACACAAGTCCGTGCAGCTATCATGTAGTTTAACGTGCCAAAACCCTTGTTTTGCATCTAGTGTACTAAAATATTTGGAACCTGACAAACATGTTGCTATTTCCTCAAAAGTTGGCAACTTGAAATGCTCTCTTTTAATCGCTTTATTTAAATCTCGCGGATCTAGACATATACGAAGATCGCCGTTGGGTTTCTTTACTACTGTCATACTATTGACCCAATCTGTGGGACCCTCAACCTTCTCAATAATACCTTCCCTTTGCATTTCTATCAACTTATTTTTGACTTGCTCTTTTAAAGCTACTGGCAACTTTCGTGGTGCATGTATTGTAGGCTGTGCACCCTCTTTTAATTCTATTTTATAAGTACCAGGTAGACAACCAATTCCTTCAAATAAATCTGGAAATTCATCTAAAATGGCACTACTGCTGTTACTACTGTTTTCTTTAACACTCATTACTCGTTTTATTAGGTTCATTTCCTCGCAGGAACTTCTACCTAAAATTGGTGGAGAGTTTGTATTAACTATGACAAAACTAAGTATGTATGTGCTTTGTTTATATGCCACTTTAAGGAAACATTTACCCACTACTTCTATTTTGCTACCTGCATACCCTTGT
Source organism: Pyrausta purpuralis (assembly GCA_963924145.1). Taxonomy (NCBI): domain Eukaryota; kingdom Metazoa; phylum Arthropoda; class Insecta; order Lepidoptera; family Crambidae; genus Pyrausta; species Pyrausta purpuralis. The sequence goes on along the minus strand of OZ001670.1, from coordinate 3,126,829 downwards.
AATTTTATTGTGGTTTTAACTAATTCATTTTGAGAAATGTTTAATTTATTCATGTACATAATTGGTAAGGCTCCAGTGTCCAATTTAAAATTTATTGTCGTGTTTTTTATTACTAATAATGCCGACCAAAGATCATAAAACGAATTATTATTTATAGAGTATATTACCTGATCACTTGACTCCTCCTGGATCTCGTAAACACGGCACATCCTAGCATAATGGTTCATCCTATGACATGCATTACAACGCTGTCCATAAGCCGGGCACTCATATTTTTTGTGATTAATTCCGCACTTTTCACACTTCGCATTATTATTAAATGGAGGTTTGCTTATATTCGGACGTTGATCTCGCACCGACACATCAGACTGCACTAAATTGGACGACCTTGACGCGCTAGCCACGGGGTTGTTATTGCGTTGAGGCGGCTGCCATTTTAAACTGCGCTGCATTCCTCTGAAGCTATTTCTTCCGTTACGTTTGACAAAATATACCTTATTCTCTTCTTGTTGCTCGTTGATAACATCTACACAATGTTCTTGCTGATCCATTTTTATATTGTTGGCCTGCAACCTCGACATTTCCGCCAAACGACAAATATCAACGGCTTTTGATAATGTTAAATCTGATTCTCTTAGTAAGCGTTCTCGCAATGTTCCATCTCTGATTCCGCATATCATTCTATCTCGGACTAAATCATTCATTAAATCCTTCAACTCGCATTTAACTGCAATTTTCTTTAGTTCAAAAACATACTGCTCAATGGATTCCATTTCTCGTTGGTTGCGGGTAAAGAATGCATGACGTTCGATGGTAATATTCTTTTTTGGTAAGAAAAATGTGTCGAATTCTTCCAATAGTTCTTCAACTGTGTTAATATCTGATTTAAATTGTTCAAACACATCACGGCATTTTTCTCCAATAATATGCAATAGAATGTTGATTTGCACTTTGCTATCTTTTTTCTGCAGCTCACACGCACGATAATATATCATAAAGGAACTTTTCCATTTCTCCCACTCTTTACTCAAATTTCCTGAGGTGACGTTGGATAAGTCGTTTTCAAAAACAAACGGTTGCGGCGGTTGTAATACAGTCTCCATTTTTACACTTTTTTAGCACTGACCAAGCCACAAAAACGTATTCTTGCACTTTAAATAGTATTTACTTCCTTCTAAAACATTGCTGCGCAGTTTATAACTGCCGGCTGCGCCATGTTTTGAAGTATAGGAAAGGACGTGTGAATGAAACTCGAGTTTAGCCAATACTGATTTTTATTATTTTACGTATAACACTTCTATCTACCTGCATTATGGTTTATATTAAAATGTAGAATTACCTACACCTTCTACCGCTGCGCCATAGAAGCAGTTGTTCCAGATAACCAGAATATAATACAATAAGTCACTATAATACAATTCTGTAAAGTCAGTTTGTTTTTGCTTGTCGATTTTTGTAATCAATTTTGACTTGCCGTTTATCCAAAATTGTTCATTTTAAAGTAAGATAAACACAACACTTACCAACTAGATAGGTCGTTTAGCACTGAGACGTTTTTAAATCAAATAGTAAAAGAATTTTATACATTGATAGTATTTTAAAAGTTATTAAAAGATTGTTTACATTATTCGACTAGCCAGGAAAAAATGACTTTATGAGAAAATTTTATTTTTTATAATGAAACCGCAGGAAAAGGTAATAATTGTTCAATCTACAAGGAATGGCCTGTAATAGGAGCTGAAACTTTAAATATAGGCCCTTTAATTAAGTAACCAGTAATAAATTCAAAATGTTTTTAACTATTTATAATGAATAACAATTTTAATCATTTAATTTTTGTTTCTATAGTGTTTTGTCACTATACAAACTTAATAATATAAATTCAACAGACTTGCCAATGTGTCGGTGGCCGAGTGGCATAGGCATACGCCTGGATAGCGTAAGACACTGGGTTCGATTCCCCGTCTGACGCAGTTGCTTTCTGCAAGTGCAATTTTTAATCAATTTAATGTTATTATCTAACAAAATAAATTATCCCAGCAACGTATTGTTTACAAATGTGTCCAGGTATAACCCTGGACATTGTCATTTACTACAACGAGTTACCGATTTTGATATTAAATGATTACGGATTATAGTTGATAACTATGGGCCTCATAAAGAAGCTCAAAATTACACAACGAGCGATGGAGAGGGCTATGCTGGGTGTTTCTCTACGTGATCGAATCAGAAATGAGGAGATACGTAGAAGAACTAAGGTAACGGACATAGCCTTAAGAATCAGTAAGCTCAAGTGGCAATGGGCAGGACACATAGCGCGAAGAACTGATGGCCGTTGGGGCAGGAAAGTTCTAGATTGGACCCTTCGACCAAAGACGCGGCGTAGGACGTCCACCAACAAGATGGACAGACGACCTTAAAAAGATCGCAGGATCAAACTGGATGCAGACCGCTAGTGATCGGTCGCTGTGGGGGACGCCTATGTTCAGCAGTGGACGTCCTTTGGCTGAGAATGACGATGATGATGGATTATAGTTATGGATTACCATATCTCTGAGTTAATTTAACAGCACTATAACCATTTCAAGGTATATTCTGTAGAAATATGGATTAATAATTTTGCTCTTACATTACAGGCCACATGCTGTATATGAGAGGAAGAATTTATTTTTGTTTTAAATAATATGGGTTTAATAAAAAGTATATATTTTTCTGTGTTTACATGATTTTTATAATTCTTAAAATACTATGTTACATACATACAATACCAGATTGTATAATACAATTAAAATAAGATAAAATACTGATCACATTGACAAATAATAATGCTAAAACTATCAATCATAATTAAAATTTTAAACACAAAAGAGTTTTCTAAACTAATAAAATACTATTACAAATATAATCAATACTATTATTTCTATTACTTACATTTCATTTTTATTTAACCAGTATATAAGCTGGCTTTGACAAATTTTCGTTAAGTTTAATTAAAATGCCTATAGTTCGAGTCGACCAATCACAAGTAAAAGATAATTGATATTACTAAGATACTGGGTAGTAAATTCTTTAAAGTTTGGTTTAAAATCTTTTAAAACTTAAGTGTTATTTTAGTATTTCGTAAGATGAAATAAGAAACCAAAGATTACGCACGAAAAAATCCATTGTAATATGTGCCTTTTAACATTTTTAAAATATGTTTCACGACGATATAATTAAGCATAGAATTCCATATTTTATAAATAAACCATAAAATTAATATTCCTATCGGAATAGAAGGACAAGTAAAAGCTGTCAAACGAAACCGATTTAAGATGTCAGTAACTAACTTAAGTAAGTAACATTTGTAGCTTTAAATGAGATAACCTTTCGATCAGGTGATTTATAACAATGTTCCTAAGTTAAATATAGTAGTTTACTGCATGATAAACAGTCGAAACAAAATATTGAACATGCAGCTCTAGTGTAAAACTAAATATTATTTCATTATGCAAAATATTCGTCGACATACATTCCCTGTGTTATTCTGTCTTTATTTTTTACGTAAATTAACGTTTGTAGAATAGAATAATCAAAATGCGTACTTTAAATTTGAAGCGCATTGGTAAATATAAGTCGTATATTAAGAGTCTTAGATTTGGACTAATTTACCTGTTGAATGATTATTTGTTGGGGTTATGCCGCTGTAATGAATAACAATCAATAACCGATCAAGTCACCATGTTTTAGACGCATTATTTCTCCAAAGTATACACAATTTCACTTTTAAATATAAAAAATCAATAGCACGTAATTTTCAGCGAGCTTCTGCGGGGCGGTCAACTGTTTGACATCTGCCAAAAATGGTTCTGCTACTTCGTATCTCCCATCTCTTTTTATCACACAGTTTGCTGCTATTGACATCTCGCTTTTGTCGTTCTATTCCAAAGGGATAATAATTTTATGAAATAAACAGAATGTCTCAAAAAGAACGTGCTAATGCTAAACTGACACTGGAGTCAGCTTAGGCACAGACTTTCAGATGTACTCTACTTTTTTTTAATTATGCCACTTTTGTCCTATAAATGGCACACCAAATAGACACTGGAGATAGCTTAGCAAAAGACCTTTTAAATAAAAATAACATGAATGTATGAAAGTGTCATGGTTTGGGAGATAATGCCACTTTCTTGTTTTCTTCATACAAGAAAAATACATAAAAGTGGCATTATTTCCCAAACTATGAGACTTTTATTACGGTCATGTTACTTTTTTCGCCTCGTAAGCTTTTTAGTCAGTTTTTATTCAATATTGGACAACAATCATATACATTGCTCTGATTCCAAAGTAAGTAGGTAGTCAATGCACTTGTGTTATGGAAATCAGACAATGGTGGTACCACAACACCCAGACCTGAGACAATATAGAAAATTGCGTATTCAATATTGACCCGACCGGGAATCGAGCCCGGGACCTCGGAGCGGCGACGCCTTGAAACCAGCGTGCTTAGGCCACTACACCACGGAGGTCGTCATGTCGTCACTTTTATTTGATAGGTCTACAATGCAGTCGCGATGCTAAAGCGCGTTAGCATCGATTCAGTCAAAAAATGACAACCTTTACACACTGCGCTACTAATAACATCGATGCAGTCGCGATGCTTAAGCGCTTAGCATCGACACAGTCGCGATGCTAAAGCAAGTTAGCATCAAGTCAGTCGCGATGCTAAAACGCGTTAGCATTGATGCAGTGCGATGCTAACGCGCGTTAGCATCGATGCAGTCGCGATGCTAGCGCGCGTTAGCATCGATGCAGTCGCAAAATGTAAACCTTTACACACTGCGCTACTTTTAGCATCGATGCAGTCGCAAAATGTCAACCTTTAAACAGTTTGCTACTTTTAGCATCGATGCAGACGCAAAATGTCAACCTTTAAACATTTCGTTACTTTCACATCGATGCAGTCGCGATGCTAAAGCGCGTAAGAATCGATGCAGTCGCAAAATGTCAACCTTTACACACTGCGCTACTTTTAGCATCGATGCAGTCGCGATGCTAAAGCGCGTTAGCATTGATGCAGTCGCGATGCTAAAACGCGTTAGCATCGATTCAGCCACAAAATGACAACCTTTACTCACTTGGCTACTTTTAGCATCGATGCAGTCGCGATGCTAAAGCGCGTTAGTTTCGATGCAGTCGCTCATCCTCATCTCCTGAATTTCAACGCAAAAGTGGCATTATTCTCTAAACTATAAGAATTTAATTAGTCATGTTATTTTTATTTGAAAGGTCTATGGCTAAGCTATCTCCAATGTCAGTCTGGTGTGCCATTTATAAGACGAAAAGTGGCATAATAAATAATAGGTAGAGTACATTTGAAAGGTGTATGGTTAAGCTATCCCGGGTCTCAGTTTGGCCCGCTCGTCCCGGGCCAGCCAGCACGTATGTCCGTCCCCTCAGTCGGCAGCGGCCCGCCTGGCCCTGTAAGGCGCGGGCAGCTTGAGGTGCACGGCGCGGACGTGCCCCTTCATGGAGTTGGACTGCGAGAACGCCTTGCCGCAGTGCGCGCACGCGTAGGGCCGCGCGCCCGAGTGCACCTGAGGACCAGGGAAGTTTTTTTTAAAAAAAAACACTTCATACACAAACAAAAGGCGGACTTAATGCTAAAAAAGGTTTAGGCGCATTAGGGCTAATTCTCATTTTGGTAACCGACTCGCTAATGGACTAGTTCTCATTATGGCCACTTCTCATTTTGGCTACTTCTGCTTTGGGCTACTTCTGATTCGGGCTACTTCTCACTTGGGCTACTTCTCATTAGGGATACTTCTCATTAAGGCTACTTATCATTAGGGCTATTTCTCATTAGGGCTTCTTCTCTAAATTTGGGAATGTTTATTGAAATAAGTACTGTCTGTATGTATATAAAGATGTTTATTCATTCATTCATAAGAGAACAATGACATAATTTCAAGAATAAATCATCATCAATTGAACCAATGTAATAGGTAAGTATTTAATATACACAAATCAACAGATAAAGGATAGGTAAACATTACTAGTTGTCACTTCTTTGAATTACTTTCATTTACAACAAACAATAATAATTAGGTATATTTTTATATAAGCATAAATCAACACAATTATTAATTAGAGATCCTTATAAAAGAAGTAGGTAATAAGTCATTTTTTTTAAATGTTATAACTGTTATTTGACCATTTTTAGTTTCGTAAGTACTTTTTTGTACTTTTTGTTGATATACATTTACTTATTACCGTTTTTTTTTGTTTGAAATTGACTGTTCTTGAGTTTGGAGTCATAATTTATAATGTATGTTGATTTTATTGGAATTAAAGTAATTCAAAGAAGTGACAACTAGTAATGATTACCTATCCTTTATCTGTTGATTTGTGTATGTTATAAATAAATAAATGTTAGTTTCAAACCAGACTGAAGTAATTAAAAGAGATAATACTTATAATATTGAATACTTACCTATTACATTGGTTCAATTAATGTTAACTAGTGCTTATTTCAATAAACATTCCCAAATTTTGAGAAGGAGCCCTAATGAGAAATAGCCCTAATGATAAGTAGCCTTAATGAGAAGTAGCCCTAATGAGAAGTAGCCCTAATCAGAAGTAGCCCTAAGCAGAAGTAGCCAAAATGAGAAGTGGCCATAATGAGAACTAGTCCATTAGTGAGTCGGTTGCCAAAATGAGAATTAGCCCTAATGCGCCTAAACCGTGCAAAGTTGTGAGGGCACGCGCGAAGTTAATACTTGTAACTCGAAGTTACAAGTATTAACGGATCGCGACTCTGAACAGATAAATAAGGCGCAGGTTAAACAACGACGGGCTGTTAGCGAATTCTAATATCGCAGACATTGCCAGACAAAGTGAATGGAAAAACAGCTACCTCATGAAGATTGGGTCACAGTGCAAAGAAAAAGGTTGGGAAATAGGTTTGAAGCAAAAAAGAAAAAGCTACTCTAGAACCTTCTTCTAACTTTAAAGCTGCGGATGTCACGATACCAATATAAGTACATTTATAACGTGGCGAAGGGAGTGCCCATGTGTGACATTGCTAGTCACATCGAAACAAAAACAAGCCTATCTGTTCATCATCATAATCAGCCAAAGGACGTCCACTGCTGAACATAGGCCTCCCCCACGGCTTTCCACAGCGACCGATCACTAGCGGTCTGCATCCAGTTTGATCCTGCGATCTTTTTAAGGTCGTCTGTCCATCTTGTTGGTGGACGTCCTACGCTGCGTCTTTGGTCGAAGGGTCTCCAATCTAGAACTTTCCTGCCCCAACGGCCATCAGTTCTTCGCGCTATGTGCCCTGCCCACTGCCACTTAAGCTTACTGATTCTCAAGGCTATGTCCGTTACCTTGGTTCTTCTACGTATCTCTTCGTTTCTGATTCGATCTCGTAGAGAAACACCGAGCATAGCCCTTTCCATCGCTCGTTGTGTAATTTTGAGCTTCTTTATGAGGCCAATAGTTAGAGACCACGTTTCGGATCCGTATGTCATCACTGGTAACACACACTGATTGAAGACTTTCGTCTTCAGACACTGAGGTAATTGAGACGAGAAGACGCTCTTGCGCAGTTTCCCGAACGCTGCCCAGCCGAGTTGGATACGTCGATTGACCTCTTTCTCAAAGTTGGACCTACCCAATTGGATCACTTGTCCCAGGTAGACGTACTCGTCGACAACTTCGAGAGTTGAGTTCCCAATGGATACTGGAGTGGGTACAACAAGGGAACTCGACATAATTTTCGTCTTCTCCATGTTCATTTTAAGACCCACTTGTTGGGATACTCGGTCGAGGTCTTCGAGCATAGTGCCTAAATCATCCAGCGTCTTTGCCACAACGACTATGTCATCGGCAAACCGAAGGTGTGTTATGTATTCGCCATTGACAGAGATGCCGAATCCTTCCCATTCCAGGAGCTTGAAGGCGTCTTCCAATGCCGCTGTAAACAGTTTCGGAGATATAACATCGCCCTGTCTTACACCTCTTCGCAATGGAATCGCCCTCGTATTCTGTTCCTGTACTCGGACCGACATGGTGGCGTTATTGTAAAGACACTTTAACACCTCTATATACCTATAGTCTATGTGGCACCGCTGCAGAGACTGAAGCACCGCCCAAGTTTCGATCGAATCAAAGGCCTTCTCATAGTCCACAAAAGCTAAACATAGAGGCATATTATACTCCTCGGACTTCTGTATAATTTGCCTTAGCGTATGAATGTGGTCTATGGTAATGTAGCTTTTTCGGAATCCGGCTTGTTCGGGAGGCTGAAAGTCATCAAACCTACGTGCGAGACGATTCGTGATGACCCTTGAGAACAGCTTGTAGACATGGCTCAGGAGTGAGATGGGTCTATAGTTCTTCAATAAGGCCTATCTGTTAAATTGGAAAAATGGAAATGAAGATAGAATAAGAATATGATGCTTGTAAAATATACATACCTAGACGTAAGCTAGACATATTTATGAATGATAGTTTCTGGCTGGAGGGAATATGCTTTCGCCGTTTTGTAAACTTTGCCCAGAAATACTCAGACAAAGCTAATAGTGCTTTGAAGTCTGTAGATAACAAAACTTTTTAATGGATTCTACGATTAAAGTGTCGGAAGTTGGCTTGACCACTGCGTTCTGACCAGTGCGGCTGTAGTGACTGTAGTTAATATAACAGTGTTAAACGATACCTACTGGTCCGACCATCTTCCCTGTTTTATTAGAATCTAACATTAAAATTAACTTGCTTACTAAATTAATTACTAAACAACCTAATATAAGCTATGTTAATAAAGTTAGGTAGGGAAATCGTGATCAGAAGCAAATAATTAAATACCGAGAATTATGTAATTCAAAACTTAAACATATTGATTTTGATACTCATTTTCACAATTGTTCTGATAGGTATTGTAAAGATCAATCTCATCGGTTACTGCTGGATGATTTGTATAAAAATTTAGTATCGATTCTTACCGAGGCAGCAATATATAGTTACAGTAAAGAACAGGTTTCTAAACGTAAATACATAACAGAGGCCTTACTCTGGACACAAAACCCGATCCAATGAATATACCCATCCCTGTCACTCATACCAGGCCGTGAACGCGTGTGACAGGGATGGCTATATTCATTGGATCGGGTTTTGTGTCCAGAGTAAGGGGGCAGAGTGGAACAAGTGTGTTAGGGATGCTCACGGCAAGGCTAGCCTTTGTTATAATACTTGGTTACTATATTGTAAACCTACTTCCGGTCCAATACATGACAACATGTGTGAGTCGAGGCGGATTTTTAAATCCAAACTAAAATGGTGCCAGAAAAATGCACGACAGTTACAAATGGACATATTAGCACAACACCATTCAAATAAGGACTTTTCTAAATTTTGGAACAAAACCAAGTCGTTGGATAGAAGGCCAGCGCTTCCAACCAGCTTTGGGGGTCTTCGTGGCCATGGTTCGACAGCATATACCTTTTATAAACATTTTAAGGTTAGCCCGCACTCAGATCACCAGCTGCCTAGTGTGTTAGAAGATATTACCATCGGAGTTATCAGTTAGATTCACCGCGAAGGAAGTAGCATCTGTTATCAGAGATATGGTTGGGAGGAAGTCTCCGGGCCGAGATGGACTAAGCATTAAGCATCTGCGTTATGCTGGTATCCACCTACCGAGAGTACTTGCCATGTTCTTCTTGCTTTGCCTTACCCACTCGTACTTACCGAAAGAACTTATGGATACGATTGTAGTACCCGTAATAAAAAATAAAACCGGTGATGGATCTGACCTTAACAACTACAGACCGATCTCTTTAGCGAATATAACGGCTAAGGTGCTCGACAGTCTGCTTGATCGACACTGGGTAGCCACTTAAATTGGACGACGCGCAGTTTGGCTTTAGGCCTGGTTTGTCAACTGAAAGTGCTATCCTGTGTCTCCAGCAGACACAGGATAGCACTTTCAGCAGAATGTAAAGTACTATACAGATGCGGGAACCCCAGTTTACGCTTGTTTTTTGGATCCGTCAAAGGCATTTGATTTGGTCTCTTACGAGGTTCTTTGGAAGAAATTGAGACAAGAGACAACCTTGCCACATGAACTGATATCACTCCTAAAATACTGGTATGGTAACCAGAAGAACCGTGTTAGGTGGGGGGAAGCTCTGTCGGAAGAATACCAGCTGGAGTGCGGGGTGAGGCAGGGCGGGTTGACCTCTCCAAACTTGTTCAATCTCTACATGAACGGGCTAATTGATGAGCTCAGCTGAGCTAGGGTCGGATATCAAGTCAACGGTGTCTGTGTCAACGTGTGCTATGCTGATGATATGGTGTTGCTGAGCCCATCGGCGGGGGCCCTAAAACGGCTCCTATCTATCTGCGAGTCCTACGCAGAAGCTCATGGCCTCAGATATAATTCAAGAAAGAGTGAGTTCTTGTCAAGGCGCGCAATAAATCCTACAGTATACCAACAATTACCCTTGGAGGCATTCCTCTGTCAGAAGTTTACCAATTTAAGTATCTGGGGCACTGGGTCACTGCAGACATGAAGGACGATGTGGATATTATGAGGGAGCGCAGGTCGTTGTGTGTCCGCTGTAACATGTTGGCTTGCAGGTTTTCGCGCTGTACACAACATGTAAAAGTGACGCTATTGAAAGCATACTGTCAGACATTCTACACATGTAGCCTGTGGGTCAGCTATACGCGTCGGGCACTCAGCGATTTGCGAGTACAATACAACAATGCGTTCAGGGTGCTGATGGGGCTGCCGCGTTGTTGTAGTGCATCCGGCATGTTTACAGAGGCGCGGGTGGATGGTTTCCACGCCATAATGCGTAAGAGAAGCGCCTCGCTGCTGAACAGATAGTACGGCAGCGCCAACAGCATCCTGACAGCCCTGGCGAAACGCTGGGACTGCCCCCTGCTTGCTCATATGACCAGGTTACATGTTCCTGCACCCTGACCTCTTGGCCAGATTGAAAGTTTATTATATTGAATGTGTATATTTTATTAAATTATTATAAAATTGAATTCTTATTATTTTACAACATTAAATATCGGTTATTTTAGAAATTCATGTGGAATATTTGACGGATAATAATCATCATTCATCATCATCATTCTCAGCCAAAGGACGTCCACTGCTGAACATAGGCCTCCCCCACGGCTTTCCACAGCGACCGATCACTAGCGGTCTGCATCCAGTTTGATCCTGCGAATCTTTTTAAGGTCGTATGTCCATCTTGTTGGTGGACGTCCTACGCTACGTCTTTGGTCGAAGGGTCTCCAATCTAGAACTTTCCTGCCCCAACGGCCATCAGTTCTTCGCGCTATGTGCCCTGCCCATTGCCACTTGAGCTTACTGATTCTCAAGGCTAAGTCCGCTACCTTAGTTCTTCTACGTATCTCCTCATTTCTGATTCGATCACGTAGAGAAACACCCAGCATAGCCCTTTCCATCGCTCGTTGTGCGAAGCTTCTTTATGAGGCCCATAGTTAGAGACCATGTTTCGGATATTAAAAATATAAATTAATTAATGAAATTAATGTTTTTTAACTCCCAATGTAATCAGAATCATAGTACTACTAACTCTAATTATACGACTTTTTGTTACTAACTGGTATGGGCTCTGCCTGAAATAAACTTTTTATTGATTGATCCGATCTTATGCATTACTAAAAGCATTCTCTACCAGTCAACCATAGGTCTATACAGATAAAATGCTGGCGGCGCGAAGGAAGTGATAGAAGGGCAAAAGTGAGAGCTTGATTAAAAAGAAACAAAAAAATAAACACTACTACTACTTATTACATAAATACATAATTATGGAATAATAAATATACACATAATAATGATTCTAATGGTACACATGTGAGAAGAAAAATTAGGAAGTGGTCAGAGGGACAAGTTCGATATCTCTTCCTTATAAAGTGCCCGGAGGGCCTTCTTGAAAGAGAGTTTGGAGGTGGATGCTTGTACTGTCTTTGGGAGGCCATTCCAAAGTCGAATGGCTGTGAGGGTAAATGAATTGGACATGAAGCCAGAAGAGTGACGCGGAGTGAACAGTTGGAGAGAGCTACTGGAGCGAAGGGACCGGTCATGAAGTATGGAGATACGAGAATTTGTCTCTAAGGTACGACTGAGAATTGGGATTGAAAAGAAAGGAGTACAACATGCAAAGTGTTCGAATGTGTCTACGCTGCCGGATGGGAAGCCAGCCAAGCTGGGTGCGAAATTGGGAGATGTGATCATATTTGCGAAGACCAAACACAAATCTGATGCAGTTGTTAAGGAGCCGGGAGATGACGATGATGTACTGTGAGCCTCTGTGTTATAGACCACACTGCGACTTTTGGCAGGGATGCTTACGCGCGTTAGCATCGACACAGTCGTGATGCTAACGCGCGTTGGCATGATACAGTCGCGATGCAGAAGCTGGAAACTGTCAAATTATGTACTGTGTTTTGTCGACTGCATCGATATAAACGCGCGACTGCATCGATGCTAACACGCGTCTGCATCGATGCTAAATTTAATCTGTTCATTGCGTCAATCGCGATGCTAAAGCGCGTTGGCATTGATACAGTCGCGATGCAGAAGCTGGAAATTGACAAATTATGTACTGAATTTTGTCGACTGCATCGATCCAAACGCGCGACTGCATCGATGCTAAATTAAATCTGTTCATTTTGTGTGTCCCGATGCAGAAGCGCGTTTTCAAAAAGGGCGACTGCATCGATGCTAACTCGCGACTGCACCGATGCTAACACACGTCTGCATCGATGCTAAATTAAATCTGTTCATTGCGTCAGTCGCGATGCTGAAGCGCATTTTCAAAACGCGCGACTGCATCGATGCTAAATTAAATCTGTTCATTTTGTGTGTCCCGATGCAGAAGCGCGTTTTCAAAAAGGGCGACTGCATCGATGCTAACTCGCGACTGCACCGATGCTAACACACGTCCGCATCGATGCTAAATTAAATCTGTTCATTGCGTCAGTCGCGATGCTGAAGCGCGTTTTCAAAACGCGCGACTGCATCGATGCTAAATTAAATATAAAAACAAAATGCACTAAGAGTCTGAGATAAACTCTTGAAAGGACTCGCATTTTAGGCAAACGATTTATTTTTGGAGTCGGTGCCTTGATGAATATGGCATGGATGCCGGGATACCGGTATACCGATTAAATTTTTCGGTATTTTAATACCGGTATTTGACGGAAAATACCGGTATTTCGGAATTTCGAAAAAAGTGATCTATTTTTGCAATATCGGCAGTTTTTCAACTGATGGAAAGTCACCTCATTCTCAATATTGATTCAGATAATAAATATTCGAATCTAATGTTTGAATTGTCTAATGTGTATGATTAGTAATTAATGGACTTGAGTTAAAATGCGCCCGCTCCTATATTATGTTTTATTTTAAAACAATTACTTTTGTCTTACATCTTACATAATATTTGATTGTGACATTTGTGCCAATGAAACAATATTAATAATTATTGGTTCAAAGAACGTATTTTCTTAAGTGTTCTTAATAAGATAATTGAATTACTCATTTTGTGGTTCTTAGAGAGTTGATAAATAGTTTGTGTTTCTGCTATACAGCGTCGAAAACTTCTTTAATATCTTTTTGCAAACGAGACTTACTAATCGTTCTTTGAATAACTTAAACAGTAGTATCGGTACCGGTATTGGTATACTAGCATTTCAAGAAATACCGGATAAATACCGAAATTTCGAAGTACCGGTAATTGAAATTTTAATACCGGTATGAAAAAATATTCCGGTATTCCATGCCCTATTGAATGATGCTTGAGATGGCCAATTCATGAGTCCAGAAAGATATGGTTTGCCTAAAATGGAGACCTAACAAGAATTATTTTGTAAATTATAATTTGCAAACATAGCTAACATACAAAAATACTAAACGTGCCTATAAAATTTAAGGAATTTCCCTTGATTTTGATTTAATTGACTTAATACTGAAAGAAAAATTAAAAAAAAAGTTTTATACGGTGTTTTAGTTCACTGTCACTTCTGATCATTTCTCGCTCTGCGGACGACGCTCTGTCGAGAGAGGAGTCGGTAGGTAGTTATATCACCGGCCGCTGCGCCGCGCTCACATTATTATTATTACTATCTACGCGCATCAAGAACTAACCATTGCTTGTTTACGTATTTTGGCGGGATTACGCATGTAAAGTCTAGTCTTACTAATAAATAGACAGGGCAAAATTTAACTGAAGATTTTTTTTTGAAAAAATACTTATATTAAAAAGCGATTCAATTGATTCTGCTCGTTATTCCAAACTGTTTTCAGTATTTGCACATTTAACTTTACATTTTGTATACATACCCTATTGTGTCTGTTGAGAGCTGCTTTATGCTTGAACGCTTTAGGGCAGGAAGAGCATTTGAATGGACGTTCGCCCGTGTGAGTTCTTTGATGGATCTGTAATTTTAAAAAAAAGTTAAGTAAAGTTAGCCTGTTACGTCCCACTGCTAGGCAAAGGCCTTGCCTCAACTATGTAAGTTGAGGCAAGGCCTTTGCCTAGCAAGTGGTAGTTTGAGCCATACTCCAACACGCGGGCTCAGTGCGGGTTGGTGGAGGAATGTTTCCAATAATTATATTGGTTTCATTTCAGTCCAAAAACCTTTTAACTCAGGTTTGAAATCTTTTTGACACACAGTGCTATTTTTATACTCATATTAATAAAATAGAATATAAGATAAAGAAAATTAATATTAACAATGTCATTTTATTACGATTTACTTTAAATTAAAGACCAAATTTAAGATACATATATACTTTAAATTAAGATACATGTATTTTACAAAATATTTAATTAACTTATCATCGCAATTTTACGTTTACGACTCCAGATACACAGGCCACAATAACTACAATCGAGGTCATCGCCGCCTTACCACCTTAAGATCCAAAACCGCTTGCATACCTATACATGGTGAAATTTTAATCAGTGACCAAATTTTGTGTGAAGACTCCATTGATGAATATGAACAACTTTTACTACGGGAGCATTAGTAAAATCAAGAAAAAAAAATCAGCTGTTCCATACAAAAGCTCAATTGGCGCGCGGTCAAAATGTATGGACCAGCAATTTTTTTTTCTCGATTTCACTATTGCTCCGGTAGTAAAAGTTGTTCATATACATCAGTGGAGTCTTCACACAAAATTTGGTCACTGTTTAAAACCCTGTATTCGGTTTCAAGTGGCGCTCGCTTTTTTCTCGTGTGCGCAAGCGATTCTGTCCCAAAAGTGGTCAGGCGGCCGTGGCCTTGTACGTGCCTGGAGACGTTGCGGCTGGCTGAAGCGTTTAGGGCACGCTGAGCAGGCGTAGGGCCGCTCGCCCGTGTGCGTGCGCTGATGGTAGCGAAGCGTCGCGCTTGACTGGAACAATACAGGGTAATAAAATAATAATAAAAAATATATATATACTATGGTTAAAGATCTTTATTTCTCATAAGAATTACAAATGCACTTACTGAGAAAACACAATTATCAGTTAAATTAAACACAGATGAGCGTACAACACAATAAAACATGTAAATAGGGTACATTAATATTTTTAACGATCAGCCGACAAACATTAACATTGCGGGTTCGACTTCGCACTAACATAATACAAGTAGTAGACAAATACATTGATGTAAGCAAGAGCGGGCGGATGGATGCGGCATTGATGAGCGCAGTTACGTATAGGTAAGAGATTAGTACGAGTTACTAGCGGACCTAGCGAACTTTGCTTCGCCCCTAGCACCGTCCCCGCCCCGGCCCCGTCTCGCCCAGCCACGTAATTAAAGAAAAATGTTAAGGGTGGACAACCCTTATCACTAAGGGGTATGAAAAATAGATGTTGGCCGATTCCCAGACCTACTCAATATGCTCACAAAATTTCATGAGAAGCGGTCAAGCCGTTTCGGAGGAGTACGGGAACGAACATTGTGACACGAGAAATTTATATATATAAGACTAGCGAACCCAGTGAACTTTGATTCGTCCCTAGCACCGTCCCGCCCCGGCCCCGTCTCGCATAAAGAAAAACACTATAATTGATCAGTTATCGAGCGGATTGAAAAATGATCAAATTACTAAAATGGCTATTAAAAAAATGGGGTTAGTGATAAAAAAAAGTAAAAATTATGGGTTGTTAGTATTTTTAATGACACATTATAAAAAAATAAAAACAAAATAAATCGTCCAAAAATAAAATAAAATAATTAAGGGTGAACAACATAGATAGTAGCCGATTCTCAGAACTACTGATTACGCATATAAAATTTGGTAAGAATCGGTAAAGCCGTTTCGGAGGAGTACGGGAACGAACATTGTGACACGAGAATTTTATATATAAGATTATACTCACAGTGCACTCGCGGCCACAAATCTCGCACACAACGTTCGCGTGGCGCGTTTTCCCCTGATCTTTGAATCGCAACTTCAAGTGTACGCGCTGATAGTGAACAGCATACGAACGCTCGTGAGCGAATGTTCTGTTACACTGAAGAAAAAAAACGATTGGTTTATTAGAAGAAAATAAGTGTATACGTGTTTTTTTCTACTAAACCATTTTTCACGACTTATGCTGAGCGGGTGCCTTTTTTCGATTCGAATAGTCCTGTTTTTTTTTATTGCATGTTTTTCTTCTCTCATTGTATTCGGTCGAATAAAGTGTTTCTTTCTTTCTTTCTTCCATTTAGAAAAAAATGTTTGCTACATTAAATTTAGATCTCACTAGCGGAGCCAGCGAACTTTGCTTCGCCCCTAGCAGCGTCCCGCCCCGGCCCCGTCTCGCCCAGTCTCGTTGTTTTAAAAGTTAAGAAAAACACTATTATAATTGATCAGTTATCGAGCGGGATGAAAATGATCAAATTACTAAAATGGCTATAAAAAAAAGTAAAAATTTAGGGTTGTATGTATTTTTTAATGCCACATTAAAAATAAAATCGTCCAAACATTTAAAAAAAAACAAGGGTGAACAACCCTTATCATTTAAGGATATGAAAAATAGATAGTAGCCGATTCTCAGACATACTGAATACGCATATAAAATTTGGTAAGAATCGGTAAAACCGTTTCGGAGGAGTACGGGAACGAACATTGTGACACGAGAATTTTATATATAAGATTATGTGTATGTAAGTCTTCAAGGTATCTATTGGCTTTTGTTGCCTGCAATACATGATTAATTTAAAATTAAATTAGTAAAAACACTAACCTCCTCACACGTCACTTTCCCATCCTTCGTATGAACCTTCAAATGTTCTTTGAGCTCATCTTCAGTCGAGTAGCCCTCCCCGCATTGAAGACACGGCCTGAAATACAGGGTGGTCATACAACATTTAAATTACATTTATTTAGAGTTTCAAGGATAATATGTATATTGTGTAGAGACATCTATGATCAACCACTGTCACTACATTTCAACGCAACACGCTGACTCGGCTCGACTCGACTAGATGGCGCTGAAGTCGAAGTATGGAGACTGAACCGCGATATTAAAAGATTTAGAGCGGACTAACTATACATGAATAAACCAAGACGGTGATCATCGGACCTTGGTCCCCGGCCATAACACCCGGTCGGTAGGAAGCGCTTCCCTTTGCCTTCCTAACCCAGTTGCGCCAAAGTAGAAAAGAAAGTTTTTTTTTAAAAAAATTTCGATGTTAGGGGATTGCAAATAGTTAAAGCAAGTTAGAAAAGAAGGTTATGAATTTATTAGGCCTTATTTTTCCAACACCAGAAAAAGAATATTCGTCGAATAAAATACAATACTCGTTATTTGAAAACGTCACCTATTTGTCAGCAATCATTATTTTATTCATTAATCATTGTAAATGTTATTTTAAAATCGGCCGTTTTATACTTATTTAGTCAGATAAGTCTTATATGACGTAGGAAAATACGGCCCCTAGTATTAGAAAAAGGTGACGTTTTTTTTTTAAAAGATGTTTTTATTCATAAATACAAATCTTTTTCTTCAACTTACAGTATCTACATAGTAAAATTAGAACAAGAAAAGTTGAAAATTGTGACATCGTGTTCGATCGAGGTCAAATATCTGCTTAGCAAAAGATTTAAAAAAATATTATCTTCACAAAATAACCAATTACATCTCATAATTTCTTTTGGGACAGCCTGTATATTTCAAAATATTGGTATGGGATTTTATCATAACGCAAATCAATATCTGTCGCAAATGAATAGAGTTAACTTTTAGAAGTTGACTTTTATCTTTTTATTTGAAGACCTCCGTGGTGGACTGGCTAAGCACGCTAGGTTCCAAGGCGCCGCCGCTCCGAAGCCCCGGGTTCGATTCCCAGTCGAGTCAATGTAGAAATCACAATTTTCTATATTGTCTCGGGTCTAATTGTTGTGGCACCACCGCTGTGTCTGATTTCCATAACACAAGTGCATTGGCTACTTACTTTGGGATCAGAGCAATGTATGTAATTAGTGTCCAATATTTATTTATTTCTACCCTACCCCTCTCTATAATAGAAACATTAAATTCCCTTACCTCATACCATTACTCAGATCGCATAGTCCGTCCACCGCATTTGCTGTGTGTCGTTTCAACGCTTCGACACTTTGAAACTGGGTATCACAGTTTGAGCAGCGAGTATCAGAGTCTAACTCTGGATTCTGTAAAACATATACCGATATACAGCATGTTTTTAAAGTAAATAAAAAATGTTACGTACATTGATACAAGACACAATTGTCTATCAATTGTTATCATTATTAATTAAGGACAATAAAAAGTCGTGTACACAGTAGCCTAGTTGACCAAATTTCAAACTTGTTATTAATAAAAATATTAATTTACATGATTTGTTTATGATTTAAAAAAAAAACTAAATGAATCGGCCTCATTAACGCTCGAACTGTCTAGGCTTCCTAAATGACGTCACAACATAAGTCAAAAGTCTTCTTGACAGCAAAATACTATGGAGAAATGTTTATGACAAGCAAAGAAAGCCTTTTTTTGCAAGATGTGACGTCACATCCTCTGATAGGCGTTTACGGTCACGTGACCAAATGATTTTAGGGTTCCATAGCCGAATGGCCAAAATCGGAACCCTTATAGTTTCGTCAAGTCTGTCTGTCTGTCTGTCCGTCCGTATGTCACAGCCTCTAACTATAAGCATCACACTGTTGAAAATTGGTGGGAAAATGTATCCTGTTAACCGCTTTACGATTCTTATACAAAAAATAAAAAATAACGATATTTAAGGGGGGGGGGGGCTCCCATACATGAAACTAAAACCGAAAAAAAAATTTTTGTTCAAACCTATGCGTGTGGGGTGTCTATACATAGGTCTTTCAAAATGAAATAGAGGTTTCTAAAACCATTTTCTTTTAAAGTCTAACGTTTCACAGCTAGACGCTTCCTAAGTGGTAAAATGGGCGTCCCCCGCCCCCTTTTAATTTCTTAAGTAAAGGAGTGTTAATTTTGAAAAAAAAATATATAATGTAGATCTTAACAAATACTTTCAACAAAAATTGGTTTGGACGATATCGAACGAGAAGTTTATTAGATATAGCACATTTTCAACAACCGCAAACATAACTTTGTTCTTCATACAAACACTATGAAAAACAAAGTTATATTTGCTGTCGAAAAATTGTGGTATTTTAGCTAAGTGGAAGAAGGTGGTAGTAAGTGGTTTCCCTAATTCAGTTAACGTTGGCACGGAACCCTCAGTGCGCGAGTCCGACTCGCACTTGGCCGGTTTTTTTCTTGACAAACTGTATAATTTAAATGTATATTATTAATTAATGAATTCGTTTTATGTTATCTCCATAACATCATTAATCACTAGAAACTACCAACGTTGTGATGTGATCTTAGTAGAAAGTAGCCTATTTAACAGGTAATTTTAAGTGTTTCATCATCATTATGAGGTGCTCGTAGCGCAGCGGTAGCAGCGCTTTGGTAGTGATACCGAAGTGAAGCAACCCGAGTGTTTGGATGGGTGACCATTCCGACCATATAGGTGACGTACATCACGAGCATCTCCGTGCTTCGGAAGACACGCTAAGCCGTCGGTCCCGGCTAATATCGGTTGACACCCCTCCGCCAAACCGCACTTAGCCCGAGTGTTGGAGTATGGCTCAAACTACCTCATAGTTGAGGTAGGGCCTATGCCCAGCAGTGGGATGACACAGGCTAACTTAACTTTTTTTACATCATCATCATTATCAGCCAAAGGACGGCTACCGCTAAACAAAGGCCTCTCGCACGGTTTTCCACAGCGACCGATCACAAGCGGTCTGCATCCAGTGTGATCCCGCGACCTTTACAAGGGTGTCCGTCCATCTTATCGGTGGACGTCCCACGCTGCGATTTAGGTCGAATGGTCTCCAATCTAGAACCTTTCTGCCCCAACGGCCACCTGTTTAAGCGTTTGCTAAGACAGAATTAAATCTAGCTAAAATGATGCTTCTGAAACGTTTTTCTTTGCTAGTCAAATAATGTAAACAATCTTTTCATAACTTTTAAAATAGTATCAGTAAATAAAAATCATTTGCTATTTGATTTAAAACGATCTCAATGCTAAACGATGAATTAACTGTGCAGTTGTTGAATTTTGTGTTTATCTTATTTAAATAAATTATTTCAATAAAAAAGAATGTCAAATTGTTTTTTGTGTTGACAAGCAAAAAAAACGGACTTTAGGCTGTATCATCAAATCAGCACTAACGATCGAACTAAGTGAGATTTCGGTCATGTGTCTGTCTTAATAACTAAAAAGAGAAGATTCCAGTAACACCCTAATGATGTAGTATTTACCACAATATCCCTGTGCGCCTTCTTCCGGTGCATATTGAGTCCATTCTCGCCTATAAACGTCTCTCCGCACACCAGACACGCGTGCTTCGACGGATGACGCAAACGGATGTGTGTCAAATGACTTGTCGATTTGCTGGAAATTACGTTAGAAATAAAAAAATATCGGGTGCCATTCATTAGGCCTCTGAGCAGGGCTTGGAAACCGGTATTTCTTCTGAACCGGTTTAACGAAAATACAGGTGGAACTTTTTGAAAAAGGTTAAGTTCCTTTGAACCGGTTTTTAAACCGGTTCGGAAAAATATGGGTATTTTTCACTAACCGGTTTAACTTTTCGTTTAGCCAGGACAACCACCTCAACTTCGTTAAGATCTGCGTGCGGTGAGCGCATTGACGTTTGTTTTTATTCAATAAAACGTATCTTGTTTATATATCCTATCAGATACGTACTGTGGTAACTTTTCGACATGTTTTTAGAAATTTTAATTATATTATAAAAACAATAAAATGGCAAAAAGAATTATTCTGAAGAATCTGATAATTATTCTTACCTCTTTCGAAGAATATTTGGGCAGAAAACGAAAACAAGTCGCGTTCCGATCGTCGCAAGCGGCTAGGAATTAACCGGTTTATTAAGGTTTACAGTATCACTCTTATTTGGTTCCGCTCCGGAACGGAATTTCACAAGAAAACCGGTTTAACCGTTATAATACCGGTAAATCTTGAACCGGTTTCAAGCCTTGCCTCTGAGGATCAAGCTATATTTGGGCAAAAAATACAGATCGAAATAAAACACTTTTTAACGGATTAACTTTTCGCGAGTTGCGTGTAACTTTTCAAAACCCTGTAAATGACAAATAACATCTTAGTCTACCCGTGACCATGAACGCTGTAAGTAAAGTGTTCGAAACTTCGGGATAAAATTGTTAACGAAAAGTGAATACGTAAAAAAGTGTTTCATTTCGATGAGTAATATTCGCGGAAACTTCAGAAACAAGTACAAAAACACGCACGCACGCACGCACGCACACGCACGCACGCACGAACTATCTGTCACACACTACTTATCTCTCTCAGACACGAAACGAAACGAAAGAAAGGGCGAAAAAATATTTATTAATAGCATAACAAAACACGAACTAATAATACATTTCTTACAACGTATCTTGACAAACACAAAATGTAGGATGCTACACCTGTATGTCATATTATAAAAAGCATTTGTAAAAAGCAACTGGTTGAAACAAGGAATCGAACCCAGTGTGTTACGCTATCCGGGCGTGTGATCATACCACTCGGCCACCTACACGTTGGCAAGCCAGTTGATTTTGCAAGTGCGTATATCATCAATTTTAATGTATTTTTCTCACCTAAAGGACGCCCCGCAGATTTTGCAGATAAACGTGTGACCGGTATGCCATTTCGAATGCTCCTTAGCTCTGTGTCTGTAACAAATAAACAAATAATTAAAAACATAATTATGGTTTGTCGAATACGTTATTGGTCATTAGTCAAAGAAAAGGTGAATTTGAATTGAATTGAATTGAATTACTAGTCTAGCCGTCCCCGCGACGTTACGTGCGTAACTTTTGGATTTCCCGTAAAATATTTCAACGCAAAACACATATTTTCATAAGTAAGAGGCTCTCTTTAGGAGCGGCGCTGGCGCATTGTATGAAACGAAACGTCCGATCTATCGCGCGTCCACGTCAACTATGACAAGTTGGACAACAAATTGTTTGAGCCTCGCGGCTACTGAATGACCAATTACAACGGCATTTGTATATGTATTGCGTCTATATTTTAAATTTTGTTGTGTGCGATAGTGGGACGCGTCATTTCAGTTTAGACAAGCTCTTCTGACTTATGTAACTAAATAAGTTGTATATATATACAGGATAATTCAACGAAGCCTAAAACCTCTCTATGTGTACATAAAACTAAAATGTGCGTAAAAAAACCGACCAAGTGCGAGTCGGACTCGCGCGATTTTGATTCTTAAGGTTAGCTGGTTCATTAAAATAAGATATTACAAAAATACAAGATAATAATAAAACAATTTCACACAAACTTACCTGGACTTAGAGACATGATTGCACAGTTTGCACAGAAACTTGCGCTCATGCGAGCTCGAGACGTGCGCTCGGAGCGCGCGCATATGCGTGAGACGTATGTGGCATATCTCACACTCATGCACGCCGCTGCTCTGAAAGACATAAACAATCAAAAAATATGCGCCAGACAACACACCAACTGTCTTGGTTTCTAACTAATGACGAGGGCAACTCCCATAAAAACTTAAATACATGTAACATCCATAACTTAGGCACTAATGTTCGTGCTCGTCACACTAACATTTGCCCCTTACGGGACTCGAGCCCGCGACCGCCAGCATAGTACTCAGGAGCGCTAACTACTACACCAAAGGCGTCGTAAGATATGTTTTGTGTTACACCTTGTATAGTTATTTTTCTTCTGCACATAGTTAAGAAGGGTTAAAAGTGTCTATAATTGTACGGACAACAGCACGTCAAGGTAAACACTGCGGTATCTTATACAGTTGTAATAAGGGCTAGTTTGCAACAAAAGAGGGTAACCTGATGAGCTGTCGTCTGTACAAACTTAAACTGACTAAAACTTGAATGTAAAAAGTAATAAATAATATTTTATCAGTAACTAGAGGCCTCCGCGAATGCGTTTTGAATTTGCACCCATCTCTCCAGCGCAGCGTTATGTTTTAAAGTTCGTTTCTCTTTGCTAGTCTAATATTGTAAACAATCTGGAAATTCCTTGTTACCGAAATAATTTATTTTAAATTAAGATATACATAAAAACCCACCAACTACACAGGTAATTCATCGTTTTGCACTGAGCTCTTATTAAATCAAATTATGAATAAATCGTTAAGAAGAAGGACCTGTTCCTCTTTTAAAAGTTATATTTGTTTCCTAGCAACTGTTGTTGTTTATATGTTTGTCATTGACAATTAAAGATATGTTATAGTGAACAACACACACGTTTTCCTTATTTATTTAAAGTGGTAGCAGAGCGTGGTTATGGATTTATGTGTAATAAATGCCTGTAAAGTTCAGATTGGGAACCTAGACACCATAATAATAAAACATGGATATACAAAATTCAAATAGTGCTCAAGGCAATGCCGGGAAGTATGGTGATTCTCGAAGGGAGGAAGACCAAACCAGACATGGCGCCAGCAGCAACTGCCGAAGAAAAGGCTAAGATTGAAAAGGATCTTCAATGTTTTGAAACTTTGAACAGATGACTTTTTACATGTCCGATGACGTATTGTAAAAAGTTGTTCTATTCGATTGTGCTAAAGACATATGGGACGAGCTAGAGCGCATCTATAGAGGCACCTGTGTGGATAAATTATACGACTATTGCCTGAAATTCTTCAGTTACAAAAAGGACCGAAATCATGACATCATTACTCATGTGACAATTTTAAAGAATATTTGGAGTGATTTGTGTAACGAGTTGCAGAGTGAGGGCAAATTACCAGAAATTCTCCTCATATGCTAAATTCTAGACACCCTACCTCCAGAATATTTCGGATTCAAGTCTAGTTGGCTGTTAATTTCAAAAAAGGATCGCTCAGTCGAAAATCTGACAAGTCAGTTATGCGCACACGAAAGAGTTTTGCGTCAAAATGACACGCAAGTGACACAAGACGAGACCGAATCCGAACCTTTAGTTGCAAGGACGAATAAGAGTAAGACGAAAAATATTTCAAAGGAGATTCATTGCAATTATTGCAAGGAAAAGGGCCACGGAGTCAGAAATTGCAAAAAGTGGATTTATGACGGAAAACCGCCCAAGGAATCCAAGATTGTAAACATGAATCGACAGTAATGACAGTACATTCGGCAGAAACATTTGGCGAAACAACAGATGGAGAAAATTGGTATGTGGTCAACGGAGAGCTACCAGTCATGTCACCAATAGGGGAGATCTATTCCAAAGCTACACATGTTTCAAAAGCCAGCATACAGTGACTGGCGCAAATAGCCAATATATTGAAGCCCTGGGCATTGGAAATATTCTCGTAGAGGCTGACGTTAACGGCAAGCAAAAGCCGATACTGCTGAAAGATGTCTGGTATGTGCCCTGCATAAGCAGAAATTTATTCTCAGTTCTCGCTACTCATGATAAATCAGATACTAGTGTTTTTGAGTCCACTACTCTAAAATGTACTCTATAAATGGATGGACAGATTAAAGTCATTGGTACTCGGAGAAAGTTCGGCGGACTATTTAAGTTACTCAGATGTCTACAGCCAACTGTACGAGTGAACAAGCTGTCCACAACCTCAAATCTGTTACAGCTGTATCACGGAAGATTTGGACATCAAAATAAAAACCATATGAAGAAATTGATAGAAAGAGAGTTCGACATTAAAGCGAAAGCCACCAAAGAAATATGTGAGGGATGTATCTATGGCAAATCTCACAGGCTGAAGTTTGGGACAAGACCAAAAGCTACACGACCTGGAGAGCTGGTGTATGCTGATGTATATGGACCTTTTCCCTATTCGATTTCAAAGAGAAGATACCTTGTCCTCTTCATGATACAGATTTTTTTTTTTTTGAGAGAAAAAGCTGAAGTACACGCGAAGTTATTACTCATGCAGGCTGAAGTGAAAGCGGCTGGAGTTGTCATAAAATAATTGCTAAGCGATAACGGCGGCGAGTTTGTCAATGCCAAAGTAAAAGCTTCTCTCAACAAAGAAGGCATAAAGCAGAGATTGACAATGCTTTATACTCCTCAACAGAACCCAACTGAAAGAGATAACAGAACTGTTGTGGAAATGGCAAGAAGTCTGATGTATGCACATGCCAAGATTCCTAAGGGACTGTGGGCTGAAAAGTTACTAGCGGCGGTGTATATCCTAAATAGGACAAGGCCAACCTGCATTGATGACAGATCACCGTTCGAGCTATGGCACCAGAAGAAACCCAGATTGAGTCACCTAGGAATAATTGGATCTCAATGTTATCCACATGTTCCTAAGCAACGAAGAAGAAAATTAGACAAAAAGGCACAAAAGGGAATACTAGTCGGTTACGACTCTGATGATGGCTACCGCATATGGGATAGCAACTCATTCAAGTTGATACGGTCAAAAGACGTTACCTTTGATGAAAATCTTGGACAAGCTGAAGAAGCTGATACTCAACAGAGAAAACACAATGCTAAACCTAACTGCCTGTTTGACTTCGTTGTTCCCGAATATGAAAGTCTGTTTGATAATTGTAACAATCAGCACCCAGTCATGAATCATGATGGAGATATAACCAATGCATCATCATGTCAAGAAGACGCTTAAGATGAAGTAGTTGGGCCATCATGTGCAGTATACGAGCCACTGATTGAACTTCAAATTCCTGAAGCTGATCCATATTTCGAGGCAGAACAATCTATTGAAGAGCCGGAAGTAAAGGTCAATGACGAGATCGATGCAGACTATGAAGTCGATGATGCTAATGAAAAAGATATAGAAAGTAGAAACGATTCATCACTGACTGCATCAGAGATCGAGGAGGAAGGCAGGATGACGCTATGAGAGCGCTCAAGCCTTAAGCCACCAGCCAGGTTCAAAGACTGCAACGTTTGCTTCAACGTTAATTCTATAAGCGAAGAACCTCGGACAGAACCAAGTACGTTCCAAGAAGCATTGTCACGCAAGGATTCTAAGGAATGGCAAAAAGCGATGGACAATGAGATCAATTCGCATAGAAAAAACGGGACCTGGGAAATGGTACACTTACCCAAAGGAAGAAAAGCTATCTCTAGTAAGTGGCTTTTCAAAATAAAAACGAACCCAGATGGTTCTATAAACAAGTACAAAGCCCGTATTGTGATACGAGGATTTTCGCAGAAAAAGGGCTTAGATTTACGACCAAACGTTTAGCCCAGTTGCGAAGACAAGTACGATACGAGCCTTGTTAAGTATAGCTGCACAAGAAAAACTTTCGCTCTCTTAGTTCGACGTATCGACGGCTTTTCTTTATGGAACACTGAAGGAGGAGATCTATATGAAACCGCCAGAGGGATACTCGAATGATGATGGAAAAGTTTGCAAGCTGAAACGGAGCCTTTATGGACTTACACAAGTTCCACGCTGTTGGAACTCTACCATAACAGATTACATCAAGGAACTTGGTTTTAAACAGTGACAGCGATCCCTGCTTGTTTAAAAGAGGAGAGGGGAACCATAAACTGTTATTAACTTTATACGTCGATGATGGACTTATTGCTTCTGCAAGTCCTGAAGTAACGGAGAAGTTTTTTAATGAATTGCGACAGCGTTTCAAAATAACAACGAAGTGTGTTTCCTACTATCTCGACATCGAAATAGAACAGAAGGCTGATGGGAATATAAAAATACTAGCGGTCCCCCGCGACTTCGTTCGCGCGTTTTGAGTTTGCTCCCTCCCCTCCCGTCGCAGCGTGATGTTTTATCTCCTTAAGCCTTTCTCGATAAATAAGCTATCCAACACAGAAATATTTTTTCAAATCGGTTAGCAGTTCCTGAGATAAACGCGTTCAAACAAACAAACTCTTCAGCTTTATAATATAGTAGCGCAAGCGCACGTTGTACTTAAGCTGCGAACATTATTTTGGTGCGGAGTTATGTTAAAACTGTGATAACTCCTAAGATATTTATTGAAATCAAATGATATAAAGGGCAACTTGGTTCTAACTGAAATGCTCGTGATGATGAATGTATTTATTTTGATAAGAATAAATACCTGTGTGTATAATACACCTCTAAAAATAATGCATTATTTTTTTACAAATTTATTAACATAAAAAAGGTTGTAGTAAGTCAACCATAAAAGATAGTCATATGCTGTCGCGGACTTTATTATAGAACTCTTAATGCTAAACAATCCTGTCATACATGATTTTTGTGTAACTTAAGCGGTTTCCGCAGCGTATGCAGCGGAAGCTCTCAAAAGGAATATCTTTCTCCCGTTTTCGCAACATTTTTCATTTCTGCTGTGGTCTTATGAGTTGTTACTTTATGTTATATAGCCTAAAGCCTTCCTCAATAAATGGACTATCCAACGCAAAAAAAAAAATTCAAATCGGGCCAGTAGTTTTTGAGATTAGCGCGTTCAAACAAACAAACAAACAAACAAACTCTTCAACTTTATAATATTAGTATAGATGTCAAAAAGGATATGCAAAACGCCTACTAGAACGATTTTGCATTCAGGACTGCAGAGCAGCTGTGACCCCGATAGTTAAAGACACCATCCTTTCCACAAGGGAAAACGATGAAACACATAAATTCCCATATCGTCAAGCTGTTGGTGCACTCTCATACCTGATGGTCGGCACCAGACCTGACATTTCGTACGCTGTTGGAGTTGTTTCATGCAAACTAGATAATCCAACACTAGAAGACGTAGCCAGGGTGAAGAGAATCTTGCGTTCTGTCAAAGGCACACAGACGTACGGAATCACAGGTGACAGTCCTACTGGACGCTCCACAAGCGGCATGATATGCGTTAACGCGAATGGTGCAATAGCATGGCAGAGTAAACGACAGTGTTCTGTTGCAATATCCTCTACGGAAGCTGAAATTATTGCTGCAAGCGAGGCCACCAGAGAGATCATATGGCTCACTCGGATCATCAATTTCATGAAAAGTGATGCAACGAAATCAATAACCCCACTATTTGTGGACAGTGAATCCGCTATAAGGCTGGCTCATGATCCTCCCTACGAGACACACCAGCCAACAAAGCAAAAAAAGCTGCGACATTTCTTTTTCAGACAGTGTTTCTTAGAAAAAGATTTAACAGTTGCAAAGATTGCTACTAAGGATCAGCTGGCTGGCTTTCTTACGAAGCCCCTGTTTAAACCTAGGCTAAAAGACCTATTGAAGGTAGCAGGAGTTTCCTAAACAAACAGTCGCTTATAAGAGGAGATGGAATGTTAAGAAGAAGGACCTGTTCCTCTTTTAAAAGTTATATATGTTTCCTAGCAACTGTTGTTTATATGTTTGTCATTGACAACTAAAGATATGTTAGTGAACAACACACACATTTTCCTTATTTATTTAAAGTTAATTTTATGTCAGTACATAAAATTAACTGGTATTATTATAACAGTTATAAAAAGATTGTTTTCATCATTTGACTAGCAAAGAAAAACGGTCTGTATAACCTACAGCCTTCCTCAAGAAATAAGCTCTCAAACACATTTTTTTTTATTAGCCTAGAAGTTCCTGAGATTAGCATGTTCAAACAAACTCTTTTTCTTTATAATATTATTGTAATATTAGTATTTGTTTAGTATAGAATCAATAATAACTTACCGGATCATGTCGGACCATATGATTTTTGTAAGTGGCATCCGTCATAAACCCTTTATAACATTTATCACACTTGTAGAATGAATTCAAATAATTTGTTGAAGTTTTTCTTAACTCTACTTCTTCTATCTGCTCTTGTTTTGTTAAAATTATCTCATCAACTTCTCCATTCGGGAAATCATCATCTTTTATATCTCTTTGTTCAAAGACTTCTTCGTTTTTAACTTCTACTTTCATTGATTTGGTGACTTTTGTTTTTTTTACTTTTTTCGATAACGGTTCTTCGTCACTTGACTCTGTTTCTTTCACTTTATAATCATTTGCTTCAGATCTATTTACTGCATTCACTAATACTTCTTCATCGCTAGATTCTGTTTCTTTAACTTTACAATCGTCATCATCATCCCACGGCCATACTTCTTCTTTTATACTCGGTTGGAATCCATTACAAGTTAATGGTTTGTTATGAATTTTTGATAGTGTCAACGGGGATGCAGAATGCAAGTTTTTTATGTATTCAGTAGATAGCTATAATAAGGAAATTGTCATTAATTTAATATTATTCTATGTACACCTTTGAAAAGTGTGACTGAATTGAAAGAAAAAGTATTTTCATCTATAGGTAAACCACTGCATTGAGACCACTCAATTGTGGTATCAAATGATAGTAAATTTTACCAGCTTTAAAATAAGGTATAATTTGTGTGTGTAACCCACTTACAATCAAAGAAAATTAAGTTTCAATGAGCATGTATAGTTTTTAAAGTGAATTTTTAAAATGCTTCTCACTCAGCAGTGGAGTGAGGGATATGATGCTTTTCCTGTTACTTAACTGTTAAAATTCGTTGTAGAATATGTAGTTACAGTATTGAAGGTCTATTCCAAAACACACTGTATAGCACAATACATTCATTGTTTTATTGTTCCTATACTTACCACTTGCTGAATCAGGGCAATTTGTAGCAATTCATGAGAATTCAAGCACATTTGCTTGAAGGTGGCACTTTTTATAAGGAGAGTGCAGCAGAAACTACAAATGTATGGTGGAAGGCCATCGGAGGAAATCTTAAATGTAACAAATTATTAATTGATTATCCTTAGCCTATTCTTACCAATATCATAGAAACAGAATTTAGGTAGCAGCTGAACATTAATACATTAGATCAGAACTGTAGAAAGGAGTACTAACTACTCTTTAACTCCCTAAAATCGTAGGTACTTGAAGAGAATTGTGGGTCGATCAAGGTAAACCTTTATTTCTTGATGTTCTAAAGAAAAAAGACGGGACAGAATAGAATGCAAGACAAACGAATTACGAGAATATAAAGTAGTCTAACCTCTACTCCAGTAAGAGTTGTGTAGGCAGAATGAAGATGATGTTTGAATATATTGAAGAATTTGGTATCTGTTGATAAACAAAGCCGACACGCGAGTGTTTCTCCCATATTTTTAATCAAAGTTTAATTCAAGTAATAAACAAAAACCGAACTGAATAGCAAAATGTAAACAAACAAAGATACATAGACAACTAATTTTCTTTTTTCATTGATGGCCAAACCGGAAACCAAATAGGATAAGGGCCTCAGGGATGGGACACGACCATAGAGGGTAGAAATAAAACTTCTATAGACGCGACTTGACTCTACTATAGACGAAACTTGTGTGTGAGTTAATGACGCGTTAGAGTCTGGCTAATAAAAGCTGAACCCGGTGATTTTTATAGCGGCAACACTACCACTGTGAAAAAAAAAGTGTTCATGGCCGCCATCATGGCGTATCTGCGTAGTTGGTTGTCACTGTGTTAAGTTTATTTTGTGCATTCCTTGGTTTTTCTTTCAAAATATGGGTAAAACTATAAAGAGTGCAGTGCGGCAGATTCTATTTACTATGATAAGTAAATATAAAGAAAAACAAGATGAGCAAATGGCTATAATCAAGCAAAAAGAAGATTGTTTACATGTTGCGATAGAGTTCGTAGGTTAGTAAAACTTATTCACTTAGATACTTTCATATTTATCAAGACTTTCACGTCATAATAATATATAGGTATTTATAATTAGTACATTCCAATTTTACCAATTTTACAGAAAATAATTCGAGTGTTGAAGGAGCCAGTGCTGCTTTGGCAAATCTCAAAAAAATAAAGGAATTTCATCAAGAAGAGTATCTCTCACAGAATAAATATTACAAGAGAAGAGAATTATAAACAAAAAGATGGAATAGTGGCAGAAATGGAAAGTTTCATTATAAATGTAACCGATTCAGGTGACGAATCTAGCAGTTCAGATTCAGAAGAATCGATGGGTGTGGAGTATCTGGAATCAGACTTTGATTATAGTGAATAATAAATAACTATGTATATTAGTAAACTTTGTTTTTGAAATTCTCATCCCGACATCCCAAATACTATTAACTTCTGTTGGTTTAAATACCTAGTTCAGCATGTCAGATGTATAATTGCAATGAATATCCTTACTTATTGATAGTAAAATGCGAGCCTAACGGTGCCGGTGACATGGCCACCACCACCAGCCGTACCACCGACATTGTGTGTAGCAGCCATAGTACATATATGAAACGTGTTTTAACTTCGTATTTCATATGAGGAAAGCCACAGTTGAAATCTACTTTTTGTGAATTTTAAAAAAGTATCAAATATGTTTCTTCCTATTATAGACGGTGTTGCCTAGTTTTCATATTTTAAATTTGCCGCGTTTTGCTAGGTTCAGCTTTTGATGGCCAAACTCTAAACGCCTCTTAACTCTCTAAAAAGTAGGGGTACAAAAAATATTGTGGTACCGGGAATCGAGTTATTCACCATAGTTTAAACAGTGCTACCAGTTTACGAAAGTGGTACTAAATGTGAAGAATTATTCAAGGTCTGAAATATAATAAATCAAATATACAAATAATAACCATTTTTTTTCACGGTTATTTTTGTATTAAACTTAAGCAATTTTTTTTATAAAAATAGTTAATTCTATATTTTAGTGTTAATTTATTGAAAATAAATTAACACTAAAATATACATCTATGAAATAGTAAACAGAAATTAAACTAAGTAACTTACATAAACCTAAAGAATAAATAAAAGAAGAAAAAAAAAGACCTTATACCTACCTACTTTAAATAAAAAACATCCAGTTAGTTTAATAATAAATTGGATATTATATTATTGAGACCGTCAGCGCGATCGGACGTGCCTTAAATAATTAAAAAAATAATAACAATAAATGTGCAAACAAGTGTGCCCTAGATTATTATAAGCGGAATCTGTGTTACTGACTTTATATGGTGATAATGTGTTGGAAGATTCAATCTTATACCAAATAATAATAACAGGCAAATCAGCCCCCTTGCTCTGGACCAATGATATTGTATTTAGTAGTAGAAGACGCCTCGCGAACTAAAAGAGGACACAAATATGGCACCGTCTGATTAATGGATGTCAATGGATTGACATCTATCACATCAGGGGTGCGATTGTGAAAAGCAATCGTATTCATTTGACAGTTCAAAACGTACGGTATGATCTGTCAAACGGTAAAAACAAAGGGTTTGACAGATGAAACCGTACGTTATGAACTGTCAAATGAATACGATTGCTTTACACAATTCCAGCTCAGACATCAGATTCGGAACAGAGTCTTAATAGAGTAGCTTTCTTAATAATATATTTTTTAAAGTATGTGGGTACATTACAATAGACTCGTTGGCCTAATTTTGAAATTGAGTTCAATCTTTAGCTCGGTAGTATATTAATCAACAAAAACATTTTATTTTCAAACTATTTAACATTTAAAATATTGAATAATTATCTAATAAATGCAATTTAAATGTATCACGTGAAACGCCATGGCGCCAATATCAGAGTCACGTTCACAGCTAGGCATTCACGATCACGTGACCACATGTATATTTTTTACAAATTAAATTAATTAAATATTTCGGGTCCTTATTTTAATAAATAAAGAAATATTTATTAAAACACCATAGCCATCTGGCATCATGTAAACAGGATGATTCCTTCAAATAACACGCTAATAGTGAGCGTACATATTTTTTTCTACAATCGTGAGGATTATCCCTCACAGATGTTTATCAACAGTCTTTTGTTAAACTTTTGTTAACGCGAGTGCCGGTGACCTTTTGATCCGTGAGCGTCTACGCTGTTACTTTAAATTGAAGGTGTAAGTTATAGTTTTATAACGGACATATTAACATAAATTTCCATAGACATATTTGTTAGAGTCGTGCGCGCGGTATTCGAACCCGCGACTGCTTATCTTTGTAGTCTGGAACGTAAACCACCACACTGTGACGGTCGTCAAATTATTATTAAAAAATATAGTACCAAACTACTCTATATATAGCACTGTCTTAGAATATCGACCATGTTAGTCCGTGGGTTAGCTAAGAAACAAAACTCACTAATTTTATTGAAAATACTTTAATCATGAATGATAGGCATCATTAAATACAATTAACTTTACGAAAATATGATATTCGGACTGTTTTTTTATTAAGTTAGGTGTTTCTGCAGTTTTAAAGGCGCACTGAGGCAATTAGACACTGACGCCCATCAAAAACAGACTACGTCAAAATTATGACCCCAATTTGAAGTGAGGTGTTGTTTAGCTGAGCCATCTTTTAGCCTCTCACCGGTGATCTAGTTCTTAATACAATATCATTGCTCTGGACATATGTGTCCAGATCGGGTTATGACCCGATCCAATGAATATAGCCATGCCTGTCACACGCGTACACGGCCTGGTATGAGTGACAGGGTATATTCATTGGATCGGGTTTTGTGTCCAGAGTAAGGCCTCAGAAAGTGCGTTTAACCGAAGTGGCTTAAACTTCTCTTGAAATAGTGAGTACCACAGAGATATAGAACTGGTTAATAAGCATTGAAAGTTGCCTGATCGAGATATGCAACATTGCAGCCGATGAAAAACTCAACTCAGAGCAGAAACTTAGAAGCCACAACACGTGCAGAAAAGTTTCGCATGGCACCTCCCAGTTAGCAATTCAGTACCAGGCCCTCAAACAAAAAGCCATCATTGGCCCACCACGACCTTCAAGCCCTGAAAGAAAATCACGATCTGTCGAAAAAAAACGAAGAACCTACAGTGCGTATAGACAAATCTTCTGATCCCGGTAGTAAATCTAAATCCTTCGCAGAAATCGTCAAGAAAAGCACAGACAGCCTTATTCAGCCTTCGAAATTCAGCTCCTTTGCTATATACCCTAGCGACAAATTAAAGTCGGGTGAAGAAACAAAGGCCTTGGTACAAAAGATTATTAAACCTGATCAAATGCAGCTTCATGTGAGAGGTCTGCGTAAAACAAGAAACGGCGGTGTGATCATCAGCACCGACTCGAAGGACGACATTGAAAAATTAAAGCTCTCTACCCAATTAAAGACCTCCGGCCTCACTCGAGACTCTGAAACGCCAACCCAGAATTATAATACTTGGTGTCCCTTCTTCCATGCAAGAGACAGAATTTTTCAACTTGGTGCGTGCGTGCATGCATGTATCAGCAAAATTCAGCCGACAAGATACCTGGTACGATACGACACTTGAGTCTTGCTTGTCTTCGAATAAACTGAGCCACAAATCAGGAAAGAAAGAAGCTGAGACCTGCAATTATGTCGTTCAAGTATCCGCCCGAATTCGTAAAGCCCTTATTCCAAACGACCGCATCTTCATCAAATTATGATAAATCATCTAAAGCCGTTTTTAAATTTGTCCAAATTTTTTAAAGGTTTTGTAGAATTTATCAATAAAAACTATTGTGGAAATGTGTCAAAAAAAAGGACCTAAACTTCTTGGTTGACAACACGAATGACTCAAAAAAATTGACTGGGTGGTCTCTGCTCAAAAGTTATAATGTTTTCTTCCGAATTTGTTAGTGTTTACTTTAAAATAATTACTATGAGTTGAGAATGCTTTTTCCTCCGGTATTTTGTATATGTGTTTGAGACATGATCGTTGAATTTTAAAACGTAGTGATTACTTGCTCACTGGAAGAGGACAACCTTTTCTGTCTGACTGGATGGACGAAGGCAGACTCAACCAATATTCTTTAGACATACTCTTACTATAATCTGTGACTTTTACTCTATGCACTCGACGTTCGCCAAATGTTAAATACAGTTAGCGAACAAACACAGATTAGTAAGAGATCACATCTATCCCTTACTTCTGGCCGAATCAGGAAACTAATGTTTGCTTTCAAAAATCTCCGATCAGTAGCCAACTTCTTCCTTTTAATCATAATTTACAAAGCATTAGGAGAATCTCTGTTGTGCTACTGCATCTGCGTCTGGGGGGGAGCCGCGCATGAACATCTGCTTCAACTTGAACGAGCTCAAAGAGCAGTGTTGAAGGTGCTTTTGTCGTTGCTGATTCGTCATCCGACCGTGCTGTTCTACAACAAAACTAAAGTGCTGTCTATCCAAAGGCTATTTATTTATTTATCAAATCGTACGACGATTTCACAGTAAATTTGTTCTGACTGTGCCGGTTCCAGGAGATAGACTAAAATAACTAAATAAATAAATAGATGAAATGCGAACTACCTCGCATTTCAATGAGTTAGGTTAAGATAGGCTAGATTAGTTGTTAGTTTAGTTTAGTTGTTGTTTATGTTAGTTTAGTTTTAAGTGTTAAAAATGAAAATTCAATAAAGTATTGTCTGTATGGCGTAGAGCCGAAGACGTTAAACTTGTATAAAAAAAGACAACCAACCAGCTCGTCTGTGCCGCCATGCACAGATTATCTTGATACCTACCTACACATTTTTGATTTATATTAATCTGTGGCACAGATAAACAAAATGGCGGTTGATCTCTGTGGCACTGCCATAGAAAATTAATTTTTCGTTTCGACTTTTACTAATGTATCTGTGGAAATATCTAGCCATCCCATCATGAGTGGATCAGAGTATTCTTCGTTCGTAGGTTTACAATATTTAATCTGTGAGTGCGGAGATGCTTTCCAGAACGAAGAACAGCTTCGGGTCCATTTGGAGGAAAAGCATCCAAGGAAAAAGCAATTGAAAGCTTCTGTGAGGCATTTAAAAAAAATCCCGCCGCCGATAACCGAGTACAAATGTGGAGAGGTTTGATTTTCCAAGTTATTTAAACCATATATTTTTTCATTTTAGGTTAGAGATTTTTTGAGTTACGACTTATCAAGGTTTTGAAGGTACTTTGCCCAAAATATGTGCACTGAATGAAACACCCATATAAGTACGCTCGGACCAAAAGTTATCTAATCGCCTCCCAGTTAAATACGAATGTGATTAGTTAATTAATACGACTGTTTTATTTGGAAGAAAGTAAACCAAAAAATTAAGTATTTGTTTTCATTGAGAAAACTTAAAGTAACCTAAGTTATATCATAATGTATTCTCTTGTGTCGTAATTTTTGCACTTACAACTTGTGATTTCAGTGCGGGAATATATATGCAACAGAAGAAGAATGTGTGGCGCACCAAGAAATAGACCATATTCCGTTTATGGAAGAAGAGTTGGTTTACGAAGATGACATAGGACATTATGAAGATGTGGAAGAAGTGGTCATTCCTGATATGATTGTTCCTGCTTCTACATCCCAGGACAGGTGATATTTCTTTCTAAATTGAAATTATGCATGATAACAGTGTCACAATCAATTGCGGGACATTGAAATGACAAATGGCTGACTATCATTACAATAGTAATAAAACTATAGTTTTTTTTTCTTTTTTAATTGACAACATCACCTACATTGCTCTGTTAGTTATTTCATTGGAATATTATTTTATCTAGTTACCATCCAGAATTGATTTTGTATTTATTAATAAAATATAATGCACAGATGGGTAAATTTTGCACACAGCGAATAATAGACTGCAAAATATATAACTTGATTTGGTAAGAGAAAATAATGATTATAAGCATTTATGAGAGTATGTTATAATACTATACTGAGCTGAGACTAGACTACAGAAATCTTAGTAAATATACATTAACCAGGTCTTGTAAACTGAAATCTTAATTACAAGCTTTTATTAAGAATTGCCATGACAAAACTTTTCTCATGGATTTTTGTTGTCTGCAATAAATGAATTTGAATTGAATTGAATTGAAAACCTTTAAAGTGGGTTTTTTATAATTATGGCTTACTCTTCTATAATGATACTCAAAAACTTAGCAGTTGTAGTCTGCCAAGATCAGGAACAATACTTATTTCTATATTGAATGGGATATGCTCACTTTAAGCTATACATATAAAATCCGTTTTTCTTTGCTATTCAACTATTTTAAACAATCTTTTTATAACTTTTAAAATAATATCTGAATAAAATTTATCAACTTTTTGATTTAAAAAAAAAAACAGTTGTCAATGCAGAATTACTTATGCAGGTTGTGAGTTTTATGTTTATCATATTTTGTTAATAATCATTTCAATAAAGAAATGTCAAGATGTTTACAATATTAGACAATCTAAGAAAAAAAAAATGTTAGAAATTTGGTTGAAAATATGAATAGGTGATAACATTTATTTTAATCTATAAATATTTTTAATAAGACCAACCAGTGGCTGTGATATGCCACTCTTTTGTTACCATTGTAATTAAGCTGTAGTACTTCGTAGAGGGTGCGAGTTTCCCCATTTGTTTTGTCATTTTTTTTTAATTTTGTGAAGAGGTTTTATTGTATAAAACTTGCTTAGAATTTGAAATAAAAAAATTTTTTTTAGAAAAAGTATATCTCGTATTGTCATCCCTGAGTTGGATGT
Source organism: Pyrausta purpuralis (assembly GCA_963924145.1). Classification (NCBI taxonomy): domain Eukaryota; kingdom Metazoa; phylum Arthropoda; class Insecta; order Lepidoptera; family Crambidae; genus Pyrausta; species Pyrausta purpuralis. Next base: position 3,088,858 of record OZ001670.1, on the reverse strand, counting down.
CACTGACCAAAAAATAATAATAATTCATCAATGTTAACATTCAAAATACAATTTCCCCAGCTCCCCAACGCCGCCATTAATAAACTCAAGCCCTGTAAGAGTGCAGAGTTTACCAAACACACTGGGAACATTTTCAAACTCAGTGACAAGCGAGCCAAGTCCAACGCCGATCGTGCCAAAGCCGGTGAGGCGTCGACAGAGAAAGGCGAAAGCACTGAATGGAACCACGGATGGTGAAGACAGCGAGGACAAGCCGAAGAAGAAGAGGAAGAACAATTATAAATCTATAAGCGTGCAGTGTGAGACATGCGGGAAGAGTTATGGTGTAAGTTTGTCTTAATTTATGCTTCTTTTAAGGACATTTTAAATTCCTTAAAATGAAATAACAATGCAATTTTTTTTGCGCGCGGGCGGGACTCGCACCAGCAACTTCTTGGCTAACCGGGCCAAACGCTCTACCAATTGAGCTACCGATCGAAATTTCTGGTCTCTTATGGCCCTCCGTCATCACGCGTGACGGTTTATGCAACAGCGGAAATTTGAAATTAGATACATACACAAATAAATTTAACTGAACAACAAACTAAATAAGGGATGGGCCGACATTCGGTTTACATTCAAACCGAATTCAACAATTCAAACATCGGACAGGTTTTTTTTACATATTGTTTAATAAATCTCTATATCTAGACATAGATATGAATGGAAAAAACTAGAGGAGGTCTTTGCCGAGGGGCAACCGAACGTGCAGCAGAAAAAGGCCAACATAATAAGAGTACTAATCAATAATTCTACATTGATATGATAATAATAATAAATATAATAGAGAACTATTTAATGTTACTACGTTGATTAGTACTCTATTATATTGGTTTCTACGACTGTGCTGTTCTAAATAAAAAAATATATAATATTAGTATAGATTGTTCATGTGTCTCCAGTCCCGCGCAGCGATGCGGTACCATCAGCGCGTACACACTGGCGACAGGCCATACAAGTGCGAGTATTGCCCGAAAGCGTTCACAATGGCGCTGTTTTTGCAGGTACGTTCAAATTTGCTCTTTTATACAAATGAAAAAAAAACGGCAAAGTGCGAGTCGAACTCGCGCATTGAGGGTTCCGTGCCGACTTTAACTGAATTAAGGGTCCACTTGGCCAAGATACCACAATATTGAGTTGACAGCAAAAATAATTTTGTTTTAAATAGTAACTCTATCCGCTCTGCAGTCCAATGGCACTACAGTGCCATTTTCTTTTTTACGGTAAACTGTCCGTGGTACTACAGTGCCCACCACTAGAAAAGTATGTATTAAATATAGTATATATATATAATTAAGTATAGTACATATTATAGTAAAGGAAGTATATTATATTTTCAACTTTTTATATATTTATAACTATAACCTATCTACCAGTATTTTTGTTTTTGTAATCACAACTATACTTTTCTTTATATAATCGTTTTTATCGCGCGACATGTCGCGCGATTTTTATCATGCAACCGTCGCGCGATATCGCCGGACAGTTTTCCCACATCATAGTCTGACGAGTGTGAGTCGAGTGGCTATGTGATTTTAGAACAGCGTAAAAGGCTTGATGCGTAACGTTGGTTGGCTTAACACGGTGATTTACATTACGCGTACACACGTCCTGGACCCGACTTTAGATACGTCTTAATGTTTATGACGTATTTATATTTTTTATGTATATTTACGTGTGTCTTAATGTTTTTGAGCTTTCGATTATTTGGCAATGATCAGTTTTCTTGTTATGAGATGACGATCATTAAGAAGATGGCGCTAGTGTCACTTTAGGAAATAACAAACTTTTTTTTGAAGTATTATAGCCGAGGGTAATTGCTTTTCGCCAACGTGAATAATAAACAGTAAAACAATATTAATGTACACTAAAAAAAGAAATGAAAAAGAATGTTAAATGCCTTAAAATAAGTATCCTAATAAGTCCAAAAGTCATTAACATTTTTTACAATGTTTACGCACTTTTTTTTCTTTGTCTGTTGTTTTCCGCCATCTTGAAAAAAAACCTAAAGCTATCTTAACGCCATCTATTGAGAGCTATAAATTGATGGCAGAAAACGTACTTACAGGTGCACACAAGAATCCATACGGGGGAGAAGCCATACAAGTGTAATCTTTGTCAGAAATCATTCACCAATAAAGCGGCGCTGCAGAGGCATGATCGGGTAAGGAATGGACCATAGATTTTTTGTGTTTGTTTTGTAAATAAATTACGACAGATCTCGAAAATACCACATTAAATACAAAAGACGTGTGGCACTCGGAGACTGCCGCGGTAAAGCTATTGCATAGCATTTTTTATCAACTCATGCAATTACTATTTAACTGCAATTATTATTTTACTAACTACTTTTACAACCAATGCCACCTTAAGGCGGGTTGCTGAACTAAAGAGACAAGCGTTATATTTAAAAAGTCATTAAAAATTCTGCTATTTATCGATTATAGTTTAGAACGATTAAATTGTACTGAGCTTCGAAAAGATTACCAAAAAAGGCTCGCAGACGCGCTAGACCCGTTCGTCGTCCAGCAGGGTGACTTAATTTCGAATTGGCTGTGGATCTCGTTCTCTATATTGTGAGTGGCTACAGAAGTCATAGGACTCAAAAAGCGTGTCAAAGAGGACTGGTTTGACCAGAATGATGGTACCCTAACTGAAGCATTCGAACAGCATCGATTGCTTATAAAGCGTTATGAACGTAATCATACTCTCTTACAAGAAGTCCGAAATAGTGGTACTTCCTTGAAAAGGTGGAAAAGATACAGTGGCTCGCAGATACACACCAACTAGGCGCTTTTTACGAAGAAATGCGCAAGTTGATTGGCGTTTCTATAAAAAAAGCGTACCTTTAAAATCCCTAGATGGCTTTCAAAAACTCACTGCTAAGCAAGATATACTAGATCGTTCGGCAGAACACTTCAACAACCTGCTCAATGTTGATCGACTAGCTGATCTTGAGTACATTAGGAATATTCACCCTCTTCCACCGCAGGATTCGCTTGCTAAGCCGCTGGCATTAGATGAAATAGTTCAAGCTATCAGATTACAAAAAAATGAAAAAGCAGTTGGAATTGACAACCTCCTCCAAATCGCTGGAGAACTGCTGAAATACGGAGGGGAGCTACTACATACTTACATCTGGAAAATTTTCGTTCGGATTTGGAACGAGGAATCAATACCACCTGATAATTAATGGAATCAGGCGTTACTTTGCGGAAATCCATTATTAAGTTGAAATTTATAAAATTATTTTGCTTTAAATTTCCAACAAACTTAAAAATAACAACACGAACCGTCACCGCGTTTAGTATTAGTTCAGGCAACAACATCTCCTGAAGATGCCACGTGTAGTGGCGAAACGCGTCGAGTTTTTTTGCACGTTGGTGTTGGGTACTAATAATTGCATCAGCTGTGCCGCATGCGTGCTGAGGGAGGGCGGGCGGTGCATCCTGCATTTGCCTGAACTAATACTAAACGCGGAAACGGTTCGTGTTGTTAGTTGCCTGCGCCGGCGTCGCTTAGCGGAATTTTAAAGCAAAATATTTTTATAAATTTCAACTTAATACCATCTGAATTTAAAATATCACGAATACAGACCCTGTATAAAAACAAAGGAGACCGTTCTGATTGCGACTCCTACCGGGGTATATCGCTGCTCTCTGTACCTGGTAAGATATTCGCCAGAGTTCGCCAGAGAAAATAGTCGAGAACAAAACCTTTGTATATATGCTTTGTAGACTTGGAGAAGACATTTGACTGCGTTCCGCGGGAAGCTCTTTGGACATTACTGGCTCAATTGGGTTGTCCTGAGAAGTTTGTTCGAATGATTCGTCTTCTTCACGACGAAATGACCTGCTGTGTGACCTAAATGGTGATCAGTCAGAGTTCTTTTCTGTTAGTTGTGGTTTCAAGCAAGGTTGTGTGCTTGCACCGACACTGTTTGCACTTTACTTTTCAGTCGTTGTTAGTGAAGCACTCGAGCAAACTTCTGCTGGAATGGAATCAAAATACATTTTCGGACTGATGAGGGACTATTAAATCTGGCCAGATTAAAAGCCCATACTAAGGTGTCACACGCACTAATAACAGAGATCATGTACGCAGATGATCTGTGTTTTGTAGCAGACTCCCCACTAGAGCTGCAAAGCCTGATTACAAACCTTCACGTTGTCTTTTGCCGTTTCGGTCTCAAAATCAGTGTTCAGAAGGAGGTTATGGCATTAGACTCTCTTGGAGCTACAGAACCTATCAAAATATATATTAGCAATACTGAGCTAAAGCAATCAAGTACCTGGGAAGCACTAATACATCAAAGTGCGACCTTGATGCCGAAATAAATCATCGCATAGGCGCTGCATCAGCAGCTTTCGCCAAATTACGAGCCAAGGTCCTACACTCTCATGATTTAAAGCTCTCGACCAAAATCTCAAGGCCATAGTTCTGCCAAAGTTGTTATACTTTTCTGAGACATGGGTCCTCTATAGGAAACACATACGGACGCTAGACAAGTTCTATCTGAAGTGCTTACGGGACATTCTTAAACGACAGCTTTGATGGTGTGGACACATCTTGCTGGATGGCGATAGGGTGGCCAAACGCATCTTCTTTTCTGAACTCCAGAACGGCAGGCGTAAGCAAGGCGGCCAGTTCTTACGCTACAAGGATGTTCAGAAAAACACTTTACAAGGTGATCCCAAGAAATGGGAGGGGAAGGCAGGTGGCCGCCCTGAGTGGAGGAGCTTGGTAAAGAGCAAAGTTCATGACTTTGAAGAGCAGAGGAAATCTGAACTGGATTCGAAACGAAATGCTCTAAAGGCTAAACCTCCAGAAAGCATATATTATAATTATGTCGACGGTGTCCTCACGTGCAGCCTTTGCTCGCGCACGTTTACTAGTAAGATTGGATACGTTAGCCATCAAAGGGCACATGCGAGAGCTGATGATCATAGCTCTTCTGCAAATAATTAATCGTGCTACCGATTCCGATACCGTCACCGTAGCCGAAATCGGCTGGGTAGTATATATATTCATCGATAGATGGAAAAACTAAAAAGTATTACCGCTGTGCCGGTCGGAGTGAAGGGTGTTAGGTTTTTTTCGTTACGGAATTTCTGGATTCGGTCTCCACGCTCAAGGCCCGCGATAGAAGCTATGCAATAGCTTATAATCTGTGATACGGATACGAAACATGGTATCTTACTGTAGGCCTCAAAAGAAAGCTCAAAATCACACGGCGAGCGATGGAGAGGGCTATGCTCGGTGTTTCTCTAAGAGATCGAATCAGAAACGAGGAGATTCGTAGAAGAACTAAGGTAACGGACAAAGCCCTGAGAATCAGTGAGCTCAAGTGGCAGTGGGCAGGGCACATAGTGCTAATCGCTGTTGGAGCAGAATAAAAGCAACAAAATAATTTTAAGCTACAAATATATTTACATCTTATAGAAAATTCTTGTGTCACAATGTTCGTTCCCGTACTCCTCCGAAACGGCTTTACCGATTCTTACCAAATTTTATATGCGTATTCAGTAGGTCTAAGAATGGGCTACTATCTATTTTTCATACCCCTAAAAGTGATAAGGGTTGTTCACCCTTAAATATATTTTTTTAAATTTCTGAACAATTTTTTTTGTTTTCGTTTTTTATAATGCGGCATTAAAAATACATACAACACAAATTTTTTACTTTTTTGTCACCAACCCCAATTTAACTTTTAAAATTACTAGGCTGGGCGAGACGGGGCCGGGGCGGGACGGTGCTAGGGGCGAAGCAAGGTTCGCTGGTCCACTAGTAAATAATCAGAAATAAACCTTCTTAAACATACTTAAATAGATATAATTATCCATACATAGGCCAACAGAGATTATAATAGGGAAACAGAGAAGGTCAAACCTTATCAAGCATCACGCGATATTCTAGAAAAAGCTCACGAATAGACTTCTTGAAGGAATACTTAGACGATGAAGTCTTGATGGTATCAGGGAGGGAGTGAAGGAGTTAAGAGACATAAGCAGTCTTGTGAAGATATGTGTAAAGCTGGAGGGCATTGTTGGGCAGCTTTAGCTCCATAATCTTATATATAAAATTCTCGTGTCACAATGTTCGTTACTCCTCCGAAACGGCTTTACCGATTCTTACCAAATTTTGAACCTATGCTTATTCAGTAGGGCTGAGAATCGGCTACTATATATTTTTCATACCCCTTTGTGATAAGGGTTGTTCACCCTTAAAATATTTTTTTTTAATTTTTTGACGGTTTTTTTTTTATATTTTTATAATGTGGCATTACAAAATACATACAACCCTAAATTTTATTAGGATTAATAAATTCTTTCGTGGATCCTCTGTAAGGGAGTAAGAATGATAGAGCTATTGCGTGTCGCATGTCCGCAAATAATTAATTAAAACATCGAACTAAAAAATGAAAAATAAAGCATAGTTTAAAAAACCACGCTTTTATAGCTAACCGAACTAAAAAGTGCAACATTTAATATATCAAGCACCCCACGCTTTTTCCTCTGAATTGAATTATTCTCTAACTCAATTTTAGTTCGGTTAGCTATAAAATCGTGGTTTTTTAGTTTTTTGAAGTGAAACTTCTTTATCGGCATTGGAAAAAAAATATACCGTCAAATTTTTCGGTTACGCGTCACATTTTTCCGTTACGCGCCATCTTTTTCTTGCCCCTACCACGGTTGGTTCAGACGAAGAGTACTTTCACTTTCTCATGCTGCAATAATCTCAGTAGCAAAAAGGTAAAGTGAAATAATTGTATTATTTGTATTCATGCCTATGATAATATAATCCTTTTGTTTAAACTTTATCTAATTTAACTTTATTTAATCAATTTCTGGAAAGTTGCATGTAGATCATTTTTCGAAAAATAAGGCCATAAAGTAGTTTCACTTCTTACGTGTGTACACTAGTACACGCACACATTTTTTTTTAAACTATAATTTCAGTCATAGCCAGCGGGACGGTGCTAGGGGCGAAGCGAAGTTCGCTGGGTCCGCTAGTATTAGTGTAGAATATTATTATCTGTAGGTTCACACGGGCGTGAAGCCGTACTCGTGCCCCACGTGCCTGAAGAGCTTCACGCAGTCGAACTCGCTGAAGCTGCACTTCCACACGGTGCACCTGCGCATGCCCACGCCGTACAAGAGCAGCCGCCGCCGCGCCGAGCGGGCCGCGCGCGCCGACGGCGGAGCGGGGGGCGACTCCGTGAGTCAAGTGTTACTTTTGATTGTTTTTTTTGTTGTCTGTCAAAATTTAACTTTTTTTCATTTTCTGTCAAAATTTAAAACTTTTTTCATTTACTGTCAAAATTAAAAACTTCATTTCTTTTCATTTTCTGTCAAAATTATAAACTTTTTTCATTTACTGTCAAAAGTAACAACTTTATCATTTACTGGTAAAATTAAAAACTTTTTTCATTTTATGTCACAATTAAAAACTTTTTTTCATTTTCTGTCAAAATTAAAAACTTTTTTCATTTTATATCAAAATTAAAAACTTTTTTTCATTTTCTGTCAATATTAAGAACTTTTTTCATTTACTGTCAAAATTTAAAACTTCATTTCTTTTCATTTTCTGTCAAATTTAAAAACTTTTTCATTTTTTGTCAAAAGTAACAACTTTTTTCATTTACTGGTAAAATTAAAAACTTTTTCAAATGAAACTTAAAATCTTTATTTTTTTCATTTTCTGTCAAAATTAAAAACTTTTTTCATTTACTGTCAAAATTAAAAACTTCATTTCAATTAATTTTCTGTCAAAATTAAGAACTTCATTTTCTGTCAAAATTGAAAACTTAATTTTCTGTCAAATTAAAACTCTTTCTTTTATTTACTGTCTAAATTAAAACCTTCATTTCTTTTCATTTTCTGTCAAAATCCAAACTTCATTTATTTACCTTTTTCTATCTAAATAAGCTATCCAACACAAAAATATTTTATTCAAATTGGTCCTATAGTTCCTGAAACTAGCATGTTCAAACAAGCAAACTCTACAGCTTTATAACATATAAATATAGTACTAACCCTTTTTTATTTGCGACAAATTGTTTTAAATAATAATAATAAATATATTGGACACTAATCACATACATTGATCTGATCCCGAAGTAGCTAATGCACTTGTGTTATGGAATGGAAATCAGACATAACGGTGTTACCAAACACCCAGACCCGAGACAATATAGAAAATTTCGATTTCTTTATTGACCCGACCGGGAATCGAACCCGGGCCCTCGGAGAGGCGACGCCTCGAAACCAGCGTGCTTAGCCACTACATCACGGTAGTCGTCAAATGTAGAATTTATTTGAAGACCTCCGTGGTCGACTGGCTAGCACGCTGGTTTCAAGCGTTGCCATCTCGTGAGGTAATTCCGGGTTCGATTCCCGGTCGGGTCAACGTAGAAAAAGATATTTTCTATATTGTCTCGGGTCTGGGTGTTGTACTACCACCGTTGTGTCTGTTTTCCATAACACAAGTACATTAGCTACTTACTTTGGGATCAGAGCAATGTATGTGATCGGTGTCCAATATTTATTATGTATTTATTTATTATTTATATTATTATTTAATTGCAGGAGGCGCTGATAAAAGCGGTGATGGAAGGGCCCGATCAGTATTACGAGATCAGCACGCCAGCCGGCCGGAAGATATCATTGACTCCGATCGTGCCTAGGAAAGTACAGCAGCTGGTATGTATTATTATTTCGTTGAAAGTATTTGTTAAGATCTACATTATTATTATTTTTGAAAAATTACACTTAGGGGCCGTCCATTAATCAGGTGAGGCTCAAAAGGGGGGGGGGGGGGGGTAGGGGGTACAGAAAACATCACGAAACATCACGAGGGCGGAGGGGGGGTCTCGTTCGACATCACGTGTATTAATTTTATTTATTTTTTATGTAAAGCGCTATTTCTGATCCGAAATCGTAAACGGCGCGAAAATTTGAAAGATTTGTTGTCACAAACCTCTTTGCCAATAACAACTGCCAGTGAAGAAGAAGCTTTACCAGTTGTAACCTTAAATGAAAGTCCGTGGGACGAAGACAACATTAATTAATTATTCATTAATTGTATTGCAAATACCTACCTACATATAAATGTTTTTCGAATCACCATTTTTTAATATTTTTTCAAAAATAGGCTTTACATACACTTCCAAAAAATACACGTGATTGGGGGGGGAGGGGGTTGGTTCAAAACCTCACCAAATATCACCAGGTTGGAGGAGGGGTCAAAAAATGAGAAAAACGACCACACGTGATTAATGGACGGCCCCTTGCTTAGTTTAGAAGTTAGATGGGGGGACGCCCATTTTACTACGTTGGAAGCGTCTAGCTATGAAAAGTTTGATTTTAAAAGAAAATGGATTTTAGAAACCTCTATGTCATTTTAAAAGACCTATCTATAGACACGCCACACGCATAGGTTTGACTAAAAAATGTTTTTGTTTTAGTTTTATGTATGGGAGCCCCCCTTAAATGTCATTATTTTTTATTTTTAGTTTAAGAATCGTGAAGCGGTTAACAGAATACATCTTCCTACCAAATTAAAACAGTGTGATGCTTATAGTTACAGAATTAAGTGTCTGTGACATACGGACGGACAGACAGACAGATAGACAGACAGACTTGACAAAACAATAGGGGTTCCGGTTTTTGCCATTCGGCTACGGAACCCTAAAAACGTTCTTAAAGTTATCGTAGCGCCATCTAGTGTGAGCTATAAAATGAAGGAAGAAAACTGCTCATGAGCCTATTGGTGTATTGTCTGGGCATTTTTTTTAACGGTATTGGTAATATGTTTCCAGTTTCCTCCGCCGACCATCACCGAGGACGGCTCGGTCGTGTACTACGACGTCAAGGACGAACCGGAAGAGCAGGAACTCACTTACGAAGTTATCTATGAATAGTTTATTGTTACATTAAGGCGCTACCCGGATTTTTAATTCATCATCATTATCAGTCAAAGGACGTCCACTGCTGAACATAGGCCTCCCTTACGGTTTCCACATCGACCTATCACTAGCGGTCTGCATCCAGTTTGTTCCTGCGATCTTTACAAGGTCGTTTGTCCATCATGTCGGTGGACGTCCTACGCTTCGTCTTTGGTTGAAGGGTCTCCAATCTAGAACTATTCTGCCCCAACGGCCATCAGTTTTTCGCGCTATGTGTCCTGCCCATTGCCACTTGAGCTTACTGATTCTTAAGGCTATGTCCGTTACCTTAGTTCTTCTAAGGATCTCCTCATTTCTGATTCGATCTCGTAGAGAAACACCGAGCGTAGCCCTCTCCATCGCTCGCTGTGTGATTTTGAGCTTCCTTATAAGGTCCATAGTAAGATACCATGTTACCTAAGAAAACATTATAATCCTTAATTTTAAATTTTAAAAACCCTTGACATGTCATACTTTAAGTCATGGTTACCTTACCGAGTTTTTTCAATATAATTACAGTAACACAAATCCAAATTCCGAATTGATAGGACATTTGGAAGTTAGATGCCCTCATCCATTATTAAAGAGCTGATGATAATGAAACGGCTGTTCAGGGCATGGTTACCCTACCATACACTTTCAATATCATTGAAAGTAACACTACCAAATTTCGGATCGATTTGACAATTAGAAACTAGAAATGAACTGATGATCTACGGCTGAACAGATGTTCATTAAACGCGGCTAACAACGTTTGGGATATAATTATCTATGACACTAACTAAATAGTTATTTATGATATTCATAATTTGATGCATAAAATGGTTATTTATGAGAATTATGAGATAAAAAAGTCTCGGGCTTTTTTATTATAGTACCTATCCTAATCGACCATATTACAACACTACAAGGTATAAAATGACTTGAACATCTGAATTTTTTGTGAAAAGTTATTTTTTTAACTTGGTTCCATTTTATATTTTTTTGTATTTGTTTAATTTTTTCAATGGCAAAATACCTACGTCTCAGTTGAATTTATATCCATGAATATTCCATTATTTAACAAGTCAATTCAACATTGTTTTATCAGTAAATGGTTGTTGTGTATTATTATGGTAAAGTATTGCCTTACGATGTCTTACTTCAGTGTAAACATTTAGCAAATAAATATAACTTACTTGTGTTTTTTAATACCCACATGTTTGGATAGATTTAATAAAACACGTCAAAATTATGAGATCATGCCAATATAAAGTTTATTGATACAAAAAACGTTTGCAAATACACATTTCACACAACTTATAAAATAAAGGTAAAATTATTCATAGCATTTACACTTATCTTGATATGAGTTAAGTAATACACATTATTGCAAAAAAAAGTTTGGTACAGACTGGTGAAAAAGGTATCATTCTGCTTCCTGTCAGTCTATGAGAAATTATTACCTTTCATGGTACATTACAACAATATGTTTTTTGTTCTTAGTGTTTTATCACTAGAATAACAAAAGAACATGGAACACCATGGTTGAGTATATCATTTCCTATCGTTTAAGAAAACACTAGCAAAATTCAACGGTTCGATAATTTGTCTGACATAGTTGCTTATTACAAGTGCAATTTATAATATTACAACAATGTGTATTTATTTATTTGGTATACCAACAGGTTACATACAAGCATTGATAATAAAAAATCATCAGTCTGTACCCTACCTTCACTCATCCGTAACAGTTTCGATTGGATCTCGGAACATCAGTACCATGAGTTTACGAAAATTTTAGTTCTGTCAATGACCGCTAGAAGCGCTGTACAATTTTCCGGTTTTACGTCGTCGCTAGCGAGTAAAACCGTCATAAACTCATGGTAACGGTACAGATTCGAAAAACAGGCCTGTTTCACAATGTCCTTATAAGTTTTGGTTAATGATTCCTGTCCAGTGTTTCATACGAAATGACGTTATATTTTTTAAATTATTCGTTTTTAGTAGTGCTTATTAGTCGATGGTGAAAGAAACCCTGAAGGATTTGTCACAAAATGTACATGCACATGAGTAAATGTACGAACAGTTAATAGAAGTCAAACCATATCAAATTCTATTCCCCTTAAACATAATATAAAGTACCCTTAAATAAAATGTATGCCTCACTTTTAATGTATTTTAAATAAAATATTCACTAACTGCCATTTAATATCAAACCAAAATCGTCCATTAATATCACAATATCATTTTCACAATTTTTTTATGGCTTTAAAGACACTGTACAATCAAGTTTTCAAGAGCGTCTTTCTGCTACAAATATCTGTGATACCAAAACTTTATTGGCTATGGTACATTAGTTCCAAGCTTGTCTCTGGTAGGTTACACAACACTAGTTACAAGATTGCTTATTCTCAGTGTTGACTCAACCACAATTTTAAAGTATCTTTTTCTCTATGGTTTCCTTTCCATACAGACTGTAACAAAAAGGCGAAATAAAATTTAAAGGACGTGTAGATAGTAAATGTGTAGTTCCTATGCAAAACCAAAAACTCGTGCGAGTATAAATTACTGAGTAAATTGATGCTAAAGTTTTAATAAAAACTAACTTTTCTACTACTCTACTCTCTCTAACTAACTTTTAATAAAAAATATCGGTGACAACCTTAAATATCAGCTGATAGGTGTGTGTTTGTGTGTGTGTGACGAATGACCGCAGATACAGGGTTGTCACACTTTCGGTAAAAAAAAAACAATTTATTTACTTAAAAGTTTTTAATTTTTAACTAAAACTTTACTTTACATACATACCCTTAGATATTTTCGCCTTTTTGTTACATCCTGTATATGCAAGTTTTGTTATATATTTTTTGCTTCTTTATAGGCAAAGAAAAAAAAATCTATGGTACTTCTACTTTATCACTATTGTGAAACAACCACAGCTGTAAGGACATTTCTGCTTCTCTATGGTTCAAAGATAGCTCCAAGCTTGTATCATAAATAGTGATCGGATAATCGGATGCATATTTACCTAAAGTTTAGGTGTTGGCTATAATGAAATGTGCATTCGAATGGGAACACTTTACAGAGACGAACTCACTGACCCGTCTCATTGACATTAATTTATCTATGTGTACCATATTATGTATATTCAAATGATGTGTATGTTTTTATAATAAATACATATTTAATTATTTTTATATAATCGTATATAAGTAATAGGCAGTATGTATGTTTATCATCGTATTATAGTTATCTTTATCGCTATTCTTTTCTCTTATCTTGCCTCTATAACTTTATTTGCATCGCCTGTATATATATTTTTCTCTGTCCTGACCTATGGTTGACTGGTAGAGAATGCTTTTTGCATTAAGTCCGCCATATGTACAATTTTATGTTTTGTGCATGAAGTTTTTAAATAAATAAAAATCCCGGGATTACAGAATAAACAAATTTAGTTTTTTATACTATAGAATCAAATCGGGAACAGTTATATTTACTTTTTTGAAGGTGCTGGATTATATGGTATGCACTTTGAAAAAATCTCGGGATTTCTCAATCGAAAAATCTAGTGTTTTTACAAGACCAAATGGTGCGTACTACAGTGCGTGTTTGTACTAGGAGCAGTAGACTCTTCTAACACTAATCATATTCATACATTGATGGGGGAGTTTAAAATATACTTCAATTACAATCATATAAATAATATGCAATTCAATAGTTCTGTTTTTTTTTTTTAAATAAATACACGTATCTAAAGACGTCGTTACTTCACCATTTAAAAGATCAGTTTCACATTCCCGAAGTTTTTAGAATCCCGGGATTTATAATAAAAAATGATTTTTTAAGAAGCCGCCTCCACAATATCATAGCCAGAAATGAACTTTAGAAAAATGCATCCGATTATTCGATCAATGATTAAATATCATTATAATATAAACGCTTATATAAACTTCCAAAATTGTTTCACTGTTGTCACGCTAGCCTTAAAATTGTATCTATACCTCTATGGCCACAGAACCATAGACTCGAGATCTTCTCTATGGTTACGCGACGACCTGGAAGTATAGATCGCAAGATGGCGCGGGCCGGCCCCACTCCTGCTTCGGAAACACGTCGTCTTTATTGTCTATGGGCTCGGGATTGGCCTGCAACAAGAAGAATTACAAATTGAACATAGAAGCAATATTCCGTTATATTAAATAAATAAATATTGGATACCAATCTCATACATAGCTCTGATTCTAAAGTAAGTTGCCAATGCACTTGTGTTATGGAAATCAGACACAACGGTGGTACCACAACACCCAGACCCGAGACAATACAGAAAATATCGTTTTCTACATTGACCCGACCGGGGATCGAACCCGGAACCTCACGAGATTGCGACGCTTGAAACCAGCGTGCTAGCCATTCGACCACGAAGGTCGTCACGTTATATTATCACTAAATATAACGTGTAATATTAAATGCGCAAAACCTTAGACACCCCAAATGTTTTTTTATTCAATTGATCTAATTCTAAAAATAAAAGAAAACTATTTGTTTTGTGGTGTTTTATTTTTACTGGCTCTTCTGATCGTTTCTTGCTCTGCGTGTGACGCTCTGTCGAGAGAGGAGTCGGTAGGTATACACCGGGCCGCTGCGCGCGCTCACATTATTATTATTACTATCTACGCTCATAAAGAAATAACCATAGCTTGTTTCGTATTTTGGCTGGTTTTCGCACGTGATGGCTTGTATTAATTAATAAACAGTGCAACATTTTAATGAAGTAAAGATGAAATAGGCCACCAAAAATTGCTATAGCATATATACAAATAACTAATAACTTTGGCCCGGTTAGTTAGAACGTTGCTGGTTCGAGTCCCGCCCGTGCGCGATTCTTGTTTTCTTATTTCATCTTTATGAATATAAAATATGACACTGGGTGTTAAAACATTCTAAACCATTTTAATGGAGATTTTTGATAAATTTGACGTACATTCAAAAGTGGGTTAAATTATTCTGCTAGTTATTCCAATCAAACTTTTCAGGTTTTACGTAAAGTTACGTGTTGTTTATGGTTTTAAACTTTCATGGTCATTAACATTAGAATAGTTAGATACGGGATTGCTTGTGAATGAGATAACGTATATAAGCTAGAAAGTGATTTTTAGTTATTCCAAAGACAGATATATCTATTTACCTTGGCCCATCTCGATATCTAAATAGTAACCTATCGAGAGTGAATGAATGAGTGAACTTTAGCAAGAATTGAGTATTTGAATGATTGAGTGAATTAATGTGTCTTCTTCGATTTAATAAAGACCTACCTTGGTCCATCTACATATCTTCATCATGAGTGAATGAATCAAGGAGCGATGGATTGAGTAAATCAATGTGATTTATTTATTTTATTTTAAATAAAAAAAACTACATTGCTTTGAGATTTACATTAATTTGAACTCTGTTAAATGATGGACTTAGTGCTAAAAGCATTCAATCGCAGTCGTACCTTTAGGTCATGCACAAAGATTTTGGAGGGTGCAGGAGAATGTAGTAAGATTTACCTCGGTCAGTATCTACGTATCTTCATTTAATTTTTTACGGATCCTCATGGCTGTTCGGTGGCTGAAGACGCGCCCGCAAGTTTTACAAGTACATCATGAGTGAGTGAGTGAATGAATGAATGAATTACTTTAGCCCGTCCTCGTATTTTCATAGGCACGAGTTTATTGTGCGTCCTCATAGCGGGCTGCTGGCTGAGGCCACGACTGAACGAGTAACTTTTTACTTTTAATAATAGAGACACTTACCTTAGTCCGTCCGAGTGAAAGTTTGAGTCAGTGGATGAATGAGAGATTAAATAAGGAATGAACTGATAGGAGTCTTTAAGCTTTTAATAAAAACTAACCATGGTCCAGATCCGAATGTATATCCTATTGACTTATGAATGAGTGACCGATTGAGTGAGTGAATGAATGAATGACTTACTTTAGTCCGTCTGCGAATCTTCATATGCACGAGTTTGTTGTGGGTCCTCATAGCGGTTAGCTGGCTGAAGCCGCGCCCGCAAGTCTTACAAGTGAATGGCTTCTCGCCGGTGTGCGTTCGCACGTGGTTTATTAGTACGCTTTTACCCTGAAACAATATTACATTAAATATTATATGAAAGCTAATAAGCATTGTGTTAAACTTAAAGAGCTTCGCTTTTGTCGGTGGAGTAAAAGCTAGTGATCGGATAATCAGATGCACATTTACCTAAAGACTAAGATATTAAGAAAGCGGCTTCTTAAGAATATATTTATTACTATAAATCCTGCAATCCCAAAAGAAGTAATAGTCTGATTATCTTCTATAATACAAAAACATTAGATTTCTCGATTTTGAAATCCCGGGATTTATACGATTTGAAAAAGCATCACATAATTAGCCAACACCTTAAAGTAAGTAAATACAACTACACCCGGTTTGACTCTACATATAAAATTTGTCAAGTTAGAAAATCCGGGATTTTTTAGGTAAATATGCATCCGATCATCCGATAACTAGTAATAGCCATTATTTTCTTTTGTTTGTCTCTTTTTTGTCCTCCTGGTATGAAATGACATTTATTTTTCTCTTCACTTGGTCGAAATGACTTCTACTACGTCTTCCCCTCTTTCCTTCTTATTTCCTTTCAATTATCTATCATTTTCTATCCACTCTCGCCAATGATTTATAGAAAGCGCGAAAAGAAAAATAACAAAAGTTAAAGAAGGGTGGAATAAAAATTTACGGAAATAGATTTCAGTTTTTAATCCAATTGGACACCAATAACATACATTGCTCTGATCCGAAAGCAAGTAGCCAATGCACTTGCGTTATGGAAATCAGACACAACGGTGGTAACACAACACCCAGACCCGAGACAATATAGAAAATATCGTTTTCTACATTGACTCGACCGGGAATCGAACCCGGAACCTCACGAGTCGGCGACGCTTGAAACCAGCGTGCTAGCCCCCGACCACGGCGGTCGTCAAATTGCCAGATGACAATCCTTTTTTTACAAAATCCAATTGAAAGGTTGTGTCGAACCTGTAATGATCTGTTTCTTAAAACCAAAGAAATAGATCTTCAACCAGTAAATTTGTGTAAATTTAAGAAACACATTTTCAAATTTACCTGATGAAATTTCTAAATGTTCTTCATCTTTAATGCCTTTATTTTTATTTTTGTTTGTTTTAGTTGCTTGTTTGTCGTTGTTTATCTTGACTACTGTGTTTGTTTGCTATGATTTAGTTCTCTGTGTATATGTCGCAGGAATTTTGTCAAAAACGTTACAATGATTAGTGTCAATGACGATTGATTCGTATAAGGGTTTAGAATATTTTTAACAATAACAATCACAGTGTCATATTTTATATTCATAAAGATGAAATAAAAAACCAAAAAATTGCGCATATTTATTCAACTACTTGGCCCCCTGTTGCATAAACAGACGGGTAGATGGCGCTAAACGTCACGCAATGACGTATCCATAAGAGACCACAATTTTCGCAAGGTCGGACTGACAACACGGTAGCTCAGTTGGTAGAGCGTTTGGCCCGGTTAGCCAAAAAGTTGCTGGTTCGAGTCCCGCCCGTGCGCAAGTTTTTGGTTTCTTATTTCATCTTTACGGTTAGTATAAAGAAAGAATGAAAGAAAGTGTTTATTTGCTCATGAAAAAGGGTACATTTGGATGGTATAAATCTATGGTTAGCTCAACTTTTTCAGCTATCATTTAATAGCATGCAAATACATATTTTAATAATAAACAATTAATAATAATCAATTAAACTAGTCAGAATTCATAATATTAATACACATGTCAAAGTTTTCAAGAATATTAATACAATATCAATAAGTTTCAATAATAATAAAACGGCTCAAACATCATGACTTCAAATTTAAAAAAATCATCAACTTTATAAAAACAATGGTGAATTAGCCATTTGTAAAGTGCACTTTTAAATCTGTTGAACGGCAGGTCTTTTATATTATGAGGTACTTTGTTATAAATAAGAGTACACATCCAGTAACAGTTTTTTTAGTTACTAATTTAACTTAATTTCAATATATTATTATTATTTATTTCATAATAGTAACTAATTTAACTTAATTTCACGAGTTTTTTTAGTGATATTATAATTAATCCAAGATTATTCTGAATTGAGTTTGTGGTATGATAGGCATGTTCTGATTCGTCTTTTGAGTTAATTAGTCACCATTTGCTAATGAATAATAAAGGGTTATAACATTTTCAGTCCATTTTGATTTTTGTATTTAATATCACATGTAGGACTATAACAGTAAAAATCAAAAAATAGCTCTTCAAAAATCTGTCTAATTTTTCCAAAATCTATGTTCAATACTTGTAGCTGAGTTAGTAACGAAAACGGACCAATCAGCTATCGCACTGATAATATAACGGCTTACTTAAATCAGTGTTATTGTCAATATCACTGTCTTATAATTTTACTGTATCGGTCTAGTGAAATTACAATGGCAATGAAACTAGCCCGTTATATTGTAAGTAATGCCATAGATTGACAATAATCAGTGCAATGTCTCTGGTCAAATTATAATATCACGGTTTTTATAATATCCTTGGAACATAAACATGTTTAAGTGTTACAATCTGGAACATTTATGATGTCATATATATACAAGGTGTTGTTTTGGTCAGTGACATCCAACTCAGGGATGATAATATAAGTTATGCTTATTCCAAAAAAAAATATTTTACTTAATGCAAGTTTTATAAAAGAAACGCTCTTCACAAGATTAAAAAAAAACTTCAAAACGAATAGCAATCCGTTTTAGGCAAACAATTTCATTTTGGAGTCGGTGCTATGATAGTTGATGCTTGATGGTCAAAGTGATGGCACAGACTCAATTGTTGCCTAAAACGGATTCCTTTCCTTTCAATGGTGAAGAGTTTATTTAAGACTTTTTAGTGCATTTTGGTTTTGAAGTCGGTTTTTACTTTTTTTTAAAGTTTATTTTACTTCTTCATTTTTAGTGATTACATAAGAGGGGGGGGGAGTTGCACCTTATGATTCTATTTTTTAAGAAGCTACAATTTACCTATCATAAGTTCCGTCATTATAATTACTGAACTCCTAAGCGTTAAGGAGTTCCACCATCAGCTCAGCCCAACAAGATGTTGACTATCAGACGTAACAACACGTCAAAATTAAGATTTTAGTAAAGAAACACTATACGTGCCTTTAAAATTTAAGGGTTTCCCTCGATTACACCAAGATCCCATCATCAGATCCCAAAATGGAAAAAATGGGACCAACTAGAAGGTACACCCTCTAAGTAGGCGAAAAAACTTTTCGATTCGGTTGACAAACGACTGAGATATGAGGTAACATACATACAAAAAAAAATGATTAAAAAAAAACATACAGTCGAATTGATAACCTCCTCCTTTTTTGAAGTCGGTTAAAAATTGTTATATATCATGTGTACCAAATAAAGGTTTGCAGATGATATTGCAGCCGTAGCAGAACAGAAAGTCGAGATCAGTTACAAAACTTAATACGAAGAAATGGATTTAGTATTCAGAGAAGGCTTTTTGGCTTAGCATTATTATTACCTGCAATAATACGTAAACTAAGTGCGCATCAAAAACCAACCCATCTTAGCATAAATATAAAACTCGGTGACTCACATTTAGAACAAGCAGAAACTTAAATTTGCGCGTACCTACGCCGTAGCTAGTAAGCTACGAAGAGACGACCTGGTGTTGGTTGTTTTGACTCGCTCGCTAGTATCGCAACATATTAAAAAAAAAAAAACATTTATTTGGCACCGGTATCGTTAGTACAGCCACCCCTGAGTCGCTCGTCGCTGACCAAAACAACAACCTGTATGCCATGCTCTCACGTAATATAGTGCCGTGCCCTCGTGTTATAAATTAGACACATACCAGAGATATTTATGTATACAATGTGATAATAAAATTAATAAATATTAGCTGGAATTGTATCATAATAAATTAGACATCTAACAACTAGCTTCTCCTTTATCTAATATGATTGTTACTTTTTGTCTTTTTTTCACTAATCAATTTATGTGTGCACACTTGATCGAATGTATCGTGACATGCCTCGCGCTGTCACGAATTACACTGAGCGGGGACCATTTCGACACAAGTATCATTATATTCAATTGGATTGTAACATCAACAGTAACATCAAGTCAATATCTTGTGGGGCTGATGGTGGAACTCCTTAACGCTTAAGAAGTTCAGTAATAATAATTAAATAACTTTTAATAGGAAGTTTGTAGCTTCTTGAAAAACAGAGTCATAAGGTGCAACTCCCCCCCCCCCCCCTCCTATAATCTCTAAAAATGAAGAAATAAAATTAACTTTAAAAAAGTAAAAACCGACTTCAAAACCATAATGCACTTAAAAGTCTTAAATAAACTCTTGACTATTGAAAGGAAAGGTGGGTTCTAGGCAAACAATTTCTTTTTGGAGTCGGTGCTGTGATAGTTGATGCTTGATGGTCAAAGTGATTGAATGAAGTGGTTGAATTGTTTGCCTAGAACCCACCTTTCTTTTCAATAGTCAAGAGTTTATTTAAGACTTTTTAGTGCATTTTGGTTTTGAAGTCGGTTTTTTTCATTTCCTAATCCCGTTCGCGGTAATAATTGGTGACCTGGACGCTAAAACAACAAGCAATTATAACATGGCGCACGCTGTATATATCTTACCCGGAAAGCTTTGCCGCAAGTGTCGCAGACGTGCCTCGGTGCAGGCTTGACCCCTTTGTGAACAGCATGTATGTGTTTCACTAATGAACTCCTCGACGCTAAAGCGGCGGGACATTCGGGGCACCTGAGAAAGATATAATATCCTATATATAATACTAGCGGAGCCAGCGAACTTTGCTGCGCCCCTAGCACCGTCCCGCCCCGGCCCCGTCTCGCCCAGCCTCGTAATTTTAAAAGTTAAGAAAAACACTATAATTGATCAGTTATCGAGCGGGGTGAAAAATGATCAAATCATATCATGGTTGGTGATAAAAAAGAAACAAAATAGGGTTGTATGTACTTTTAATGCCACATTATTAAAAAAAAAACGTCCAATAATGAAAAAAAAACTGTGAACTCCGGGAGTGCCGGCAGAAGTGAAAACTTGAATATCAACGTTGTGTTTTTTTGATTTTTTGGAATAGTTATTATCAATATAAAAGTACTATCATTTTTGTGATAGAATACAATAATAATAATAATAATATAATATTTTTATAGAATACAATATTTATTTATTGCGCTATCGTACACAAACATTACAATTTATATTATATTAAATTACATTAAAAAGTTTATCTCTCAGAAAAATCAACTTACATCCATAATTTCGCCAACCGTCTTACGGTTTTTCGATCAGCCCACGTGTCCTGACGCGAGTTTCACATTTTTCCCCCATCCCACAAAAGTGCTCAACGCCGCTAAAGAAGTTTTCACTTCAAAAATGTTAAGTGTGAACAACCCTTTTCACTTAGGGGTATGAAAAATAAATAGTAGCCGATTCTCAGACCTACTGAATACGCATATAAAATTTGGTAAGAATCGGTAAAGCCGTTTCGGAGGAGTACGGGAACGAACATTGTGACACGAGAATTTTAAAATTATAAGATTCTCGTGTTACAATGTTCGTTCCCGTACTCCTCCGAAACGGATTGACCGATTCTCATGAAATTTTGTGAGCATAATGAGTAGGTCTGAGAATCAGCGAACATCCATTTTTCATACTCATCATCTTCTTTTTTAAGTTACTTTGAGACGATTACGGGACTGGGCGGGACGAGAATGGGGGCGAAATAAAGTTCGCTGAGTCCGCTAGTAATATTATAATATTAAGGATATTGACCAAAACTCTATAGAAACTCGGCCCACTTTGCGTCAGCATGCGTCTATACAAAATGTTCGGATAAAATATATAAATATTTGAAAGAATACACAAAAAAAATTTTTTTAAAAATAATCAGGGGTTTACGAGGCTTTCAATGGCAGATTAGACATTTTGAGGTTATGTTTTGTGATTGCTGAGTTAATGCACCTCACCTACATTAATTTTAATAAATTCAGAAGGTAATTGTTATATTTTACTAAAATAATTCAATACTTACTTACTTAGTTACCCTTCAAATACAGTACAATAATTAAAACAAGATTTTTGAAATATAAACTACAAAGACGCAATCTGGGCCCGGCTTTGGTCAATATCCTTTAGCTTTTATTATTCCCGTTTTAGAAAAAAAGCCATATTGCTTATGAGACTAAAGGCTCAGCGTAGGACGTCCACCGACATGATGGTCCTACGACCTTGTAAAGATCGCAGGATTAAACTGGATGCAGACCGCTTGTGATCGGTTGCTGTGGAAATCCGTGGAGGAAGCCTATGTTCAGCAGTGGACGTCCTTTGGCTTATGATGATGATGAATATTTTTGTGAATTTCTTACCTATGCCCTCTGACTCCTTCGTGTTGTATCAGTGTATGAGATCTGAGCGTCGCTTCCGTTTCAAATCGTTTGTCGCAACTTTTGCAGGTGAATCTAGGAAAAAAGATTTTCCTGATCAGTGACTTGCTATTACTACGTATAGAGAAGCTATGCCAAGCAAAAAACTGAATAAAAAGCTTAAAATAACGCATTTGTCTTCTATTATAGTCCTTTGCACCTTACAAGAGTTCTGTGACACTTCATCGTTTTCCGAATTACGTTTGTAAATTAATAATATTTTCATTTCATTTTCTTATAAAGTAATCTCGATTCAAAGAAAAAAAACGGTACGATTTTACTATAGGACATCTCTTCAACTGTCGAAATTGAACTGTCACAGAACTGTTGTAAGGTGAAAAGGGCTATAAGGAGAAAAAAAATATTTTGGAGTCGGTGCATGATGTGCGTAGACTGTTGGTTTAAACTTGACATTACATAAAGGTCGAATTGATAAATTCTTTTTTTTTTAATTTGGTAAAAATGTGTCGCAAATACGAGAACAAGATTGTGACGTATTACTTCAAATTGTAATTTCGAGAGACCGTTTGCGAATGAGTTGATGACTAGCGACGTCAATTCTATCTATCTATAAGCCTCTTCCTCCCGAACTCTTGCTTCTCCTTGTATCTCTTTTATAAAATATCTCTCAGTTCGGTGTGCCTCCGGGCAAAGGCCTCCTCCAACCATTTCCATTGCTGTCTGTCTTTTGCGACTCTTCTCCAGTTTGGACCTACAGTCAGTTTTAACTCGTCTTCCCATCTTGTTAACTGTTTTCCTTGGCTTCTCTTTCCGTGTCTGGGATACCACTCTGTCACAATTTTGCTCCACTTTTCATTTTTGCTTCTTAACACATGGCCGGTCCACCTCCACTTCAATTGATCTATTTTGGAGAGAACATCTGTTAAACCTGTTTTTGCTCTTATCCAAGTGTTCCTGTGTTTATCTTGTCGCCTGATTCGTAACATGCTCCTCTCCATTGCTCTCTGACAGCGTTGCAACATGTCTCTATGGATTTTTGATAGTGACCATGTTTCACAGCCATATGTTAGGCATGGTAAAATGCAGGTGTTGAATACCCTTCGTTTGATGCTATTGCTGAGGTCAGTGGATTTCATTATCTCTTTTAGTGACCAGTATTTTTTCCAGCTATTAGCTATACGTCTGTTGATTTCTTTTGTTGTTGCATCCTTTTTCATTGGTTAATTTATTTGTATTGGGGTCAGAATTTGTTAATAATTTAGTTTTTTGCGCATTCATGCATAGTCCAGTTTTCTCACTCTCCCTGTTCAAATCCTGTATCATTTTCTCCATGTTATGAGGATTCTTTTCGAATAGAACGATATCGTCTGCAAATCGGAGATGATTTAGCTTTCTGCCATTTATATTCATAACATATTTTACCCAGTTCAATTTGCGAAAAATGCTCTTGAGTACAGCTGAGAACAGCTTGGGAGACAGGGGGTCACCTTGCCGGACTCCTCGTTCGATGTCAAAAGTTTTACCTAAAGTTTCTAGCTGGATTCTTGCTTTACTCCTGCAATATATGTTCATAATTAACCTTATGTACGCTTCATGGATTCCTTGCTCTCTTAGGCTTTCCCATATGTCTTCATGGCTGATGCAATCAAAAGCCTTGGTGTAATCAATGAATCTAATGCACAGAGGCTTATTATATTCGTTATATTTTTTATGACCTGTTTGACAGAGTGTATGTGATCCACTGTGGAGAAGTTTTTCCTGAATCCCGCCTGCTCCATGGGTTGATTTTCATCCAGCAAGGAAGTAACTCTGTCTAATATTATTTTGGAAAATATTTTATAAATATTTGACATCATGCTAATGGGTCTGTAATTTCCTATGTCTGATTTTGGACCTTTTTTATATATGAGAGTGATATGTGAAGTGATATGTGAAGTTTCCTATTGTTCAGGAATAATGCCTGATGACAGTATTGCGTTGAATATTTTTGCGAGTATAGGAACTATTGTTTCTAGACTACCCTTTATCATCTCGTTTGAAATTTTATCAGGACCTGGTGCTTTATCTGGTTTTTGTGTTAATATTGCTCTACGAACTTGCCAAAATTACGAAAGCATCATACCAACATCACAAAACGCAAAGACATCAACGGATTGGCTACCGACTTCTACCGCAATCTTTATTCTAATAAATATGATAGAGTGAAAAGGATAAAAAGTAATGCACCAATCGCTCAACCAAACCCAGAACCTGAAATCTTAGAAACCGAAGTTCGTAGAGCAATATTAACACAAAAACCAGATAAAGCGACGTCAATTAATAGAGCACGAAGTTTATTCGTGATGTCAGTTCAATACGCTAGTAATAGTCTTTCAGGAATGGTGCTGATGGAGACGATAATAGCAGAACGAGAAAAAATAAAATAAAAGTAAAACTATTTTATGGTGAACTATTATAATATTAATAAAGTTTTATAAAAACTGGAATTTGATCTTATGTAAAAAGCCCTATTTTCTGAAGTATAAACTTTACCGCCTGTTTCGAAATGTAGGCGTCATCAATGTTCGAGTTTTTTTTCTGAACATCCGAACAGTCATCTTGTTAAATATTTTTTGAGTTATTTCGGATTCGGTAATTGCGATTCCTTCTGACACAGATAACATTATTTTTTTGTTCATAAAGATGAAACAAGAAACCAAAAACTTGCGCACGGGCGGGACTTGAACCAGCAACCTTTTGGCAAACCGGGCCAAACGCTCTTACCAATTGAGCTACCGTGCTGTTAGTCCGACCCTGCGAAATTTGTGGTTTCTTATAAAAACGTCAATTGCGTGACGCTTAGCGCCATCTAGCCGTCTGTTTATGAAACAGATGGCCCAAGCAGTTATTCTTTACAGAATAAATTCAACTTGGAAATTGATGTCGCTTCGCTATCTAATGCTTTAGAATGTTTTTAACACTCACAGTGTCATATTTTATGTTCATAAAGATGAAATAAGAAACCAAAAACTTGCGCACGGGCGGGACTTGAACCAGCAACCTTTTGGCAAACCGGGCCAAACGCTCTTACCAATTGAGCTACCGTGCTGAAATAGAATAAACAGACGGCTAGATGGCACTAAGCGTCACGCAATTGACGTTTTCATAAGAAACCACAAATTTCGCAGGGTCGGACTAACAGCACGGTAGCTCAATTGGTAAGAGCGTTTGGCCCGGTTTGCCAAAAGGTTGCTGGTTCAAGTCCCGCCCGTGCGCAAGTTTTTGGTTTCTTATTTCATCTTTATGAACATAAAATATGACACTGTGAGTGTTAAAAATATTCTAAAGCATTAGATAGCGAAGCGACATCAATTTCCAAGTTGAATTTATTCTGTAAAGAATAACTGCTTGGGCCATCTGTTTCATAAACAGACGGCTAGATGGCGCTAAGCGTCACGCAATTGACGTTTTCATAAGAAACCACAAATTTCGCAGGGTCGGACTAACAGCACGGTAGCTCAATTGGTAAGAGCGTTTGGCCCGGTTTGCCAAATGGTTGCTGGTTCAAGTCCCGCCCGTGCGCAAGTTTTTGGTTTCTTATTTCATCTTTATGAACATAAAATATGACACTGTGAGTGTTAAAAACATTCTAAAGCATTAGATAGCGAAGCGACATCAATTTCCAAGTTGAATTTATTCTGTAAAGAATAACTGCTTGGGCCATCTGTTTCATAAACAGACGGCTAGATGGCGCTAAGCGTCACGCAATTGACGTTTTCATAAGAAACCACAAATTTCGCAGGGTCGGACTAACAGCACGGTAGCTCAATTGGTAAGAGCGTTTGGCCCGGTTTGCCAAAAGGTTGCTGGTTCAAGTCCCGCCCGTGCGCAAGTTTTTGGTTTCTTATTTCATCTTTATGAACATAAAATATGACACTGTGAGTGTTAAAAACATTCTAAAGCATTAGATAGCGAAGCGACATCAATTTCCAAGTTGAATTTATTCTGTAAAGAATAACTGCTTGGGCCATCTGTTTCATAAACAGACGGCTAGATGGCGCTAAGCGTCACGCAATTGACGTTTTCATAAGAAACCACAAATTTCGCAGGGTCGGACTAACAGCACGGTAGCTCAATTGGTAAGAGCGTTTGGCCCGGTTTGCCAAAAGGTTGCTGGTTCAAGTCCCGCCCGTGCGCAAGTTTTTGGTTTCTTATTTCATCTTAATGAACATAAAATATGACACTGTGAGTGTTAAAAACATTCTAAAGCATTAGATAGCGAAGCGACATCAATTTCCAAGTTGAATTTATTCTGTAAAGAATAACTGCTTGGGCCATCTGTTTCATAAACAGACGGCTAGATGGCGCTAAGCGTCACGCAATTGACGTTTTCATAAGAAACCACAAATTTCGCAGGGTCGGACTAACAGCACGGTAGCTCAATTGGTAAGAGCGTTTGGCCCGGTTTGCCAAAAGGTTGCTGGTTCAAGTCCCGCCCGTGCGCAAGTTTTTGGTTTCTTATTTCATCTTTATGAACATAAAATATGACACTGTGAGTGTTAAAAACATTCTAAAGCATTAGATAGCGAAGCGACATCAATTTCCAAGTTGAATTTATTCTGTAAAGAATAACTGCTTGGGCCATCTGTTTCATAAACAGACGGCTAGATGGCGCTAAGCGTCACGCAATTGACGTTTTCATAAGAAACCACAAATTTCGCAGGGTCGGACTAACAGCACGGTAGCTCAATTGGTAAGAGCGTTTGGCCCGGTTTGCCAAAAGGTTGCTGGTTCAAGTCCCGCCCGTGCGCAAGTTTTTGGTTTCTTATTTCATCTTTATGAACATAAAATATGACACTGTGAGTGTTAAAAACATTCTAAAGCATTATTTTTTTGCTTAAAACGTGTAACTTAAAATGCGCAAAACCTGAAAATAGGTTGTTTGGAATAACGAGCAGAATCAATTGAACCATTTTTTGATGTAGGTCACATTTTTCAAAAAATCTTACTTAAAATGCCTGTCTATTTATTAATAAGGCAAGCTATCACGTGCCCGCAAAATACTTTAACAAGCAATTGTTAGTTCTTTATGAGCGTAGATAGTAATAATAATAATGTCAGCGCGGCGCAGCGGCCGGTGATATAGAGCATCGTCCGCAGAGCAAGAAATGATCTGCACCTTTACCATGAGTTTATGACGGTTTTACTCGTTAGCAACGACGTAAAAGTAAGTCAAGTCAAGACGACGTAAAAAGTCTATGGAAAATGGCACAGCGCCTCTGGCGGTCACTGACAGAACTAACTTTTTCCATACAAAAAGTGACGTCGTCGCTAGCGAGTAATACCGTCGTCGCTAGCGAGTAAACTCATGGTAACGGCAGAGAAGTGCCAGTAAAACTAAAACACCACATAAATTTAAACCTTGTTTTTTTTTAAATATTTTTTTTCTAACAGCATTAGGTCAATCGAATTAAAAATCATTCGGAGTGATTGAGGTTTAGGTGCATTTAACATTACAAGTTGTAGTGAGAAAAATTAAATTATACTTACTTGAAATTATTCTTGTCCTTATGCCTCAAAGCTTTCTGTAGATGCTGTCGTAAACTGTGAGACGATTTGAATCTGTTGAAAATAATATAATTGCTTTATAATAAGTGATCGGATAATCGGATGCATATTTTTACCTAGAGTTGAGTTGTTGGCTATGCTAATTATGGAAAGAACTTTTGAATCGAAAAAAAAAACCGGGATTTTTGAATCGACAAATTTAGTATTTTTATTATGGAACCAAATCGGATGTTCTACTGTGTGTGTATGTACTGTCTACTGCTCTTCTTACACTTAAAATACTTATAAACTGACGGGGAGCTTGAAATAAACTTCAAGAACATACATATTGATAATATGCAATCCCAGAGCCCTGTTTTTTTAAATATATATTTTTATATATAATACCAAATGCTGAAGACGTCGTTTTTCACCATTTTACAGACTAGTTTCTAATTTTCGAAGTGTTTTAAATCCCGGGTTAACATAAAAAAATATGTTTTTTAAGAAGCGGCCTTCATTATGTCATAGCCAAAAATGAACTTAAGGTAAATATGCATCCGATAATCTGATAACTGTTCATAATATTACATATAGCAGGCTGAGACATTAACAGTATTTATTGAAGTTTCATCGCGATGAGACTCTTTTTACAATGCTGGTATTATTTATCAACAGTCCCGGGATTTCTCCAAAAAATCCCAGAGACGATTGAGTGAGCACGAAAATTATAATTAATTTTTTTTAAAAAAAACGGAGACAAATCAGTTTACAATTTCCGAAATGTCTATAAAAACTTGTAACATCTAGGATTTCTTAGAATACCGGAAACCTATTTACAATAGTAGTCCTTAGCGTCGCTGTGCTTCAGCTGGTGCGCCTTGATCTGCGTCCGAGTGCGGAACTTACGGAACCCTAATCAGTGTGTTGGCATACCTGACGTCGCACTCGACGCAGAAGTGGTGACCCTCTTAATGTAATTTTGGTAAATCTTATGGTTTAGAATGTTTTTAACACTCGCAGTGTCACGTTTTATATTCATAATGATGAAATAAGAAACCAAAAATTTGCGCACGGGCGGGACTCAAACCAGCAACCTCTTGGCTGACCGGGCCAAACGCTCTACCAATTTAGCTACCGTGCTGTCAGTCCGATCTTTGAGGTCTCTTATGGATACGTCATTACGCGAGACGCTTAGCGCCATCTAGCCGTCTGTTCACGAAACAGTGGGCCCAAGCAGTTATTCCTTACAGAACAAATTCAACTGGTTCAAGTCCCGCCCGTGCGCAAATTTTTTATTTATTTCATCTTTATGAATATAAAATATGACACTGTAAGTGTTACAAACACTCTAAACTACTATTTTTAAATTTTTAAAAATTGGTCACCCACTAAATGTAATTTTGGTTTATCTAATTTAAAATCTGTGTATAGGCATATATCAGGCGTAACGGACATAGCCTTGAGAATCAGTAAGCTCAAGTGGCAATGAGCTGGGCACATAGCGCGAAGAACTGATGGCCGTTGGGGCAGGAAAGTTCTAGATTGGAGACCCTTCGACCAGAGACGCAGCGTGGGACGTCCACCAACAAGATGGACAGACGACCTTATAAAGATCGCAGGATCAAACTGGATGCAGACCGCTAGAGATCGGTCGCTGTGGAAAGCCGTGGGGGAGGCCTATGTTCAGCAGTGGACGTCCTTGGCTGATAATGATGATGATGATGAGGCATACCTGACGTCGCATTCGACGCAGTAGTAGTCCTTAGCGTCGCTGTGCTTCAGCTGATGCGCCTTGATCTGCGTGCGAGTGCGGAACTTCGCGCCGCAAGTCGCGCACGTATAGTTCTTCACACCTTGGTGTATACTGTTCATATGAACTTTAATAAGTATTAAAGTATTTGACACAATAAAGATGAAATAAGAAACCAAAAACGCACCGGGAATGTCTAGACAGCAGGAGTATGTAGGTAGGTAGGCAAATCTTAATAAATATTTTTCAACACACTTGCTCAAAACGAAGTTAATATTCCACTGGTTTTTGGCTCATAATCCTAGATATTAAACACCGGTCCTTTTTAGTATATTATTGCACTAGTGCCTTTAGTTTATTTACCCGACCAAGTAACATTTGTACCCTAATAGTAAGTAAGAAGAAGAAGCGATATAATTTAGTCGGGTTATAACTTTTATTTTAGCAACAAACAGTATTTATGCGAAAAATAACAGTGTACATATTTATTGAAATAAATGGTAAATCCAGCTTTATTAGTAAAAAATAACTAAAATTCATTCAAAATTTTCTGTAATTTGTGTTTTAACCACGAATTATTACATTTTTAACCTTGGCTGTTGGCCGATCTAGTTCGCGCCTAAATCTTGCGCGCGCATCGGTATCGCGGCTAGAAAAAAAAACCACGCGCCATTTTTCGTAAATAATTAAAGTCTTGTTTTTTCCTTGCAATTTTATTGAAAAACGTCGTATGAAGCAAGTGTGCCTGTGACCAGAATATACGCGGCTTTCTTATGGCGCACTCGCTTCTGCTCGTGCGCACACAAAATCGCCTTGTATATAATGGTCAACTTAGCACACTTGTATCATAATGTACTATTACATCACAACACTTGTAGCGGCTGTAAGTCGACTTTATTGGACAGCCATGTGGTATTGGGCTTGCTAAGGACTCTATATGACATGCACTTATTTATTTTATTTCATTTGTGTTTTTGATTATTTTGCGTATTATTTTTGACTTTTTTCCTTTACTATGTATTATTATGTATTTAACTGTCTCGGTGGCGCACCGGTAGAAAGGTCGCACTTTAAAGCGACGGCTGCGCCAGAGATCCCGGGTCCGATCCCTGGGTCGGGCCAAAAATATATACCTGAGTTTTTCTGTTCAGAAATTCTTAGGGTAGCCCGGAGTTTGGAAGTTGGCGGTGTTTCACCCCCGTGCCTCGGAAAAGCACGTAAAAGCCGTTGGTCCTGCGCCTAAACTTTCTCCGGTCGTGTCAGATTGCTGTCCCATCGGGCTATGAGAGTGAAAGCAATAGAGAGTGCACCGTAGTCGAAATCGGCTAGGGGGACTATTATGTATTTATTTACGTATGTAGTATTGGCGTCTCTTTCCGTGTACCTCACTAGGCAAGGGGTCCACTGAAAACCAGCGCCAGGGCCTTCTGGGGACCTGGCATATGCTGAGTGAGGTCCTCTTGATTGGGACATTACGGACACACAACGGAAACTGGCTTTGCTTGTTAATAGTTATGTTTAGTGTTCTTTTTTCTTCCACTTTTTTATGTTTTATTTTAATTTTGTGTGTGTGTGTGTGATGTCCTTAATTAATAAATTAATGACTTGAACCAACCTTTTGACTGACCGGGCCATACGCTCTTACCAATTGAGCTTCCGTGCTGTCTTAAGGTCGCAAATTTTTGGTTTCTTATTTCATTTTTATGAATATAAAAAATCATTCTAAACTACTTGACACCAATCACATACATTGCTCTGATCCCAAAGTAAGTAGCTAATGCACTTGTGTTATGGTAATCAGACGGAACGGTGGTACCAAAACACCCAACCCCGATTCAATATTGTATTGGCCAAGATATATCATTGTCAATTTGTGAACGCGGCAAAGAGCGAGTCGGACTCGCGCACGAGCCAACTTTAACTGTATTTGGGAATCCACTTAACTAATTTATTTTTATTTATCTTATTTGGAAATAACACAATATTTTGTTGACAGCAAATGTAACTTTGTTTTTCAGAGTGTTTGTATGAAGAACAAAGTTATGTTTGCGGTTGTTGAAAATGTGATATCTCTATAGAAGTTTTTGAATTCTAGTTCGATGCCGTCCAAATTAATTTTCGTTGAAAGTATTGGTAAAGATCTACTTTATATATAATTTTCAAAATTCACACTTGCTTAATTTAGAAGTTAGATGGGGGGGACGCCCATTTTACCACTTTGGAAGCGTCTAGCTATGAAATGTTAGACTTTAAAAGAAAATAGTTTTAGAACCTCAATGTCATTTTAAAGGACCAATCCATAGTCACATCCCACACGCATAGGTTTGACAAAAAATTTTTTTCGGTTTTAGTTTCATGTATGGGAGCCCCCCTTAAATATCATGTTTTTATTTTTTTCTTACAAGAATCGAAAAGCGGTTTACAGAATACATCTTCTTACCAAATTAAAACAGTGAGATGCTTATAGTTACAGAATAAAGTGGCTGTGACATACACACGGACGGACGGACGGACAGACAGACAGATAGACAGACTTGACGAAACTATAAGGGTTACGTTTTTTGCCATTCGGCTACGGAACCCTAAAAAGTGTTTAAAAACTTAGTGATTTTTACTTTAACTCTGCTTAATGTTAGTTATTTTGTAAGCCCACTTAAAATTATTAAAGCAACAAATGTACGACGACTAGCTAGAGACGAAAGAGACTGGTCCCTACGACACAGGGAATCCTAGAGTGGGAACCAGTGTACTTATTATCTAATGGTGTACTTTCTTATTTCTGAATAAATTTGTTGTTGTTGTGAATTTAGAAAGTAAATTGATTTTGTATTGAAAAAAGAATAGTGTGTATAACTAAGATTATATTAATGTTTATCTCATTAACAAAATGAATGTTTTGTCTTTTAAATGTTTATTATGGTAACGAAAAGTTTTTTTTAGTAAACAATTTTAGTTAGCATCTTTTTGATTTGTCAAACAAGACAATTGGAAAAAGGGCGAGTGTTTTTCAGGTTAAAATACTTTACTAAAGCGTTTTTGTAGTAATAACTTGTGATACAATACAATGCAGCCCATTGCGTGCGTTCAAGTGAAAATGGCTTTGAACTAAGTAGATAATCTTATAATTGTGTCGCAAATAGAAGCGAAAAGCAGAGTATTAACGAAAAAGTTGTATTCGTCTTGGGCCAGCTTAAACCCCTCGCTACACTCAGGATTCTCCATTATCTGCCTCGCTAACGCACAAGAGTAAAACTAGTACCTCCTTCGCTTTGTTCGAAGAAAAAATATCCTAATCCTTTCATTTCGCAGTTAACTCAAGAAGGCGCCCGTGCCGTAAGACATTACTTGATTCTCATAGTGAATAATCTAATATTATTTTTAACTGCCTCTGTGGCGCAGCGGTAGGAGGGTCGCACTTTAAAGTGACGGCTGTGCCAGAAGTCCCGGGTTCGATCCCCGGGTCGGGCCAAAAATATTTACCTGAGTTTTTCTGTTCAGAAATTCTTAGGCTAGCCCGGAGTTTGTAAGTTGGCGGTGTTTCACCCCCGTGCCTCGGAAAGCACGTTAAGCCGTTGGTCCTGCGCCTGAACTCTCTCCGGTCGTGTCAGATTGCTGTCCCATCGGGCTATGAGAGTGAAAGGAATAGAGAGTGCACCTGTGTTTGCGCACACACTTGTGCACTATAATATGTCCCGCGCAGTCGGTTAGTCAATGTGACTGGCCACCGTAGTCGAAATCGGCTAGGGGGACTACACTATATTATTTTTAATACAATTTCTAATACTCACAGCAAATGTTCAGCGAGCGCGTCCTTGTTGACGAAGCTCTTCCCGCACTGGTCGCACTCGGGCCGCTCGCCGCTGTGGTGGTTGCGCACGTGGCCGCGGTGCGTTTTGTTATTGCTGTCAAAGTGAGCTAGTGTTACCAACTCTTTTTAATATTTACCCCAAACTCTAAGTAAAAACCCCTGTTTTTTTAAAAATTGCCCTAAACTCGTTCACACCGCAGCGCAGTACAATAAATGAATGAAATAAAATTATAAATAAATATTGGACAACATTGCTCTGATCCCAAAGTAAGTAGCCAATGCACTTGTGTTATGGAAATCAGACACAACGGTGGTACAACACCCAGACCCGAGACAATGTAGAAAATATAGTTTTCTACATTGACCCGATCTCTTCTCGAGATGGCGAGGCTTGAAACCAGCGTGCTAGCCACTCGACCACAGAGGTCGTCAAAATCAAAATTGACCTCGAAAACTCCCAGTCACAGGTCTTATTTTTTTCACAGACTAAGAAGGCATACTAGTAGTAATTACAGAGCAATTAAATATACTAAACGTCATCAAGTCATAAAAGTAATTCTTTCATGCAAAGCACTTTAACACGTCCCAATATAAACACACTAGATGTCACCCAATCTGGAGTCACTCGTTCGGTGAAAAAATACTTTTATTTGATTGGATATGTTAGAGTGGAACGGAGCAGGCAATCAGTCACTTGGCCAAAGTGCATATCCCCAGGCCGTGAACTTTGGATCTGTCAATAAAAAGGTTGACGATGACGGGTGACGGCCTGTTTAAAATAATTAAATATTTTTTCATCCCGCTCGATAACTGATCAATTATAGTGTTTTTAACTGTACTTCGATTAAAATTTCCCTTAGCTTATGGCAAATCTAAAATTTATTTTATAAAAATAAACATTTATGTTTATTATTAAACTTTAATATGCAAAACAACGTTTGCCGGGTCAACTAGTTTATTGATAAAAATGTTTTTTCATTCTATTAACAGCTAAGGATAAAACTGCAGTCCATAACAATATTTGGATGAAGCACTGACCTTGAAATCTTTCCGCAAATATCACATTTGTAAGTATTTATAATGCCTTCGTGTTGTGTTCTGAAAATGTAAATAATGATCCATAAATAAATAAAATATTGCAAATCGAGAACAAATTGTTACAATTTCACACATAATTTCATTTTCCAAACACTCATTTATTGATAGACTGAGATTTAAAAGAAGTTATAAACTATATTTTGATTCCTGAATGATCCTGACTAGGGATGCATCCGATACCGATACCGATATATAGGCGATCTTTTGGGTGTGCCGATATATCGGCGATCTTTTGGGTTTGCTGATATATCGGAGATCTTTTGGGTGTGCCGATATATCGGCGATCTTTTGGGTTTGCTGATATATCGGCGATCTTTTGGGTGTGCCGATATATCGGCGATCTTTTGGGTTTGCTGATATATCGGAGATCTTTTGGGTGTGCCGATATATCGGCGATCTTTTGGGTTTGCTGATATATCGGAGATCTTTTGGGTGTGCCGATTTATCGGCGATCGTTTGGGTTTGCCGATATATCGCGGATCTTTTAGGTTTGCCGATATATCGGCATCGGCGATATTTTTATTGCCGGTACAACAACACTTTTCAATCTCGTGTAGCCGCGCGTCAGCATCGCGACTCACGCAATGAACAGATTTAATTTAGCATCGATGCAGTCGCGCGTTAGTATAGATGCAGTCGCCATAATCAGTAAATTATTTGTCAATTTTCGGTTTCCGCATCGCGACTGTATCGATGCTAAAAGTAGCGCAGTGTGTAAAGGTTGATATTATGCGACTGCATTTTGCACGCTACACTCGTTAGCATCGCGACTGCATCGCTGCTTAAAGTCGCAGTGTGTAAAGGGTCTTAATTTTAATAATCTTATTACTTTTAATTCTTTATTCTAAGTCTTTAACTATTAATATATTTTAATAGGAAATTAAAATATTGAACCAAAATTGTGTGTATATTTACATATTTTACCTTTATTTAATTTTAATTTACTAAGTTAGTTTTTTATCGGTCTCGACGATATTTTTATAGGAGTATCGGTATCGGTATTGTTTCGGCAAAAGGCGTATCGATGCATTCCTAATACTGAAAATAATTTCTCATACACATGTGTATGCGATTATCTTACGCCGTATTCCTCACCTCTTTAAATGTTAATTAACCATAAACAGCTCATACATATTCCATAATATTTAACACCCGCATACACACATGTATCAAAATGGTACGGCCAAATTTATAACCTACAAAAAAAACAGCCAAGTGCGATTCGGACTCGTGCACTGAGGGTTCCGTGCCAACTTTAACTGAATTAGGGAATCTACTTACTTCCACTTAGTAAAATACCACAATATTTTGTTGACTGCAAATATAACTTTGTTTTTCATAGTGTTTGTATGAAGAACAAAGTTATGTTTGCGGTTGTTGAAAATTTGAAAATGCGTTATATCTCCAAAACTTCTCGTTCGATCCCGTCCACACCAATTGTCGTTGAAAGTATTTATTAAGATCATATACCGATCCTACTGCTGGTGGAAATTTGTTTGGAATCAGCATGGGATCCAGTACTAACGAGGACCCAAGCTAGGCCACTCACTGCAAGGTCACAAGACACAGTTAGCTCTTACTGCGTGGATAGGAACGTTAATTAATATTATTGAGTGACGGTAGTGTATATTTTTCAAAACTTTGTAAATGACAAATAACATCTTAGTCTACCCGTGACCACGAACGCTGTAAAGTGTTCGAAACTTCGGAATATAATTTAATAAACTCGCGAAAAGTGATTCCGTAAAAAAGTGCTTCATTTCGATGATATATTCGCGTAAACTTCAGAAACAAGTATGTATTATAAAATCAGTTTTTTCTTTTCATGCATATCTGCGACGCCGACTGTTTCAATGTTAATAGTAGAAGATATTCCGATATGCCGTAAAGAGATTTGAAATTAAGCTTGATGAGTATAATTGGTCAAATCTAACGCGATATAAACGGCAGCAATATTGAAAGATATGATAGTATGAGTCAGCGTGCCATCACTAGTCTTCGTTCCAGATAATAATATTACTAGCAGCTTGACGGTCACATCGATACCGTTATTTTCCATTTCGTTCCAATTAACAGGAAAATGATATTGAATTACTTGTACTTTTTAGGGAGGGTTCCGTAGCCGAATGGCAAAAACGGAACCCTTATAGTTCATCAAGTCTGTCTGTCTGTCTGTCCGTCCGTAAGTCCCAGCTACTTTATCCTGTAACTATAAGCATCACACTTTTGAAATTTAGTAGGATAATGATTCCTGTTAAGGCGCTCCCCGAATTTTCACGCGCACACTAGCGCCACTTTAGTAGAAAAATCATAACTCGTTAAATAAAAGACCAATCAAAAATCTGGTAGACACGATTGTAGTACAGGTTCTATCGTTTATTTAGTACGTTTAAATTGTTTCTAAAGTAGTTTACTTTACTAAGAGTAAGAAAAACTGCTAAATATGGCCAAGTTTGGCAATTTTTCTAACTGTAACTGCAGATAACTAATTTAGAAACAATTTAAACGTACTAAATAAACTACAGAACCTGTACTACAATCGTGTCTACCAGATTTTTGATTGATCCTTTATTTAACGAGTTATGATTTTTCTACTAAAGTGGCGCTAGTGTGCGCGTTGAAAATCCGGGTAGCCCCTTAACCGCTTAACGATTCTTATACAAAAAATAAAAAACACTAATATTAAAAAGGGAGTCCCATACATGAAACTAAAACCGAAAGATCTTGCAAAATGATATAAAGGTTCTTAAAACCATTTTCTTTTAAAGTCTTACGTTTGTTAGATAGACGTTTCCAAAGTGGTAAAATGGGCGCCCCCCCTCCCTCCCCCTCTAACACTTAAACTAAGCTAGTGTAAATATTGAAAGAAATATGTAATGTAGATCTAAACAAATACTTTCAACAAAAATTAGTTTGGACGGGATCGAACTAGTAGTTTTTGAGAGAGATATAGAACATTTTCAACAATCGCCAGTTTTTGTTTTATTGAATTAAAAAATACCCGATACTCTTCTTGGACACCCGGTATAATCAATAACATAAAATTCATCAAATTACTGATCTACAATGCTTCCGACCATACTTTTCATTCCATACATGTGTATGAGACAATGATAAATCATATTCCTCGACGTTCGATGCCGAACATAGGCCTCCCCCACGGCTTTCCACAGCGACCGATTACTAGCGGTCTGCATACAGTTTGATCCTGCGATCTTTACAAGGTCGTCTTTCCATCTTGTTGGTGAATAATGATTGGCTGATAATGATGATGATATTCCTCACCTATAATGATCCATAATAGAGGCTCGATCGGTCATACACCTGCCGCATTCCATACATTCATATCTAAAAGTGTGTATCCGATTATGGACGCCAAAACTGTATGCCGTCGGCAGGAACATGTGGCATAGCTTGCATTCAAACGTGCCGCGTGACTGGAAGAGAACGCGGGGCATAAGGTCGCATTGCCATAACACAATTGCATTCTTACTTTATCAAAATTATAAGACTAATATAATTGTAACTGTGATTAATGTGATCTTTCAATTCAATTCAAATAATGACATTCTAATTATTAATTTATATAAATATTTGCATGACAATATTGTTAAACATGAGAACATGCACTAAAATAACATCGTCGTATAACATGTTTTGAGCAAATAAATAATTGCCTAAAAAATCTATATGTGTCAAAATCAAAATTTGTCTTTATTGAGATTTTTCAAGGGATCTCCGTAACTGATGAATAAAACGTTCGAAATAAATATTGGACACCAATCACATACAATGCTCTGATCCCAAAGTAAGTAGCCAATGCACTTGTGTTATGGAAATCAGACACAACGGTGGTACCACAACATCCAGACACGAGACAATATAGAAAATTTTGATTTCTATATTGACCCGACCGGGAATCGAACCCGGGACCTCGGAGCGGCGACGCCTTCAAACCCAGTGTGCTTAGCCACTACGCTACGGAGGTCGTCTACGAAATAACTAACGTAATATGGCGGACATCATGATTTAACCCAGGATTAAGTTAATCCTAGATTAAATCTTCATTCTATCTCTATCAACGTCAAATGAACCGACCGAGACAGAATGATCGTTTAATCCAGGATTAGCGTATTCCTAGGTTGAATCATTATGCGCAAGTGGGCTTAAGTGTTGTTAAAAATAAGTACTACAAATAATAAATAAATATTAATAAAGTAGAAAAGTAAAGTAAGTTTTAGTGTACTTATTTTATTATATCACATAAGTGTATTAGTATGTTCAATTGCCTATTTTTTTTCTGTAATTGATTTTCTTCGTCATGCAATATGGGTATGTTATGCCTGAAATAAAGCCATTTTATTTATTTTTTATTTTAAAAATTAAGTTAGCCTGTAACATCCCACTGCTGGGCAAAGGCCTTACCTCAACTATGAGGTAGTTCGAGCCACACTCTACCACGCGGGCTCAGTGCGGGTTGGCGGAGGGGTGTTTGCAAGGCAAGCGACTAACCCTGCTGGCAGGTGTTATCAAGCCGCCCATAAGGCCTCTCACTGGGCTTGACGACTTATATCAACCGATGTTAGCCGGAACCGACGGCTTAACGACCTCCGTGGTCGAGTGGCTAGCACGCTGGTTTCAAGCGTCACCATCTCGTGAGGTTCCGGGTTCGATTCCCGGTCGGGTCAATATATAAAACGATCATTTCTATATTGTCTCGGGTGTGGGTGTTGTGGTACCACCGTTGTGTCTGATTTCCATAACACAAGTGCATTGGCTACTTGCTTTGGGTTTAGAGCAATGTATGTGATTGGTGTCCAATATATTTTTTAACGTGCCTTCCGAAGCACGGAGATGCTCGTGATATATGTCAAATAAAATAAATATAAAATTATAAATATGCGCCAGACAAGACACCAATCGTTTTCGTTTCGAAATAAATAATTTTGTTGTTGTGCTACGAATACCAGATAACTGTTAATGACAGAGGCGTGTCCCATAATACATACAAACATTAATGACTTAGGTACAAATGTTCGTGCTCACCACATAAACATTTGCCCCTTGCGGGATTCGAACCCGCGACTTTCGCGACCCGGAGCCTTCTTAATTGTTGTATTGTTTACCAAAAGTATGGAAAATAAAATTTTCATGAAGCGAAGTAAATTTTTCACCACTCAAAAACCAACTCACCGCAATCTAGCAAACAATCAGCGCCATCTATGGGCACAACTTTAAACTAATAACTCACCGGGCTATGTTTTTCCATGTGGTTTTCGAGTTTGGTCGCGTAGTTGAATCCTTTGTAGCAGAGGTGGCATCGGAAGGGGAAACCCAAGCCTGATTTGCTTTCTTCCTGTAAATATTTTATATCTTATACAGAGTGTTGTTTTGATCAGCGACGAGCGACTCAGGGCTGTACAAACGATACTGATGCAAAAAAATATATATACTTTTATAGTTTAATGGAAAAACCCTCAAAATCAGTTTTTTTATCCGGTACAGCGTTCGAGTTAAAACCACCAACACCAGGTAGCCTCTTCATAGCTTACTAGCTACGGGGTAGTATTTCGTAGATAAGCGCTAGTTACGCGCTAGGGTGCGAGTTTTCGCATTCGTTTTGTAATTTTTTTGAATGTTGTGAATAGACTTTCTTGTATAAAACTTGCTCAGAATTTAAAGAAATCATTTTTTTAGAATAAGGATAACTCATATTATCGTCGGGTACGTATTACAATACCGAATTTCAAAATACCGAATTTCATAAGCCCTACGAACGGAAGGCCGAATTTTAGAATGCCGAATGTTTATATGATCGAAAGTTCTAAATTCCGAAAGTGTGAAATCCCGAAAATTCAGAATACCGAATCATATAATACCTATGATTGAAATGCCGAATACTAAAATACCGAATTTTAAAATACCGACTGTTTATATGACCGAAAGTTCAATATACCGACTGTTTATATGACCGAAAGTTTAATATACCGAAAAATTTGAAACCCCCTCAGATTAAAAATACCGAATTTTACAAGACCTATCGACGAAACGCCATACAAATTGTATACCATTGACATTGAGGTTCATTAAGAAAAACAAATTTTGATTGACCCCGAACCGCCGTGGTCCTTCGCCGTGGTACTAGTCTGCCCGATACTAGAGTTTAATTCAAAAGCCGGAGGCGCGGAGGGAGAGCAGCCCTCGCCCGCTGTAGCAAATCTCAGGCTCCCGTGCGAGCTGGAGCGGCTGAGGCTGGTCGCCGAAGGCGACCAGCAAGCCGAAGCTGCGGAGGCGAGCGTGGGTGCCTGAGATTCGCTACGCTAGGGCAAAAGGGCTGCACTTCCCGCAGCGCCGGAGAAGAGCAAAACCTATGCATGCTGCAACATGCATGTCTGTTTGATTGATTGCATGCTGCATGCCTGCTTGCTACATGCATCCATGCCTGCTTGCTTGATTGTTTGCATGCTGCATGTTGCATGCCTGCTTGATTGCTTGCATGCTGCATGCCTGCTTGCTACATGCATGCCTGTTTGATTACTTGCATGCTGCATGCCTAACGCAAAGTTAATCTTACTTTCGGGATTTTGAACTTCGGTATACTAACTGTAGGTATATTAATCTTCGGGATTTTAAACATTCGGGATATGAACCTTCGGTATTTCAAACTTTCGGGATTTCGAACTTTCGGGATTTTGAACTTCCGGTTATTTGAAATTTGGCATATTGAGCTTCGGTATATCGGGTATAGGTATTTCATTCGTTCGGTATTTTGATTTTCGACGTTTCAAGCGTAGGTATTTCATTTGTAGGTATTATGAACTTTCGGTATTATAATACGTACCCTTATCGTCCCTGAGTTGGATGTCCCAGACCAAAACAACATCCTGTATTAAAGACTATCGAGTGCTAGCGAAACAAGGAGAAGTTTTTTCCCATCACTATATAGCTCTCACTAGATGGCGTTAGGATAGCTTTAGGAACATTTTTTTCACGGTGGCGGAAAACCACAGACTAAGAAAAAACAGTGCATACTATAATATTGTAAAATGCGCTTAAGAACTTAAGATTAATTTAGATACTATGTTTTCACAGTATAAAAAACTTTATTTGCTAAAGGTACATTAATATTTTTTTACTGTTTATTATTTATGTTTATGTTTAAAGACTTTTTTTATATATTTTTTTATTTAGTATGGGTTCGCTCTTGACTCCAGTCCAAGCCTAATGCGACTAAGACGAAGTCGAAGATGAAACGAGCTCGCCCAGAAGAAGCCTGTTCACTCGAATTTTGAAAAGATTCGGATTGTAATCCCTTGGAAACACCAACGCGGGCAGCGAGTTCCACTCC
This sequence comes from Pyrausta purpuralis, assembly GCA_963924145.1. NCBI lineage: Eukaryota > Metazoa > Arthropoda > Insecta > Lepidoptera > Crambidae > Pyrausta > Pyrausta purpuralis. The sequence continues at coordinate 3,046,854 of OZ001670.1, read as the reverse complement.
TTTGCCGTGCGCATTATAAATGTTGACGAGAAGCGCTTAGTTCGAAACAGCGGCACATCGACAAGGTAAGGATGGTATCCCGCGGTACGCCTAGACGAACGATGGAAAAAGGGGGCTGGAGGGATGAGCTCATGGAGCTCCTTCGCACACTCGCCAAAGTAAAGTCTGTAAAATACAGCTAAGCTGGCAACCTTGCGGCGATGGGCTAAGCTATGGAGCTTATTATTCACCAGTTTGTCGTCACCTATTAATCTTATGGCTCTGCGTTACACTGAGTCAAGTGCTTCAAGCTGGTACTTGGCGGATCCATCCCAGAGGTGACTGCAATACTCCATGCAGGACCGGACTTGCGCTTTGTAAAGGGTCAAAAGCTGTTCAGGCGTGAAGTATCGCCTCACTCTGTTCAAGTTGCCAAGTTTTTTAGCAGCAGTTTGTGCTTTGAGCTCAATGTTGGGGCCAAAATTGAGATCAGCCGACAACTCCATACCCAGCAGCTCTAGATCGTCGGTGACAGCAACAGGCGTACCCCGGAAAGTTGGAGTATGTAGGAAAGGACTCCTCTTTGCCGAAAACAGACATGCTTGAGTCTTTTTGGCGTTGAATTCAACACGATTGTCATCGCCCCACTGCGAGACACGGCTCAGGGTCATATTTGTCCGCTCCCCGCGCTGTACAGGTATCTCTCTGAAACTGTGCTGTCGTCAGCGTATCCAACGATACCCGGCTGAAGCAGGTCGTTGATGTGAAGCAGAAAAAGTGTTGCAGAGAGAACTGACCCCTGAGGAACTCCGGCATTAATAGCCCTAAGGTCAGATGAGCAGCCATCTACGACTACTCTGATCGACCGGTCACTCAGGAAGTCTGATCCAGCTACAGAAATCAGCAGGGATGCCGAAAGCTGGAAGTTTATTGAGCAAACCTGCATGACAAACCCTGTCAAAGGCCTTCGAGATATCAAGCGAGACAGCCAATGCTTCGCCGTGTTTCTCGATGGCTTCGCTCCAGCAGTGCGTGACATAGGCAAGTTGATCTCCTGTAGACCGTCCCCGGCGAAAACCATATTGACAGTCACTTAGGAGATCATTGTCTTCTAGGTAGGTCAGCAACTTACCGTTTAAGACCCTCTCCATTACTTTATAAAGTAAGGAGGTTATGGCGATCGGTCGGTAGTTGGCAGGGTCAGCTCGGTTACCTTTTTTAGGTACAGGCTGTACATTGGCGATTTTCCAAGATTTCGGCACTTGTTTCAGTAGGAGAGAGAGGCGAAACAGGCGTGTTAACACGGGAGACAGTTCAGGTGCACAGTGCCTTAGAACTCTAGCTGGGATGCCATCAGGTCCGCTGGCCTTATTCACGTCCAGATTGCACAACACCCTCCGAACCTCTCTGACGTGAACTGCAATCTCGGGCATCGAGGAGTCGCAACGAGGTATGGTGGGTGGTTCTCTGAAGCAGGAGTCCAGCTGGGAATTGCCCGCGAAGATAGAGGCAAATAGATTTGCCTTCTCAATTGCAGTGTAAGCCAACGAGCCATCTGGTTTCAGCATAGGGGGCAAAGATGGACGACAGAAATTTGTTTCCACTGCCTTAGACAGGGACCAAAACTGTTTGCTATCCGGAGGATGTGATGACAGCTTGGCCCCTATGCGTCCGACATGCTCATATTGGGCCTTACGCAAGGCTCGCTTAGCAATCTTGGCGGCAGAGTTAAAGGCTCTTTTCCTCATGCGTACTATTTTGCCCCGGCCTGGGTAAACGTTCGCGATCGTAAGCGAACGTTTACCCAGGCTCGGTATGCAGACTGTTTTAGGGCCTCGGCTTGAGCACATTCTTTGTTGTACCAAGGTCGGGTTTTAAGGTTGAGCGAGATGTCGGAGAAAGGAATAAAATACACCATTCCCTGCCGTATGACGTCCGCCACCGCATCAGCACTGATTGACGGGTCACCCGACGAGAAGCAAACCTGCCGCCAAGGATAATACGCAAAGAAGTGCCGCATTTCATCCCAGTCTGCCGACTCGTATCTCCAAACCCTTCTCGTGCCTCTTAGGCTATCATCAGGAGGAGTGCAGAGAGACATGGATTTCACCAGACAGTGGTCAGACGAGCCCAATGGGGCCGAGACTGAAACAGAGTGACTGTCCGGATCAGTAGTCAGTAGAAGGTCCAAGCAGTTTGCAGTATGACCGGCAAATCGGCATATCTGGTATCCGCGTAGCCTGTTTTACTAGCTGAGTTAGGTCTAGCGATAACGCAAATTTGCGCGCCTCCAAGCCAGCATGGTCAGTTTTCTCGTACGGGAACAACCATTCTTTATGGTGGGCGTTAAAGTCTCCTAAAAAGTTGAGCTTTGCTGTTGGGTAACGCTGCTGAGCGAGATCAGTCGTCTCCATCAGGTAATCAAAGAGCCGAGTCGTCTCCCGGTCACCGCTGTGTGATCTATAGATACCGACGTAAATATACTTCGCAGAACCCGAATCCACTAAAATCCAAATAACGGAAAAACCCGATCTTTCAAAGCAACGAAGACGATGGCAACAAATGTCGTCTCGAATGTACACCTGCTTGCTTCAAGAACTTATGCTCAATAGAGTAGCCCGGGTAGTTGAGGTACGCCACGTCCAACGGGGTTGCTATCTTTGTCTCCGTTATGAAAAACGAGTGTGGCTTCTCAGTCTCGAGGTGATGGTGGACCGGATCGAGATTTGAGTGCAATCCTCTTATATTAGTGAGGTGCACTTTAAGTGGGAGGAAGTGCAGCCGTTGTTTAATCCTGTTTCTCATTGTCTTTCGTTTCATAAGTGTGAGTGAAGTGGGTAAAAAGGAAGGTCGTCGAGGTACTGTGCAATGTGCCAAGTGGTGCTCTTTGGCTGAGTTGACCTGTGGGGGACTAGTTTGGAGACTGCGGGGACGCCCGAACCCCCCCAAGTGTGGCCACCGGGTCCTCCCTTCCAGTTGCCAGCTGGCACGGTGGAGCACATCGGGATTTTTCGCGAGTTGGCGGGGCAGCCTTTCGCACGTGGCTGGCGCGTTACTTGGGCCCCCTACTGACTCGCGGTCGGCCAACGGCTGGCACCGTTCTTCGGATCCCGCTACCCTCCAGAACTAGTCACCTGGTACAGCGTTGCCTAGAGACCAAGACCGGCTGAGCACAACACTGCTGACTATCTCACTCTCTCCCCAAAAAGGCACTGGCACTCCCACTCACCGACGAAACACAGCAAGCTGTTTGGCGCCGGACTCCGATGGGAGGGTGGTAGCTACCAGGCGGCACCTAATGGAGCCTACCACCGCTATAAGGATCGTTCTGCCGCCACCTCAGACCAAGGTCTGTGGTGTCGTTGCCCAGGGTGGACCACTAGGAGGTAGATTCTTACCCACCCCAAATTATTCTCAAAAACGACTTAATTAAGTCACTTACATGAAAATGAAACACTAATAAAATAAGAGTAGGTTTTAACATGCATCACCATCACCAAGCCTTAACTATGATTTAGTTCGTAGTATGATATTACGTAACTCATCGTCTACTATAACAGTGTAAATTTGTGAAAATGTATATGTAATTTAATTTATGTGTAAAGTTCGTAATTTTCAATTATATAATGGGATAGTTTTGATTTAAAGCTATTATACAATTTCAAATGTTTTATATACGACGGTAGGTTATTTTTTTTACAATTTACATTGGCGAAAAGCAATTACCCTCTGAAAGAAAGAATAAAAACAATATATTCGACCAAAAACAAAGGAAAAAAATACATGCAAAAAACAAGACTATTCGAGTCTCTTCTATAATAGTTATACATAAAGTTTTTAAAGTAAGTTCCTAAAGTGACGCTAGCGCCATCTCTCGATGATATAAACATCTAGTCATGATAGTAATATGATTGCGCTTATCATATACAGAATGTTTAGTACATCGTGTGCCACATGACTTATAATGGAGGTCATGAGCTATTATTTTGTCTTTTTTTATGCCGGATATATTTTATAAGAACCATAAGAAAATCGAAATAAAAAATTCTACCGAGCCAAAAATAAATAGAAAGGCAGAAAATGATAGCTAACCATTTATTTTTCATTTCTTTTGTTCGGAAAATTCAACTTTCACGTGAAGATAAACGGGTGGAAAATAGCTTTTCCATTCCTAGGGTGGAAAGTAATTTAGTTTTAATTGCTAAGATCAGACATGGAGCTAAAGATAATTGAGTCACATTATTTTATTAAAATAAACAAGCTTTTCATATTTTTTAAGATTAGCTATACATTAAAAGCGTGTTTATTATGGTCACTGATTTGAAAAATTTACAATTGGTCTAATTTTTTACAATTTAAAATCTACAAATATATTTCAGTTGCCCGCCATAAATAGTGTCACATTTATTCATTTTAAATTGTCACATTTTGTTTGTCTTTGACGATATATTTTTTTAGTTTGGTCGATTATTGCATAGATTATTAAGCAGGCGGAGGCGACTTGCCGCCATTTTTGTTATTCATTAATCTTCTTACTCACTCCCACCTTTAGCTGTCATTCATAGCGCTATCTCATGAGGCAAAATTGAACCTGAAATTTGACATAATCTGTGGTAGTTTTGGTGACAAGTAATCTTGTTTTCGCAAGGTTGAGTTCTTCTACTATTATTATTGTCTGTGAGAAAAATCGATCGATATTTTTAACAATGATTTGAAATATTTGATATCGTCCGCGTTTTATGTAGTACTCTGTTGTCTTTCGTGCCATTACTGTCCTTTTAAATCTTGTGTTTTATGTATAACGACAGTAAACAAACTGATATGTGATGTGAAAACTTTAGGTTTTATCTCTCGCCAAACAACATAATATCTAAATAAATTTATTTATTTTTCCTCACAGTCGAAATGAAAAATAGTATGTATAACTCGGGTGAAAGCACCCATTTCACTCTCGAATTATTAGCGCTCTCATTCCGTTCGAGCGCCAAGAACTTTTCGAGTGAAATGGGTCACTTTCTCCCCTTGTATAACAATCTATTCATTTTTCATTTTCATTTGGCACACGTTGTACCAAACATCCTGTATATGTTACCTCTCGCTGCTTGATTTGCTCCTCCGGATTCAAAGCAATGATTCTGATCTTCGCAGGGTCAATCTCTATGGGTTTCCTGATTCTTGTCTTTGGTGCTTGCTCAGTCTGTGTGGTTTCTTCGCTGTGGATGTTTTATACATTTTACTAATATTATAAAGAGTTTGTTTGTTTGAACGCGCTAATCTCAGGAACTGGACTGGACTGATTTGAAAAAAAATGTGTTAGATAGCTTATTTATCAAGGGAAACTTGAGGCTATAAAACATCAGGCTGCGACAGGTGGGGAGGATAAATAATAATTACGTAGGCAATGAACGAGGATATCAAAGGAAGAAATGGTTGTTTTGATAAAGAAAATGAGACATTTTTTGGGTTCCGAGGCCGAATGGCAAAATACGGAGTCGTCAATTTCAATCAAGTTCGTCAAGTGTGTTGGTGTGTCAAGTTTTAGAATAATGCTTTAGAATGTTTTTAACACTCACAGTGTCATATTTTATATTCATAAAGATGAATTAAGAAACCAAAAATTTTGCGCACGGGCGGGACTTGAACCAGCACCCTTTTGGCAAACCGGGCCAAAAGTCCCGCCCGTGCGCAAAAATTTTTGGTTTCTTATTTCATCTTTATGAATTTTAGAATAATGTTTCAAATCACATTATTCTAAAGGTGCATCCTGTTAACCGCATTACGATTCTCATACAAAAAAATAAAAACAAATCATATTTAAGGGTTCTCATACATGAAACTAAAACAAAAAAAGGGTTTTATTTTATTCCAAAGCCTTCGTCGATAAATAAGCTATCCAATACAAACCTTTTTCAAATCAGTCCCGTAGTTCTTTAGATAAGCGCGTTCAAACAAACAATCTCTTCAGCTTTATAATATTCGTATAGACATCATTTTAAGTTATAAAATGATCGTTTACAATATTTGCAAAGTAATGAAAAAGGGATGTCATACGGATCCGAAACGTGGTCTCTAACTACATATTAGCCTTATAAAGAAGCTCAAAATCACACAACGAGCGATGGAGAGGGCTATGCTGGGTGTTTCTCTACGGGATCGAATCAGATATGAGGAGATACGTAGAAGAACTAAGGTAACGGACATAGCCTTGAGAATCAGTAAGCTTAAGTGGCAGTGAGCAGGGCACATAGCGCGAAGAACTGATGGCCGTTTGGGGCAGGAAAGTTCTAGATTCCGAGGCCCTTCGACCAAAGACGCAGCGTAGGATGTCCACCGACAAGATGGACAGACGACCTTGTAAAGATCTCAGGATCAAACTGGATGCAGACCGCTAGTGATCGGACGCTGTGGAAAGCCGTGGGGGAGGACTATGTTCAGCTGTGGACGTCCTTTGCCTGATAATGATGATGATTATGCTGATGAATGCAAAAGGGTCATTTTTTAACCCTTACCTAACTTTCTTCTTCTTGACCTTTACTTCTTTCTCCTTCTTTTTCCCCCTTTTCTTCTTCTTCGGCTCTGGATCGTCTCTCGGCACCAACAGAGTCGTGTCACCTAGAAGTTGCTGTATGTCTTCATCTGTCAGTTTGTTTGCTTCTGTTCTGTGGAATATATTCAACAATGCTACAAAAAATATTAAAAAAACTATACCGCCTTCATAAAACTGACTAAGGGCCGATTGATACGAGGGTCAAACTGAAAGTTCTTAGAACTGGCCACTTATAAACAATATAATAAAAAAAATATTCTAAAATTTGAAAATAGAACTCTTTGCCAATATTACTGAGTATATATTTCATTCATTTGTCATTTGTTTTACGATTTGGCGCAAATTGAAAATTGTCTGTGTCACGTCAACATGAATTTAACACGAGAACATTTTCGTGCAATGATTTTTTATGACTTTCGATGTCATTTAAGTCAACAAGAAAGTTATGATAGACTACGATTGGCCTTTCACGATGAAGCCCCATCTCGTGCGACTGTTTACAACTGGTTTAATGAGTTTAAACGTGGTCGCACTAATCTCACTGATGATGTACGTGAGGGACGGCCTTCTACGGCGACGACTGAAAATAACATCTGTGTTGTGCGGCGTATGATAGAGACTGACAAAAGAGTGACCTATCAGCAGATTCGGACAAGCTTAGGCATCGGTATGAGTCAAGTGCACAAAATCCTCCACGAACATTTAGCGGTCAGGAAGCTTTGCGCCCGATGGATACCTCATAATTTGACTAAGGCTCAAAAACTCCATCGTGTGGATTGGTGCCGTAAAATGATTGAAAGATTTAACGGAGGTGACTCAAATGCTGTGTTCGACATACTAACAGGTGACGAAAGCTGGATTTACTGTTATAATCCTGAAACCAAAAGACAATCTGCTCAGTTGGTGTTTCCTTTCGAGGAGTTGCCAACTAAAGTGAAGAGAGATCGAAGTGCGGGAAAAAAAATGGTGGCCTCGTTCTTTGGAAGGATAGGTCATTTCGCAACAATTGTGTTAGAGGATCAAAAAACAGTTTCTGCAGAATGGTACACTACCAATTGTTTGCCACTTGTCTTGGAAAAAGTTCGAGAGAAACGACCTCGCAGTAGGATCCTCCTTCACCACGACAACGCCTCGTCGCACACCGCCAAGCGAACGATCGACTATTTGGCGACATCAAACGTTGAATTACTGGGTCACCCGCCGTATAGCCCCGACCTCGCGCCTTGTGATTTTTATTTATTTCCAAAAATTAAAGAAAAACTTAAAGGAAAGCGGTTTATGAATGCTGAAGAAGCGGTGGCTGCGTATCGCGATGCCATTGAAGAGACCCCTAAGGACGAGTGGGCAAAGTGCTTTTCCCAGTGGTTCCATCGCATGCAGCGGTGTATTGACGTCAATGGACAATATTTTGAAAAGATATAATAAAACTAATAACTGGCTAATGTAATCAGTTTTTGATTTTCTAAGAACTTTCAGTTTGACCCTCGTACGTATGATTGCTGACATTTAGGTGACGTTTTTAAGATAAATTGAAAGCCAAAAATTAATTATTAAATAATTATTATTTAATTTTATTAATCCAATTTTAATTTCTATATCAATGGATTGAATTAAATGATAATTTTAAATAATACAATATGTCTGTTATTCTTATCGTAATCTTAAGTTAAATATTTTATGTTGTTTTTTTATTAGCTTGTGTTATTTTTATGTGAATTTTGTTTGTACCCACAAAGGCACTCGCTGAAAATCAGCGTCGTGGTATGCGTTCTGCTGCTGCCACGACCAATACGGAGCTGATCTTTCTTTCTTTCTTTTCATATATTAGCCATATTGTATTTTGTTCGACGAATATTTCTTATCTGACTATTGAAAAATCAGCCCTTAAAAGATTACAATAACGCATTCGTCCTCTATGTAGGAGAAACAAATTATTTTGGAGTCGGTTCATGATGTGCGTAGACTGTTGGTGTAAGTAAGCTTGATATTTCTTTTGGTCCTGTTAGCGACGCGTCTCAGATTTTATTTATTTGTATTTCAAAGACAACCTTTTTGCGCTTTGGCTTTGGCTCAAACTGGCCATCTGTTTTAGATATAAAAATGACAAGAAATTGACGTTTTGTTCAAAAATCGATATCCAACGTAATGTGTATATTTTCCACTAGCGGTCCCCCGCGACTTCGTCCGCGCGTTTTGAGTTTGCTCCCTCCCCTCCCGTCGCAGCGTCATGTTTTATATCCTAAAGCCTTTCTCGAGAAATAAGCTATCCAACACAGAAATATTTTTTTAAATCGGTCCAGCAGTTCCTGAGATAAGCGCGTTCAAACAAACAAACTCTTCAGCTTTATAATATTAGTATAGATTAGCGCAAGCGCACGTTGTACTTAAGCTGCGAACATTATTTTGGTGCGGAGTTATGTTAAAACTGTGATAGCTCCTAAGATATTTATTGAAATCAAATGATATAAAGGGAAACTTGGTTCTTAATGAAATGCTCGTGATGATGAATGTATTTATTTTGATAAGAATAAATACCTGTGTGTGTAATACACCTCTAAAAATAATGCATTATTTTTTTACAAATTTATTAACATAAAAAAGGTTGTAGTAAGTCAACCATAAAAGATAGACATATGCTGCCGCGGACTTTATTATAGAACTCTTAATGCTGAACAATCCTGTCATACATGATTTTTGTGTAACTTAAGCGGTTTCCGCAGCGTATGCAGCGGAAGCTCTCAAAAGGAATATTTTTCTCCCGTTTTCGCAACATTTTTTATTGCTGCTGTGGTCTTATGAGTCGTATCTTTATGTTATATAGCCTAAAGCCTTCCTCGATAAATGGACTATCCAACGTAAAAAAAAATTTTCAAATCGGGCCAGTAGTTTTTGAGATTAGCGCGTTCAAACAAACAAACAAACAAACAAACAAACAAACAAACAAACAAACAAACTCTTCAGCTTTATAATATTAGTATAGATGTGCCTTGTTAAATAAATAATATTTTCGTATATTTTGGTATTTTATTTCGTGTTGCAAAGCCCGTCGGCCACAGGTCCATTTATTGATTTTATATTTTCTACTTCTTATTAATATTTATTAATATTCCTTACCTCAATAATTCCTTTTTTAGACAAACTTGTGTTGACTAGACAACACATGCTTTGAATTGCAATTCCGCACCTATGTTATAGTATAGATAATCATTATGTTTCATATTTAACTGTAATTTGTCGTGTGTGCTTTATGAATTAACTAGCGGTTCCCCGCGACTTCGTCCGCGCGTTTTGAGTTTACTCCCTCCCCTCCCGTCGCAGCGTGATGTTTTATATCCTAAAGCCTTTCTCAATAAATAAGCTATCTAACACAGAAATATTTTTACAAATCGGTTCAGCAGTTCCTGAGATAAGCGCGTTCAAACTAACAAACTTTTCAGCTTTATAATATAATTAGCGCAAGCGCACGTTGTACTTAAGCTGCGAACATTATTTTGGTGCGGAGTTATGTTAAAACTGTGATAGCTCCTAAGATATTTATTGAAATCAAATGATATAAAGGGAAACTTGGTTCTAAATGAAATGCTCGTGATGATGAATGTATTTATTTTGATAAGAATAAATACCTTTGTGTATAATACACCTCTAAAAATATGCATTATTTTTTTACAAATTTATTAACATAAAAAAGGTTGTAGTAAGTCAACCATAAAAGATAGACATATGCTGTCGCGGACTTTATTATAGAACTCTTAATGTTGAACCATCCTGTCATACATGATTTTTGTGTAACTTAAGCGGTTTCCGCAGCGTATGCAGCGGAAGCTCTCAAAAGGAATATCTATCTCCCGTTTTCGCAACATTTTTCATTTCTGCTGTGGTCTTATGAGTCGTATCTTTATGTTATATAGCCTAAAGCCTTCCTCGATAAATGTACTATCCAACGTAAAAATATTTTTTCAACACACTTGCTCATAACGACGTCTTTATTCCACCGATTTTTGGCTCATAATCATAGATATTAAACACGCGTGCTTTTTTATTATATTATTGCACTAGTGCCTTTAGTTTATTAACCCGACCAATTTAGGTTTGTACCCTAGTACCAAGTCGTAAGTAAGAAGAAGAAGCGATATAATTTAGTCGGGTTATACAATACTTTTATTTTAGCAACAAACAGTATTTATGCGAAAAATAACAGTATCTACATATTTATTTCAATAAATGGTAAATCCAGATTTATTACTAAAAAATAGCTCAAACTCGTTTAACATTTTCTGTGATTTGTGTTTTAAACCCGAATTATTACATTTTTAATCTTGGCTTTTGGCCAACCTAGTTCGCGCCTAAGCCTTGCGCGAGCATCGGTATCGCGGCAAGAAAAAAAAACAATGCGCCATTTTTCGTAAAAAATAATTGTCGGCTGTGACGAAGTTTGCATTATTTAAGAAGTTTAATATTAATGAAAATGCCTAATTCATGTGAAGAAAATGAAGAAAACCTATTATTTACTCCGCCGGACATATATAACGAGGCAAAGAACGCGTGCGAAAGTCTTTGCCATCAAAATCGAGTGAAATGTTTTTTTACTACATGTTTTAATAATTAAAAACTTAGTAAATGAAGAGTCTTGTTTTTTCCGCGCAAGTGTGTTGAAAAACGTCGTATGATACGCGTGTGCTTGTGACCATTATATACGCGGCTTTCTTATGGCGCACTCGCTTTCGCTCGTGCGCACACAATATCGCCTTGTATATAATGGTCAACTTAGCACACTTGTATCATAAGGTACTATTTCAAATCGGGCCAGTAGTTTTTAAGATTAGCGCGTTCAAACAAACAAACAAACAAACTCTTCAGCTTTATAATATTAGTATAGATGAAATGAAACATCCATCCTAGGGGTCAACGATTTTAGAAAACATCTGAGCAAAAGTATCGATATTCGATTAAAAAATATCTATGTTTTTGGTAACAAATAAAAAAATATATCTTTTCTTAAGTCTGATACGGTGCTGGTACATGAGTTCGATTTTATTCATAAAACATCGATGTATCGATAGCATCACGTTAACACATCGATGTTAAAACATCGATATTTATTCACCGTCAATGAATATCGCTTATCCATCCATCGATCCGATGATATGGTGGGGCTAAAAGTAGATAAAAAGTAGAAGAAACCGAAAATTGCGCACGGGCAGGACTCGAACCCGAAACCTAAGTAACTGGGCCACAGCTCTTTCCAATCGAGCTACCGTGTAGTCGCTCCGACCGCGCGGAATTTCTGGTCTCTTATGGATACGTCATTACGCAAGGCGTTAGCGCCATCTACCCGTCTGTTTATGCAACAGGAGATGTTTATTTATTGGAGAATAAATTCAATGGTTTATAATGTTTTAATACTCACAGTGTCATATTTTATATTCATAAAGATAAAATAAGAAACCAAACTTGCGCACGGGCGGGAATCGAACCTGCAACTTCTGGCTGACCGGGCCACACGCTCTTCCAATTGAGCTACCGTGCTGTCGGTCTTTCTGGTCTCTTAGGAATACGTATTATTATGTGCCCGTGCGTAATTTTTGGTTTTATTATTACATCTTTATCAAAAAACTGCTTGCCTAGAATATACAATTTGTAGGCTTAATGATGAGATAAACTGATATTTTACTATAATTTATTTGTGTTTTTTTAGTGTTTTGTTTACTATACAAACTCAATAATCAATTAAACTTGTTAAACAAAGCAACTGCGTTAGACAAGACATACTTACATCACTCGGCCACCGTCACATTGGCATGCCTGTTGAATTTCGATGTGAGTCCCGGGTCGGTGGCCGAGTGGTATAGGCTTGCGCCCGGATAGCGTAAGACACAGGGTTCGATTCCTTGTCTGTCACAATTGCTTTTTACAAGTGCAATTTTTGACGACCTCCGTGGTGTAGTGACTAAGAACGGTGGAATAAAGAGGCGTCGCCGCTACGAGGTCCCGGGATCCATTAGCGATCGGGTCAACGTAGAAATCATATTGTGTCTGATTTCCATAACACAAGTGCATTGGCTACTTACTTTGGAATCAGGGCAATGTATGTGGTGATTGGTGTCCAATATTTATTTATTTATTATACAGGGTGTAAAAAAGTACGAGCCAAATTTAATGGGGTGGTTATCAATCGAGCTTGGAATACAGGAAAAATAAAAAAACTCGAAACATTTTTTTGTTTCGGTTTAATATATATTTTTGATTTTTTCTGTATTCTATTCTCAATTGATAACCACCTCCTCGAATTTGGTTCTTCATTTTTTAACCGCCTGCAAAAAAGAGGAGGTCTTTATAACAAGCATACCTACTTAATATTTATTTACAATATTCTCCTGCACCCATAACAATCTCTCTGCATGATCTAAAGGTATGACTGGAAGAGAATGCTATTAGCATTAAGTCCACCTTTTGTACACTTTCATTTGTGCAATAAAGTTTTTAAATAAATAAATACTTACCGATATTCGTCCAATGTGATGTCGCCATCATAGTCCACTCCGAAATCGTCCTCTGACTTGACCAGGTCATCCACTTTCGCATCAATCGTGTCAATCGGCAACTCTTCTAGGTTAAAGTCTGTGTATGAAGGGTAGGCTTTTTCGTGCTGAAACAAAATGACAATAAAAAAAACTATAGTAGTAGTCCCCTTAGCCGATTTCGGCTACGGTGGCCAGTCACAACGACTAACCGTCTGCGCGGGACATATTATAGTGCACAAGTGTGTGCGCAGACACAGGTGCACTCTCAATTCCTTTCACTCTCATACCCCGATGGGACTGCAATCTGACACGACCGGAGAGAGTTCAGGCGCAGGACCAACGGCTTTACGTGCTTTCCGAGGAACGGGGGTTAAACACCGCCAACTTCCAAACTTCGGGCTGTCCTGAGAATTTTCTGAACAGAAAAACCCAGGTACTATTTTTGGCCCGACCCCGGGATCGAACCCGGGACCTCTGGCGCAGCCGTCGCTTTAAAGTGCGACCCTCTAACCGCTGCGCCACCGAAGCAGTTACAAAAATCTATACTGATATTATAAAGCTTAAGAGTTGGTTTGAACGTGCTTATCTCAGGAAGTACTGGAACGATTTGAAAAAATATTTTTGTGTTGGATAGCTAATTTATCGGGGAAGGCTTCAGGCTATAACACATCACGCTGCGACGGGAGGGGAGGGAGCAAACTCAAAACGCGCAGACGAAGTCGCGGGGGACCGCTAGTAAGAGTATATAACAGCACACACAGAACACCGTTGACCGTAAAACGGACGTTTGTGACGTCACTTTTGTCGCTTTAATTTTTATTTCTCTCCCAACCATGTCATTCTTTTTTTTAGAATATTTTCAACACTCACAGTGTCATATTTTATATTCATAAAGATGAATGTGATGATGATGATTTTGGTCTTATATTAACAGTCGTAAATCTAAGAGTGGCATACCTATCAAAATTAAATACAAAAGCTGTGAAACTGATGATCCAAGCGAAGCTTGCGAATTATTCTCCAATTATTTTGGGTCTGTCTATGAACCGTCTAATCTAAATTGCCTCGGTATCGAAACATCTCTTGATCATCCTAGCGATGATATCACGACATCTGACATACAATTCTCACTCGATACAATAACAGACATTATTAAGAAACTTAATGTGGCAAAGGGAGTGGGTCCTGATGGCATACCACCTCTTTTCTTAAAATCAACAGTAGATACTATAAGTGTGCCACTCTTTATACTCTTCAACCTTAGCATTCGTAATGGTTATGTGCCATCAGCCTGGAAAACTACAAACGTTGTACCCATACATAAAAGCGTGGAAAACTATCGACCCATCTCTCTGCTGTCTGCCTTATCGAAGGTATTGGAGAGACTTGTACACAATGCAATTTACCCTAATCTTCATTTGAAAATCATACAAGAACAGCACTGACGGCGTGACTAATCTGGTATCATATTCAAATTTTTTGTTTCAGTGTATGGACGTTCGCAAACAGGTTGACTCAGTGTACACAGATTTCTGTAAGGCTTTCGATAAGGTCGATCATACTTTGCTACTTCGTAAAATCGCCTATAACGGAATTCGCGGTAATCTCTTTCGTTGGTTTCAATCTTACATAGTTAACAGGACTCAGAAAGTAGTTGTCAATGGTTTTGCTTCTTCTACAATTCATGTTACATCTGGTGTCGCCCAGGGCTCCATTTTAGGACCGTTGCTTTTCATTTTATTCATTAATGACATTTCCGGTTGCTTTAAGCATAGCAACTTCCTTCTCTATGCCGATGATTTAAAAGTGTACCGCAACATCGACTCTAAGGATGATTGTATTAAGCTTCAACAAGACTTAGACCGCTTGTCACTTTATTGCAGTGATAATAAATTATTCCTTAGTTTACCCAAATGCAAATCCATAACCTTTACCAAAAAGCAAAATGTCATAAATAATACATACTACCTTAATGATACACCGTTGGATAATGTTTCAAGTATTCGCGACTTGGGGATCCTCTTGGACTCCAAGTTACATCTAGATGCACATATAGATAACATCACTAGCAAAGCCTATAAGCTCTTTGGTTTTGGAGCAAGATCTTGTCCATCTTTAAAACGTCCAGGTACATATTTACACCTCTTCAAATCTTTAATAAGATCTCAACTTGAATACGGCGTTGTTGTATGGAATCCTTTTTACCATAAATATCACAATCAGCTTGAGTCTATCCAGCGTAAGTTTCTTAAATATGTTAATTTTAAATGCTATCGCTCAAAAATGTCGTACGACAAATCATTAGAAAAATTCTCGCTACATTCTTTACAGATTAGAACGTCGCTCCTAAGTTCAACATTTTTATATAACCTTTGTCATAATTCGTTTGACTGTATTCAATTAATAAATATTATTTATTATAAAATACCAAGTAAATCCATAAGAATTCGTAATAACTACCACCACGATTTATTCTCACTACCAAAATGCAAGACTAATGCTGGGAAGCGAGCTCCGCTGTACAGGGTAATGAAACAATACAATACCGACCTTAATGGTATTGATATTTTTAGTCTTTCATTGACTTTATACAAAAAGCATGTCACCCAAGTTCTTTCTCGAAAGTAGCTACCTATTAGTTGTTTCTTACTTAAGACTGTTTTTTATTTTTCATTAAAATGTATTTACCTGCTTGGGTATGTTAAGTCAACTACCAACTACTATGTAATTTAATATATATATTAAGTAACTGTCCGTGCGGTTGCGTGCGGTGAATGCTGAGTGTACCTACTGGCAATTGACAATACACACCTATTGTATTGGCTGCGCTCGGCCCGAGTCGGCAAAAGCGCCTATCCGCCTATCCGTGCTGTCAGTCCGACCTTGCGAAATTCGTGGTCTCTTACGGATACGTCATTACGCGTGACGTTTAGCGCCATCTACCCGTCTGTTTATGAAACAGTGGGCTAAGCTATCTTATGGTTTAGAATATTTTTAACACTCACAGTCTCATATTTTATATTCATAAAGATGAAATAAGAAACCAAAAATTTGCGCGCGGGCGGGACTCGAACCAACCATATAGCGAAGCATCATCAATCTCCAAGTTGAATTCATTCTGTAAAGAATAACTACTTGGCCCACTGTTGCATAAACAGACGGGTAGATGGCGCTAAACGTCACGCGTAATGACGTATCCATAAGAGACCACAAATTTCGCAGGGTCCGACAGACAGCACGGTAGCTCAATTGATAGAGCGTTTGGCCCGGTTAGCCAGAAAGTTGCTGTTTCGAGTTCGAGTAACGATATTTCTTTATTATTTGACACCAGGAAGGTTAATCTACATGAGACCATGCCGTGTTAGGGTGAGGCCGTAGATTTTGCCACATTAGCTATAACATAACTCTCCGCTTCATTTTTTTTAAAGTATTGTATGTATATGTTTTTCAATAACAGCATCGTATTAATAAATATATTTTAGAAACGCGATTAATAAATATATTTGAATAACTTCAAACCCTTGGAAATTTATTAAACATTTTGCTGCAAAAAGCGATGATTTTTTCGTAAAATACGCTTATCCGTTCCGGTAGAGGTGCACTTTGAGCATCAGTAAAATCAAAAATATAACTCTTTTTGACAGTCTGTTTGCTTTGACGCTTAACAATAGTAGTTAGCTAGCCACGTTTTAAAAATCGTTTCGTATATCCTAAGGAAGATCCTGAATTTTCACTCGTTTTCGAAAAACGTTGAAATCCGTTCTTTGCGCTACTTTGTATTGCGCAACTTATATCTGCCCATTCCGTTGTGTTTAAAAAGTAGCAGTATTCAAGTCTGAGTTGTAGCAGCACCAAAGAAATCTTTTTGTATGGTCAGTACGCTGTCAGCGGCCATATTTTTGTCAGTCCGACATCAACATTGTTTGAAAGAAGGAAGTGTCATATTTTCTGCGGAGAGTGTTTTTTCATATATCAATTTAAGTTTTTGATATATATCTATACTTGTTGTTGCGCATGATTTAATGAAATGTTTGACATCTTTCAAGGCTTAATTTACATTCAAAAATAGCTTATTTATCAAGTTATAATAGATTTTGTTTGCGCGACAGTTGCGCAAAAATGACTTTTTGCCACTTTGCGATACCAGAGGCGTAGAATTTGCGCTACTTATTTTACGCTACCAAATAGAGGAGCTTACACATAGGCTTGTAGTTTTTTTTTAGCTTGCATTGCACCTTTTATGGGTTCGCAATAAACTAAACTGTTTTTTTTTTATTGCTCCAGCTTAAAAACTCTTCCAGTTTTGGACTGTCTATTATGACAGACACTGAAAAGTTTAATTAAAAATATTTTAGGTGATTGTCATGCTTGAGGTATGAATGTCTTGTATGAAAAGCTATTTTTTTGCCTTTTTATTTATTTATTTTATTTTAAACTTACAAAATATCCTTACAAGTGGTCCTTGTGTCTTCATGGTATAATATACTAAGTAATTAAATATTAGTAAGATGTCTACTTTGTTGTGTAATTTTATTGACAAGCAGACAGTAAAAGAACACGGAAAAATTAAATTAAAAAAAAACAATGGTGAAAAAAAACGGAAAATTAATATTGATACAAAAAAGATCAAAAGTTAGTATGAAAACTGTAAAGAAGAAGAAGATAAGAACATTTATTGAATCAAGCTCAGAAAATTCCGATATTCTGAGTCTAGCCGACACAGATAATTCTGAATGTGAAACATTTGATGATTTCATAACGACATGTTTAGAAGAACAAGGTAAAAAAGGAAAACTTCGAGCCAGCCATACCGTTTGGGTTAAGCGATGTTGAGTACTTGACAGGCGATAATGATATTTTTAAAAAAGATGACTGGATCGTGGCAAAATTTTCTACAAAAAAAAGTTTGAAGCACTTTGTAGGACTTGTTTTATGGATAAAAGATAAAATCTCTACTGTGAAGTTTGTAAGGAAAGTGAAAAACTTGAAAGGTAGTAAAGGGTTAGTCTTTACGTACCCAAAGGTTGAGGATGTAGGTATGTGAAATGCACTTCGATGACGTGTTATAGTGTTACCCCAACCAAATATTTCCCGGCGGGATCAAATTATGTTCGATATCGATTTCAGTTATTTCAACGTACAGTAACAAACTATATTAAAATATACAGTTGAACATAATTCATGTTTGGTAAACTTTCATTCCTATTGCGGTTGTGATAGTAAATCAAAGCTTAGAAATTATGTTTCTGTCCTCGAAGAGTTTTTTGTTGGTTAAATACTCTTTATAATTCCATACTAATCTTTTTATGACTTCTTTTTTTGAAATTGAAATTGAAATTTTGATTTTTGTGCCTATAAATAAATTGTGTTTCTAGAAATAGAACTCTTAGTTTTTTGTTACAGACAAGAGTAAAATTTGACATTTGTCATACTTACCTTGTAAAAGTGTGTTTGATTTTGTAGTATCATTTTCCTAATAAATGTTAAAAGTAAGTTAGTACTTATGGGTTCACCTAAAGATATTAAAAGTTATGTGAAAATTACATATCTTGTACGCACTCCTTAACAATTTTGCTTTACCATTTTGCGTTACTTACTTTATTTAGAATTTTTTGCGACACCTTTGCGCTATTTGTGGCAAAATCTACGGCCTGAACCGTTAGGGTGAAGACATAAAGAGGCTGATAACCAATACCGACCTGTACGTACCCCGACTGTGTGTGTTCATGTGTGC
The DNA here is from genome assembly GCA_963924145.1 of Pyrausta purpuralis. Classification (NCBI taxonomy): domain Eukaryota; kingdom Metazoa; phylum Arthropoda; class Insecta; order Lepidoptera; family Crambidae; genus Pyrausta; species Pyrausta purpuralis. The sequence goes on along the minus strand of OZ001670.1, from coordinate 3,028,073 downwards.
GTGCGTGCGTGCGTGTGTGTGTGTGAGTGTGGCGCGCGCACGTTAGTGCGTGCGTAAGCATTGAGTGTTTATCTGTGTAATTCTCTCACTGTATGTGGTTGCTTGTGTGTATTATTAATGACCACTGAGTTGCTACTAATATATAATATACTTGCCTCAAGGGAATGGTCTCGATGATAATAATACATTACGATACAAGTGTCTTAAGTTGACCATTATATACAAGGCGATATTGTGTGCGCCATAAGAAAGCCGCGTATATTATGGTCAGAGGCACACGTGTTTCATACGACGTTTTTCAACACACTAGCGAGGAGAAAACACAAATTATAGATTTTTTTAAATAAATTTGAGTTATTTTTTAGTAATAAAGCTGGATTTACCATTTATTGAAATAAATATGTAGATACTGTTATTTTTCGCATACTGTTTGTTGCTAAAATAGAAGTTATAACCAGACTAAATTATATCGCTTCTTCTTCTTCTTACTTGCGACTTGGTACTAGGGTACAAAACATGTAAATAGGTCGGGTTAATAAACTAAAGGCACTCGTTCAATAATATACCAAAAAAGCACGCGTGTTTAATATTATGAGCTACGAGTAAATATTGGTGGAATAAAAATGTTGTTTTGAGCAAGTGTGTTGAAAATAGAGTTTTTATTGACTTCATGCATGTATATATTTTTTTAATGATAATGAACAAGTATATTGGTGCTCACCTGCAGTTCCTCATGGAAACCAGTCTTGCCTCGGCCGCCAACATAAAAAATGAGTGTGTTGGTCTCACTTAATTGCGGTGAAGAGTATTTGCTCAGCTCCGGATCGTGAGCATCTATTGGGAACTAAAATGTAAAATTGATAATTAGTACATTTTATATTCTCTCTTTCTCTTTTAACCGTCAGTCAGACAGTTTTCATTAATTTTGATGTTTTTTATTACAATATTTAGTTAAACAGTACAATATTAACTACTTTTCCATAACATATAAGAAGTCAAATTTATATATATATCAAAGAAAGTTGTGTTAGTTACACTATTTATAACTCAAGAACGTCTGAAACAATTTGGCTGAAAATTTGTGGGGAGGTAGATAAGCACCAGGAGGACATAGGATACTTTTTATCCTGTTAGACGGGGTCGAGGCTGGGGCGGGACGGGGCTGGGGCAATACGGTGGGGCGTTAGTTTAGAGTCAGAAGAAGGACATAGGATACTTTTTATCCTATTCGACGGGGCAGGGGATGGGCGGGAGAGGGCCAGGGTGAAACAATGTTCACTGGGCTGGGACCGCTTAAGTTTTAAAATTACGGGGCGGGGCGGGACGAGGCCGGGGCTGGGCTGGGCTGGAGCGAAACAAAGTTTGATGGGTCCGCTGGTACTTGATATATTTAAATGGCTAGTGGTACTGAAACATAATTGATATGCTACAACAATAGTGTATAAATATTTGTGTGAGTAAAATATATATGAATAGTTAGAGTGGTATAACCCATCAAAGAGATTCAAATTGCAAACTGTGAATATCAAATTGTGGCCCCTGGGTAAGTAAGTCGCAGGTAATGTTGTATAAAGTAATTATCTTTTTTGTATTATATGACAATGCAATAAAATCGATTCAACTTATAGTTAGTATACAATTGTTTTAAATATTTGAATTGATACCAACCGGAGCGCATCTCGTCAGGTACTCATAGAGTATGTTGTGTGCCCGGAGGAGCTTGAATTTGAACCGGACAGCTTTCTGAAGCAGCGATCCGCACTCCCAACATATAAATTGCGGCAATCCATCTGATTGCATCACCTGGGGATTCAAAATATGGATTGGTGTGTCAGAAAGGGTGTGCAAGCCATTTGGGAAAAAAAATATGAAACCTATTCTTTAAGCTTTGCTTTTAATCATATAAAGGGGCTTAAATTAAACACTTTTTGTACTTATATTTTTTTTCCATAGAAATAAACATTGTGTCCATGAATTAAAGAGGAAGGGGGGGGAGGTCTTACCCTTACCCTCTTAAATTGTGGAAACACAATGTTAATGTGAGCCGTTTAGAGTTAAAACGTTGGTCTTTGCTATACAAATATTGTAAACAATCTTTACATTCCCTTTTAACAAAATTATTAATTTAAAAAAACTGGTAACACATCGTTTAATACCGAGATCTTATTAAATCAAGTAGTTAATTAATTTCATTCACTGATATTAAGTATACATTTTAAGATGTAAATTTATAAAAAGATTGTTTACTTTAGACAAGACTTACGTTCTTCGTAGGAGCAAACAATGAAATAGATGCATTAAGTAAGATATTAATAGCTTATAAAAGGTTCGAAACAAGTTTTTAACTAAAAATTGAAGCACAAACTCACGTTAATCCCAGCCAATTCCCTAAAATAAGCGTCGTAATTCACAACATCGTTCATACGCCGATCCGTGGATAAACAGCACCGACAAATAGGTTTTGGTATCTCGAAATCAATTTTGAGGTCTTCATCGGTATTCATGAGGTTCAAATCCATGATTACGGATTTATTTTAGCGTTGAAACGATAAAATACGTGCGTCAAATAATCACCGTCATTTTTCACGACAATAATGATAAACAATATGGCCACAGATTAGTAAGCTTAGGGCGCTGAGAGCACAGATTAGTAAGAGATGGCTGAGAGTGATTTTTGAAGTTTGTTTGGCGTTTTGCGTTTCGTTATGTCTACTACCTGGTATATAACTTTGTGTCGTAGTGGTTAAATTATTCTTCTGTGTTTTTGTAGCCGAATATAGCGCATAGAGATGCCACTATTTACATTAAAATACTTTTTTTTTTTTGGCTCGCGTGGTTTGCGTTTAGCCACGACAGAAAGGTTGGGAATCGGATAGGAGAAAAAAAAACGGTTAAAGGAGATGGATCGTAATTGGAAAGGATACTCGCCGCAACTAGATGATGTTTTTTTTTTAAAATGAGTAATTGCGCAACCAAAGGTAGTATTAACGCTGTATAGCATTCTCCACTGCTTATGGGCGAGATATAATTGTCATGTGGGCCATTTTAGTGTTAGACTCGTTGCTTAATGCTATAATTTCAGCGATGACAAAAATGTGTAGAACATAAAAATAAATATAAATAGTTCCTTATTAATCAAATGATATTTTTGATTTTGTAGCTATCATGACACATAGTCACTTAGTAGTTAATAATCTATACTAATATTATAAAGCTGAAGAGTTTGTTTGTTTGTTTGAACGCGCTAATCTCAAAAACTACTGGCCCGATTTGATTTTTTTTGACGTGACAACGTCTTAAATTAGGTTGCAGCTGGGAGTCACTTATGAAAAAGTGTAACGCTCGGTAACGTTACGATGAGTCACCGAACGAGAGAGAAGCCCGCCGAATGCCTTGCGTCTCTCTCCCACTCAACTATGATCGGTCTGCCGCGCGCGCAGCACTGAGAGCGAGTGAGAGGCACGCGTAAGAACGAGAGAGACAGACATAAAAAGTCGTTGTCACGTAAAACTTTCGCCCGTTTACCGACTTTACAGGCAACCAATTTTTTTTTTACGTTGGATAGTCCATTTATCGAGGAAGGCTTTAGGCTATATAACATAAAGATACGACTCATAAGACCACAGCAGAAATGAAAAATGTTGCGAAAACGGGAGAAAGATATTCCTTTTGAGAGCTTCCGCTGCGTACGCTGCGGAAACCGCTTAAGTTACACAAAAATCATGTATGATAGGATTGTTCAGCATTAAGAGTTCTATAATAATGTCCGCGACAGCATATGTCTACCTTTTATGGTTGACTTACTACAACCTTTTTTATGTTAATAAATTTGTAAAAAAATAATGTATTATTTTTAGAGGTGTATTATACACACAGGTATTAATTCTTATCAAAAGAAATACATTCGTCATCACGAGCATTTCATTTAGAACCAAGTTGCCCTTTATATCATTTGATTTCAATAAATATCTTAGGAGCTATCACAGTTTTAACATAACTCCGCACCAAAATAATGTTCGCAGCTTAAGTACAACGTGCGCTTGCGCTAATCTATACTAATATTATAAAGCTGAAGAGTTTGTTTGTTTGTTTGTTTGAACGCGCTAATCTCAAAAACTACTGGCCCGATTTGAAAAATTATTTTTACGTTGGATAGTCCATTTATCGAGGAAGGCTTTAGGCTATATAACATAAAGATACGACTCATAAGACCACAGCAGAAATGAAAAATGTTGCGAAAACGGGAGAAAGATATTCCTTTTGAGAGCTTCCGCTGCAAACGCTGCGGAAACCGCTTAAGTAACACAAAAATCATGTATGACAGGATTGTTCAGCATAAAAAGTTCTATAATAAAGTCCGCGACAGCATATGTCTATCTTTTATGGTTGACTTACTACAACCTTTTTTATGTTAATAAATTTGTAAAAAAATAATGCATTATTTTTAGAGGTGTATTATACACACAGGTATTCATTCTTATCAAAATAAATACATTCATCATCACGAGCACTTCATTTAGAACAAAGTTGCCCTTTATATCATTTGATTTCAATAAATATCTTAGGAGCTATCACAGTTTTAACATAACTCCGCACCAAATAATGTTCGCAGCTAAAGTACAACGTGCGCTTGCGCTAATATATTATAAAGCTGAAGAGTTTGTTTGTATGAACGCGCTTATCTCAGGAACTGCTGGACCGATTTGAAAAAATATGTCTGTGTCGGATAGCTTATTTATCGAGAAAGGCTTAAGGATATAAAACATTACGCTGCGACGGGAGGCGAGGGAGCAAACTCAAAACGCGCGGACGAAGTCGCGGGGGACCGCTAGTATATTATAAAGCTGAAGAGTTTGTTTGTTTGAACGCGCTTATCTCAGGAACTGCTGGACCGATTTGAAAAAATATTTCTGTGTTGGATAGCTTATTTATCGAGAAAGGCTTTACGATATAAAACATGACGCTGCGACGGGAGGGGAGGGAGCAAACTCAAAACGCGCGGACGAAGTCGCGGGGGACCGCTAGTTCATAAATAAATAAAGACGCCTATTTAAAATTGCTATCGAGAACTTTAAATATCAGCATTGGTCTTTTCCTGATCACACTGACTGCAGCAACAATGACGTTGAAAAAGTGACAACTGTAGTTCAATTTTTGGCCATTCTTCAGATAAGTTGGTTGCATGGTAGTACTTTAAATCCTAACTGCTGTCCGTCCTACTGTTGTTGTATAGTTAAAGTAAAACGTTATCAGGGCTGCCTACTAAAAGAAAAATGTACAGCTTGAGTACTTTTATTAATTAAATGTATTCAAATAAATAAAAATAAGAAATTAATTAAAACGTTATAAATATTCACTTATAAAAAATTCAAATAAAAATATCACTTGGTTTGGTGGTGGTCACAGGCCAAAACGTAGATGGGTGGCGACGACAGAAGAAATACCGGAACATCTGTAAAATTATTTAAAGTTCTAACGTACAAATCTATTCTACATTATCATTATGAAAAAAAAACTATTATGAAAAAAAAAACTATTACCACAGTTTGAAGAGTTTTTCAAATTTTCCAATGAAGCATGGTGTCCTTTGCTACAAAAGAAAAATGGGGATTAAAGTATTTGAATTTGAACAGAATGACAAACATTTATCTTTATTATTATAGTACGATTAAATATAGTTTTAAAAAACTACATACCAGTCACCTAAGCTGTTCAATGATTTAGACAGCTGACAAGGCTGTATAGACGTATTTTGAAGATCAGCCAGCGAGCAAGCCTGCCTCAACCTTGCCACCAATCTATGCTGCATTGCATTTTGGCATTCATTCGCACACGCAGTCTCTTTTGCTTCTGTATCCTCAATCTTTATTTGCGGTATAGTCTGTGGTGTTTGACAGCTGCACCCAGAGTTGCCAGGCTGTAAATTTGCTGGATTATTCGGTACTCGGCGTACGAATTCGCGGTGTGAAGAACGGTGGATATTTGAATCTGATCCGTAGCTTTGTCCTAGTTCGTTGAATTGGACGGCTTTTTTTCTGTTCATCATCGACATTTGATACTGTCCCCTTCTGGTGACAGCCGGGGAAGTGTTCGGTGACCGATTCGGAGATGTGTAAGCTGATACGGTTTCCCTTGGCTTTTTGAGCGTGTCTTTTATTTCGTATTCCGTTGCTATAGCTTCGAAGACCTGAAAAACGAGATTATCGTACACAATATTGTTATACCGCGACTTAATTCAATTTTATTTTTAATGTATACCTGTTCTGCTACTAAGTTCCTAGCATAAGGCGAGTCTTTTGGTGGCAATGCTTCTCTACATAACGCACAGCGTTCCAATCTTGTCCAGCAGGCTGAAAATAATATTTTAACTTAGAACAATGGGATTTCAATCAAGAAAATTACTCTTTAAGTCGAAATTTATAAAATTATTTTGCTTTAAATTTCCGCTAAGCGACGCCGGCGCAGGCAACTAACAACACGAACCGTCACCGCGTTAAGTATTAGTTCAGGTAAATGCAGGATGCACCACCCGCCCTCCCTCAATACGCACGCGGCACAGCTGATGCAATTATTAGTGACGGCTCGCGTTTTTATTTGTCTGCACCGACGTCGCTAAGCGGAAATATAAAGCAAAATAATTTTATAAATTTCAACTTAATAATGGAATTCCGCAAAGTAACGCCTGATTCCATTCATTATCTAAAATTACTCTGTAATGAACACATAACACAAGTCACAAGGAAATGTAACATGTAGGTGGTCTTATGGCTAGAAGCCAACAACATCAGCTGATTCTAAGATTAATGAAATTTATGTATGTAAGGTAAATGAAATAACACAAAGGTAACTTCTACAAAAGTAGCAGCGGGCAGGAAGTTAATCTTATAGGTATATAAAATTCCCGTGTCACAATGTTTGTTCCCATACTTCTCCGAAACAGCTTGACTGATTCTTACCAAATTTGATATTCAGTAGGTCTGAGAATCGGCTACTATCTATTTTTCATACCCCTAAGTGATAAGGGTTGTTCACCCTTTTTTTTTTGACGATTTTTTTTTATTTTATTTTTGTATAATGTGGCATATAAAATACACACAACCCTATATTTTTACTTTTTTATCACCAACCCCTATTTTTTATCACCATTTTAGTAATTTTATCATCAAGAACGGCCCAACTGATTTGGCTGTAAATTGGTAAGGATATTTGAATCTGGCTGGCTTAGGACCGGAAGAAAGACATAGGATACTTTTTATCCCGTTCGACGGGGCCATAGTTGGGGTGGGATTGGACCAGGGCGAAGCGGTGGGATAGTAGCTTAGAACTTGGAGAAGGATATAGGATACTTTTTACCCCGTTCGATGGGGCTGGGGCTGGGGCGCGACGGGGTCGGGTGAAATAATATTCGCTGGGACGGCTTAACATTTAAAATTACGGGGCTGGACGGGACGGGGCCGGGGCGGGATGAGGACGGGGGCGAAAAAAGTTCGCTGGATCCGCTAGTTAATTTATGAACGAACCTTCGCAATAGATGTGAGAGCGAGCGCAGTTGAGCGCCCGTGTCGCGGTGGCTGCGCATACGCAACACGACAGCGCTTTGACTACTCCGGCGAGCGCACGGCGCGAGCGCTCGCCCCGCGCGCCCCCGCCGCAGCTCCATAGCAACTGTAACAAATATACCAATAATCAAAAGGCTAACACTAAATTTAGTGCTTTTTGCGTATGCTCAAAAGGAAATAGATAGATAGATAACGCTTTATTGCACATAATATACATTGATTTACAATTTTGTTTTAAGGTAATGTACAATTTAGGCGGTCTTATCGCTATAAACGATCTCTTCCAGACAACCTTTGGGTAAAGAAATTATGAGTTTTATAGGAAGGCGTGAAGTGCATAAAAAGAAAAGAAAAAGAAAATGAAGAGCTGAATAAGTAAAATACACACATCAAAAGTGTCTAGGGATCAACATATATTTTTGCAATAACTTTTCTCCTGATTGATATTAACTAAAATTTTCTTTAAGGATTCATCAAATAAAGTGTTTTCGTTTGTCTACAGTAACGATAAACCAAGTCACCTTTGCATTAATAAAGAAATTTGCCATTTTCCTAATAAAGGGATTTTTGACATTTGAACCACTAACATTAAAGTTCGAAAAAAAAGACTAAAATAACAGTTTTCTTTAAAATTTTATTGGGTAACTTAAACAATTAATAATCCGTGTTTCTACCGCGAACACTAACAACACAAGAACATCGGTTCGGCATACTAAAAAGGAGTTCATCCAAATCACGCTGTGGAATGGCCGCCCATGTTCGTTGCAACAACAAAAAAAGGTCTTCTTGCGACTGGATACCCTCCATATTCGGCAGAGCTCTTCTTTGTAGCATGTCCCATGCATGCTCAATCGGGTTCAAGTCTGGCGACTGAGCAGGCCAGGGCAGGACATTGATGTTAGCTGCGGCGAGAGTCTGTCTTACAACTCTTGCGGCGGTCGTGCATTATCATGCATTAACTGAAATAAGGGACCGATTTGCACTTGTAGAAGAACGATGATGTCTTATATAATCGTCTCCGCATAAATTTGAGCGTTGAGGTTGCCTCTAATCCGAATCAAATCAGTTCTTCCGCCGATCCAAATACCCGCCCATACCACGATGGTTCCACCACTATAAGGATGGACTTCCTGGCAGGATTTTAATCGCTGTTGGCGTCCAGGGGTTCTCCAGTGTCGTATACGTCTTGTATCCGGTCTCATACCAAAACGAGACTCATCAGAAAAGCACACGAAACGCCATTGTTTTCCGCCCAATTTCTGTGTTCAAGCCCATTGATATCGAATCCTACGATTGTGCATTGCTATAGGACCTATAGCAATGCACAATCGTAGGATTATAGGAGGACAATAGGACAATAGGAGGACCGCTACGGGTACCACCTATAGTATAGGTGGTACCCGTAGCGGTCTTCGGGAATGAAGGTTCACTTCATGCAAGCGGTTTCTGACTGTTTGGTCGCTAATTAAGTTCCCTGAAGAGTGATGAAGCCTCACGGCTAACATCATGGCGGTTATTGTTGGAGCTCTTCGAGCTTTGATTTGAATGTATCGGTCTTGTCTCCGTGTGGTGCAGCGATACCGTCCTCCATGGCGCTCAACCACGGTACCAGTGCTTCGGTAACGTGTCCAAAGTCGACTGATAACACTCTGACTTGTATTCAGCGCTAAAGCCACAGTACGTTGCCGGGAACCAGCTTCTATCATTCCCACGGCTCTGAGCATTTCTTCCCTGCTTAAATGACGTCGCCGCTCCATAATAACGTTGATTTTAATCAGTAGTAGGGAAACAGTAGCACTAATAATGTCTTCAATGCGTTGTTTGTTTTTGTAGGGAAAATATTGACAGTTGATTTTCATCTTTTACTCGAATTTGATTGACAGTTCCTGTTTCAAATTATGAAATGCACCAAAAAGGATCCATATCTATACTAATATTATAAAGCTGAAGAGTTTGTTTGTTTGTTTGTTTGTTTGAACGCGCTAATCTCAAAAACTACTGGCCCGATTTGAAAAATTATTTTCACGTTGGATAGTCCATTTATCGAGGAAGGCTTTAGGCTATATAACATAAAGATACGACTTATAAGACCACAGCAGAAATGAAAAATGTTGCGAAAACTGGAGAAAAATATTCCTTTTGAGAGCTTCCGCTGCATACGCTGCGGAAACCGCTTAAGTTACACAAAAATCATGTATGACAGGATTGTTCAGCATTAAGAGTTCTATAATAATGTCCGCGACAGCATATGTCTACCTTTTATGGTTGACTTACTACAACCTTTTTTATGTTAATAAATTTGTAAAAAAATCATGCATTATTTTTAGAGGTGTATTATACACACAGGTATTTATTCTTATCAAAATAAATAGATTCATCATCACGAGCATTTCATTAATAACCAAATTGCCCTTTATATCATTTGATTTCAATAAATATCTTAGGAGCTATCACATTTTTAACATAACTCCGCACCAAAATAATGTTCGCAGCTTAAGTACAACGAGCGCTTGCGCTAATCTATACTAATATTATAAAGCTGAAGAGTTTGTTTGTTTGAACGCGCTAATCTCAAAAACTACTGGCTCGATTTGAAAAATTATTTTTACGTTGGATAGTCCATTTATCGAGGAAGGCTTTAGGCTATATAACATAAAGATACGACTCATAAGACCACAGCAGAAATGAAAACTGTTGCGAAAATGGGAGAAAGATATTCCTTTTGAGAGCTTCCGCTGCATACGCTGCGGAAACCGCTTAAGTTACACAAAAATCATGTATGACACGATTGTTCTGCATTAAGAGTTCTATAATAAAGTCCGCGACAGCATATGTCTATCTTTTATGGTTGGCTTACTACAACCTTTTTTATATGATTAAATTTGTAAAAAAATAATGCATTATTTTTAGAGGTGTATTATACACACCTGGGTTTATTCTTATCAAAATAAATACATTCATCATCACGAGCATTTCATTTAGAACCAAGTTGCCCTTTATATCATTTGATTTCAATAAATATCTTAGGAGCTATCACAGTTTTAACATAACTCCGCACCAAAATAATGTTCGCAGCTTAAGTACAACGTGCGCTTTCGCTAATATATTATAAAGCTGAAGAGTTTGTTTGTTTGAACGCGCTTATCGCAGGAACTGCTGGACCGATTTGAAAAAATATTTCTGTGTTAGATAGCTTATTTATCGAGAAAGGCTTTAGGATATAAAAAAATGACGCTGCGACGGGAGGGGAGGGAGCAAACTCAAAACGCGCGGACGAAGTCGCGGGGGACCACTAGTAAATTTATAAAATCATAAATTTATTACAAAGCCACATCTCAATCTCTAGAAATTCGCATAAAAATGCTTGATCCCTAGACACTTTTGATGTGTGTAGTTTAATTTAATTTGTTATTTTAGAATAATAGGAAATATCGATTAAAATAAAGTATAAAATGATTTCACACAGCTCTTAGCATCAAACAAAGTATAACAAATGAAATAGATAAGTTATATGAGATTGAAACTAATAACAGCGTGCGTATAGTGCATGTGCTAATACTGACTGTAAATTAAACTGATGTCATTTATTAATCGTGGATAACATTACCTCAGGGTCATCTTTAGGGTCCACACCACAGTTCCAAACGAGTAAAGACACTCCCCTGCCTGCTCCGTCACCTCTTATCAGACCAGCCACCTGGCCAACCTGGAAAATACAAAGTAGAATTATCATTATCTTATTCTCTGTGCAGAATTAAACTAATCAAAGTACATTTATAAATTCGATTGTTTTTACGTTTTGTACAGAGGAGAAAAAGCAGGCGGAAATAAATTTGTGTTTGAGATAATCTCCTCTGATTTGCATTTCGTCCGGCTATATTACAGTACAGTGATTAATTACCTAGGCTATCATTAGCAACTTACCGGTAATCCTAGCAAGTCTTTCCCGTCAGCTTGTAGCAAGCAGTCCCCCATCTTCAGACCTGCTGTGTCTGCTCTGGATCCCGATGTCACTTCACGCACCTAAAACGTATAAAACATATTATTTTGTAATAAATACATTACCTAAACATAAAACTAACACAACAAAAACACGTGTGGATAAAGTAGTTGGTTTATCGAAAGCATTAACATTGATTTGTGATGTAAACGATCAAACAAAAACGTTGCTTGGTTAACAGGCTGGATTTTTTTAAGCAACCCTAAGGGAAATAACCTTTAATAAATACTGAAAATAGAAAGTTTTGCTGTACCTACAAAACTAGTTTAAATTATTTACTCACCCAAGGGTACGGATCCCATAGAGTTCTAGTAAGACGAAAACCAAGCCCTTCGCCTTCATCTTCCGGTAAATTCAACTGGAAAAATAACATGTATTTTGAAATTATTATTACTTATACTACTGTTATACTTATTTTGGTACCAATTTTGGAAATTGCGTATGGCAGCCCCAAGCTCATGTCATTTGTCAAATTCATCCTTATTGTCATTTTCATAAGGTCGCAACAATATAATAGCATTGGTCAGGGCGATTGAAAAGAGAACGTTCGTTTTCGACTTGGGTTAAGTTGGGTTTCGGCAATATTTTCTGTGGTTTCGGCAAGATTTTCTATTCAGTTTTAAATACATGTTGCTGTTTGATAGAATCTCGATATGTAATGAGGTAAAAAATATAATAAAAGAACAAAATGAAATAGGATAAATCCACGTTATTATAATTCTATTAATATGTGAAAGTTGTCGAATCGTAACCGAACAGATGTGAATACAGGGTCAGAAAAGGAGTTTAGCGCGGGAAACGAAAAGGGAAGAACGGTCCTAACCTACCTTCATACGTGCTGGTTAAACATCGCTAATAAAATATTAAACAACTCAGATTGGATTACTTTTAAGCTTTTTCATAAACACAAGTAATTCTAGAAGTCAACATGCCACAGGCCACGATCACGACACAAGGACACAAGGCCATGTTTTTAATAATAGAAATCATTATTTAAAATAACTCACAACAACAAGACGGACGCCAGCCGGATATTCCTCGATACTACATCCACTATCCGTCGAGTTCTGATCCATCTGAAAAAACGAGTACATATTTAATTTTCTCTTTGCACTATTAAAAGTTACTGGAGCGGGAATAGAACCCTATATCTTGGATATCGTCAATATGATCACCTTTATCATTCATAATTTATTAAGTATATTATATAGTATAATTTATTAAGTATAGTATAGTAGTTAGTCTTTTACATATGTTTCCTATTTGTGTAATATTAGTATGTATGTATGTATATGTTAGTGCATTTTACTTCTTTTTATTGTACCACTCTTCTCACTCATTAATATTCCACCACTGATTAAACTCTCTGCATTACCGGGTGGTTGACTGGTACAGAATGCCACTAGGCATTAAGTCCAAAAATTGTACAACTAACAGTGCAATAAAGTTTAAATAAATAAATATCTTGATCTACTCTTTGACTGTCTCAGTTTTTTTGTTCAAATGTAAATAAACGTACGTACTTAAATAAAGAAAGGTAAATAGTGCAATAGAGCCTAATAAATACTATTAGTAAGTTACGTACGATAAGACGAGTCAAAAGGTTTTAGATGAACCTTATTTTTTGAAGTCCATCGCACAACCACGTTAAACGGCGGACTTAATGCGTAGAAGCCTCCTCTACCAGTCATACTCTTGGAGTAATAATAGTCCCCCTAGCCGATTTCGACTACGGTGGCCATTCACAACGACTAACCGACAGCGCGGGACATATTATTGTGCACAAGTGTGTGTGCAAACACATGGACCCTTCCTATTCCTTTCACTCTCATAGCCCGATGGGACAGCAATCTGACACGACCGGAGAGAGATCAGGCGCAGGACCAACGACTTTACGTGCTTTCCGAGGCACGGGGGTGAAACACCGCCAACTTCCAAACTCCGGGGTAGCCCGCACTAACAATTTCTGACCAAAAAACCCAGTTACATATTTTTGGCCCAACTCGGGGAGTGAACCCGGGACCTCTCGGAGTAAGCAAAATAATATTTCTGGGTTCACGGATCGATTCAGTTCAATGTTATGTTTGTTGAATCGACCCTGACATTCGCGGACCATTTGAATACAAACATAAGCTTTGAATTAGTTTACATTATAATAAATATCCTTTGGACATTCCCACACAACGCCATCTAGCCCCAAACTAAGCTACCTACTCAAAGCTTGTGTTATGGGTGCCAGACAACGGATATAATACTTAAATACTTTTTTGTTTGTAAATACATACATAATATACATAGAAAACACCCAGACCAATACAAACAGACATGTTCATGCACACAAATGTTTGTATTGTGCGGGGATCGAACCCGCAACCCGCTGCGTAGTAGGCGATTTCTCGAACACTACACCAGACGGGTCGTCGTTATCTCAAATTTATTTTTGAAACTTGCGAATTTGGTAGATTACCTAATATAATTTTGGTAGTTTAATAATTACTATGACGACCTCCGTGGTTTAGTTGCCAAGCACGCTGGTTTTCATGGCGTCGCCGCTCCGATGTCCCGGGTTCGAATCCCGGTCGGGTCAATAAAGAAATCAAAATTTTCTATTTTGTCTCGGGTATGGGTGTGGTGGTACCACCGTTTTTTGATTTCCATTACACAAGTGCAATTAGCTACTTACAGGCCGCGTCATGTAAAAAGAGCGCTGGAAGAAAGTGGAGGGGGCGTGTTTGCGCATGGGTACAATCGCGCGCAAAAGAATAAGGCCTATTGTTTAATTACTCTTTCGACTTAGTATAATGGTTGTGATAGGTAAATTGAAAAATACATTATTAAATAGTAATTAAATTGAATTAAAAGAGATGGATCCAGTCTAGAATGTTTAATAATAATATAATAATAAAAATATTTATTTCAGACAACTGCGATAATCTAATACATACTCTATAATCTAATTATGTACAAAAAAAATATAGTATTGTTGAAACTCCTTCCATTAGGTCATCGCGAGTGACGTGAAAACCAGATGAGGACGCGGTGTTGGTGCTAAAGGTGGTCGTTTCATCGTCGTCGCTGTCGACACTGGAGATTTCATCATCATCCGAGTCCGAATCATCGTCCCCTACGTGAATAACAAATTTTTCTGTCATCATATCAACCACGTGATCGCTTTTACAATAATCAGACTCTATTTCCTTAACCTTCACGCATAATTTCGCCCATTCTGTTGCTCCCATTAAATTAATTTTTTCATTTACAAGCTCAGTTATACGTGCAAGGTTCCAAGTTACATTTTTGCTAGCTACATATCCTTTTATTTGGGACCAGGCCATTTCGATTGGATTTAGGTCCGGTTGATATGGGGGCAAACGAAGTACAGAATGCCCTGCTTCATTTAATATAGCATCGATATTAAATTTCTTAAATTTCTCTTTATTTATTTTTATTATATTGTACAACTCCGGCTTTAGCAAAGATTTGTCAAATTCAATTCCTTTTTGTCGGAGCCAGGCTTGCATGTCTGCTTTCTTTGTATTTGATGTTGGTGCAGCATCGAGCTGTTTGTTGTGGTAGGTTGCATTGTCGACTACCACGACTGAATTAGGCGGTAAATTCGGCATCAGTTTAGTACGGAGCCACTGCTCGTAATTCTTCGCATTCATGTTGTCGTGGTAGTCACCGCTTTTTGTTCCGGCTTTGAACGTCAGCAAGGCATTCGGCACAAACCCTGCTTCTACACCCGCGTGAACTATGACCAAGCGGCTACCTTTAGATAAAGGTTTTTTAATGCCTTTGGTGGGACCGTCTGTCCAAGAATGGTGGGACCCGTGGGAACTATCGACGTATGACTCATCGGTGTAAATTATAGATCTTCCGTCTTCTCTATACTTTTTTATCTGTCTCAGAAATTCAATTCTTTGATATCGAATTTGTGACTGCTCAATTAAAATTTTTCTATTATTTTCTGTTTTTTTTCCACTTAAAACCCAATTGTTTTATTATCCGCCTGACACTTGCTGCAGATCCTTCAAAATGTAGGTCATCCTGCAACTTTCTTCGTAGCTTGCCTATGGTAGGCAATTCTTTTTCAGTAACGTGAAAATTGTGGATGATTCTTTTTATAGCACCCTGGTCAAAGCTGTCAATATCTGTAATTGGTTTTTGTTTGATTCTGAATATTTTGTAGCCTCTGCGGACCGTTTCATGCATTGTTTTAAATTATCAACTGCATTATTATCAGCCTCTCTCTTCATAAAACAATATACGTCATAAATCATTTTCCTCACTTTTCTCTGTAAAACCATTTTGTAATTAAAAACTTTTGTGCGCGATGATATTTTGAGAGCGAAATTTACGTGAACACAGCGCGGCAAGCTAAGGTCGACTGACAAACCAATAGCGGCCCAGCAAGCATGCGGCGCGTGACCCGCCCTCCCCGCGCTTCACTTCATACCACCAAATAGATCGAAAAATCGCCTATGCGCAGCTTGATAGCCAGCGTTCTTTTTACATGACGCGACCTGTACTTTGGGATCAGAGCAATGTATGTGATTTGTGTCCAATATTCTATCAAACTTGAAACTTTATCAAAATACTTACCGACATACTAAAAAAAAGTGAAATATGAAAATGGTTTAAGTACTTACATAATTCACTCTTACCTTTCACAAATGTTTCGGAAATAAAATCCTAAGGTCACATTTCACACACTAAACTCACATGTAAGCTTTTTGCTCAACGGATCATACCAAACTGCCAATATCGATCAAATTATTTGTTTAAGCTGCTACTAGTCAAGTGCTTACTATCGATAATGTAAAAACTTTCAAATTTTATTAAAAAAAGTTTTTTAGCTTACTATCTGAACTACTGAATAATATTTTGTAAAAGATAAATCCTCAAGTTTAGACTTGAAACTGATGATGGATAACTACTGAAAAAAAAACATCTAATTATATGACCTTTTCACAACACATCATTTTGTAAAAAATAAATATATCTACCCAAAAAGATTATTTACTTACAAAGTTAACATTTTTCGTAATTAAATTGTTATTGCAAATAATATCGTTTCATTACGCGCTTGTGTCATACCGTTTCGTATAAAAAACTACGCTATACTTCGCATCTTTATTTAAAAACATTTATCGCTCTCTACAGTATAAATGTGAATTAACAAAAACATATTCACAAAGGACTATCGTAAAAACTGTGGACAACAAAAATACAAACCGAAATACAAACATCGATATCGACAAAAGAACAACACTATTCAAAACCAGTTCACCTCACGTCATGGCCGCGTTCTGACCTAGAACATACTGGTGGGTTGATTACACAATCTAGAGTTGTAGTCGATAGATCAGTTGGGCTGTTTGACACATTTCATATTTGCGTTCTATGCTTTACCTACCTACCCCTTTTTAGGGTTTCGTAGCCGAATGGCAAAAAACGGAACCCTTATAGTTTCGTCAAGTCTGTCTGTCTGTCTGTCCGTCCGTATGTCACAGCCATTTTATTCTGTAACTATAAACGTTACACAATTGAAATTGGGTAAGACGATGTATCTTGTTAACCGCTTACCGATTCTCATACAAAAAATAAAAAATAATGACAGTTAAGGGGGGGCTCCCATACATGAAACTAAAACCAAAAAATTTTTTTTTCGTCAAACCTATGCGTGTGGTGATATCTATGGATAGGTCTTTTAAAATGACATAGAGGTTCTTAAAACCATTTTCTTATAAAGTCTAACGTTTCATAGCTAGACGCTTCCAAAGTGGTAAAATGGGCGTCCCCCCCATATTTTCTAAACCAAGCAAGTGTAAATTTTGAAAAAAATATATAATGTAGATCTTCACAAATACTTTCAACGAAAATTGGTTCGGACGGGATCGAACAAGTAGTTTTTGAGATATAGCACATTTTCAACAACCGCAAACATAACTTTGTACTTCATACAAACACTATGAAAAACAAAGTTATATCTGCAGTCAACAAAATATTGTGGTATTGTAGGTTATTGGAAGTAAGTGGATCCCTAGTTCTGTTAAAGTTGGCACGGAACCCTCAGTGGGCGAGTCCAACTCGCACTTGGCCGGTTTTTTGAACGGAAGTTGTGACAGAATCCGCGTGTTAGATATGGCTTTGCTCCGTTCCCGTAGGTCGGAAGGAATAAAGGAAGTTTTCAGTTCTACCGATGTTTGCGGATGTCTCGCGTTCGGCTGGACCGATTTTGATGCGGTTTTCATTGTAATTTAAACGATAACTCCGTGACAACCTCCGTGGTGTAGTGGCGAAGCACGCTGGTTTC
Source organism: Pyrausta purpuralis (assembly GCA_963924145.1). Taxonomy (NCBI): domain Eukaryota; kingdom Metazoa; phylum Arthropoda; class Insecta; order Lepidoptera; family Crambidae; genus Pyrausta; species Pyrausta purpuralis. The sequence goes on along the minus strand of OZ001670.1, from coordinate 3,010,198 downwards.
AAGGCGTCGTCGCTACGAGATCCCGGGTTCGATCTGTCCGATCGGGTCTGGGTGTTGTGGTACCACCGTTGTGTCTGATTTTCATAACACAAGTGCAATTAGCTACTTACTTTGGGATCAGTGCATTATGTGATTGGTGTTCAATTTTCTTTTTTTTATCTTTTTAAATAACTAAAAACGACGAATAAAATAAATAAAAACTCTTCAGCTCTGTAATACGGTTTACTTTCAATGCAATAGCCACTTCAAATGATCAATTATATGAGAGAAGACACTAATAAAACATATTTTTTAAAATAAACCGCCTTTAAAACTGACTTAAAAGCTTAAAAACGCATTCGTCTTCTATCTAGGAGAAACAAATTATTTTCGAGTCCGTGCATGATGATGATGTAGTAGACTGTTGGTGTAAGCTTGATTTACTCAAAAATAGAAGGAAAATAAGACATAAAAAAACCGGCTAAGTGCGAGTCGGACTCGCCCACTGAGGGTTCCGTGCCAACTTTAACTGAATAAGGCATCCACTTACTTCCACTAAGCTAAAATACCACAATATTTTGTTGACAGCAAATATGTTTGTATGAAGAACAAAGTTATGTTTGCGGTTGTTGAAAATGTGCTATATCTTAAAAACTTCTCGTCCGATCCCGTCCAAACCAATTTTCGTTGTAAGTATCTAAGATCTACATTACATTTTTTTTCAAAATTTACACTCGCTAAGTTTAGAAGTTTAGAAGCGTCTAGCTATGAAACGTTACACTTTAAAAGAAAATGGTTTAAGGAACCTCTATGTCATTTTTAAAGACCTATCCATAGACACGCATAGATTTGACAAAAAAAAACGGTTTTAGTTTCATGTATGAAAGCCCCCATTAAATATCATTATTTTGAATTTTTGTATGAGAATCGTAAAACGGTTAACAGGATACATCTTCTTACCAAATTTCAACAGTGTGATACTTTTAGTTACGGAATGAAGTGGCTGTGACAAACGGACGGACAGACAGACACACAGACAGACTTGACGAAACTATAAGGGTTCTGTTTTTTGCCATTCGGCTACGGAACCCTAAAAACAGAAAAGAGTTCGCTTTGCCACATACTACCCCCTCGTATGAGAATACGTAGTTTGTAGGCATGTAGCAAACCGAAATGCCTACCGTAAAAAGTAGCTAGGCGATAACAGTTATTTTCTTTACCGGCCTACGTAAAATTCTCTATTTGTCGCAACTTCGACGACTCCGATAACACTATCTGGACATCTTGCGCCGACTCCCAAAGAATTTGTTTCTCCTAGATAGAAGACGAATGCGTTATTTGAAGCTATTAAGACCGCTTTTTGATGGCGTTTTATTAATTATTATTAGTAATTACCTTTACCCCAAAAACTGTGGAACGATTTTGATAAAACTTACACTTAACCCTAAGTTAAATTGTACCTGATGGATGAAACTAAAAAAGAAAAATCTCGCTATGATTTCTCGTTTTCGAGAAATCCGTGGACAAACATACATACCTACACTAATGAAAATTAGCACAAGTGTTTGGAAGCCCTGATTAGATGAACATACTCAAACATTATCAAGTTCCAACAATAACTCATTATATTGATTGCCTCCTTTTTTTAAGTCGGTAAAAATATAATGTTAGTCGCGGCGACTTCAACCGCAAAAATGGCGTTACTCCCCTAGCTTTACTTTTCTCGATAGACTTTCAAACTACTGGAAATGAAAATACGTAATTGAGAAAAAAAGTGTTTCATATAATACAGGGTGTCGAGAAGTCTTCAAATGGGCACTGATATTTCAATCAACTGGTAAGGAACCAGATTCGGGCGGAAGGAATTATTAAGTATTCGTAGCCTTTTATATCTCCTACTAGATGGCGTTGGCGAGTCTATTGAAGCCATAGACTTATGTGTATTGGAGCATTTTTACATTAACGAGAGCGCTATTCCTCAATAATAACAAAACATCTGATAAATGACCTAAGAAAACTGCCCATTGAGGCAGGTGACTATGAAAACTTTTGAAAAGAGACATTGACAATAGTGACTGAGTTTGTTGCGCAGCTTCTTCTCAGCACTAGCCCACAAATGTCCCGAAGCTATGGTAGGGTTTATGTTGGGACGTGTTTAAGTGTCCCCAGTGTGCCTAATTGCATTAATAAATTACTTTTATGACGCATCAATCACTTAGACCAAAGGAAATTGAAAATTATCGAATAAAAGAAAGGTAAATAAAAAGGAAATATACAAAAAAAAATTGTTTTATTTCGATAACAGGGTAAATATAAAAAATCAATACCTAACCTACTAAAAACACAAGACGTGTTTTACAAAATTTATTACGATGTCAAAAAGAGAAAAAACTAACAAAATCATAGTAAATTTATGGAATATTTATTTATTTACAATTATTACTCATTAACATATAAATATTGAAAGTGTACATGAATCTGCTTATTCACAATTATAATCTTAACATAGATAAGGCATGCTCTTTCCTCTACTATTCCCCGCTTTACTCAAGTGTTTCTTTTTAATAATCCGTGAATTTATATCGGAGCCTTGGCTAGCTGAATGTTGTGTATTACACACAATGTCTTGTTTCTGTGTGTCAGTGAAATCTAGACTGTCTGTGTTTGTATAATCTTGAGAAGTTGTTTCTACAATAACATTTTGAGCGACTGAATTCAAATATTGTGTTTGAGTACTTCTATCGCCGGCCACAAGCCTTCTCCTTCTGCCTCTGATATGGATAGTTTTTATTATGCGAGGCGCACTTTCCATTTCGTATTCATCATCCGTTTCGATAGTGTCAATCTGATCGTCAGTTTTTGAAATATCTTCCACGCCTGGTGATATATCTTCAGTAGGTTCTTCTTGTATTTTACGTTTCCGATTAGATTTTCTCATTTTGAAGCCATTTGGATCGTTCAGTTCATTATTATCTGTGTACTCAGTATCATTTCCTTTCGTATGACCTTGGATGTTCTTCATTTGACCCTGAATGTTATTCACGTGACCTTGAGTCTTGTTCGTTTGACCTTGATTCTTGTTCGTTTGACCTTGAGTCTTGTTCGTTTGACCTTGAGCCTTGTTCGTTTGACCTTGAGTCTTGTTCGTTTGACCTTGAGTCTTGTTCGTTTGACCTTGACTCCCGTCCGTGTGACTTAGGTCACGATTCTTACTGTTTTTGGAGGGTATTTTGAGGTGTACCGATCTGATGTGAGCCTTGACACACGTTGACGAACGAAACTTCTTGTCGCACATATGACATATGTGAGTACGGATGTTCATGTGAACCTGAAATTTGTAAATTAGTTAATCTTGGATTTTGTTAACAATACCGATTTACCATCTTAAAGAATAAATAACATGGTACCGATATAGGCCCAAATTTAACCTGATGAACAATTAAACAGTAATGATTATAAATCATCATAAAAAAAAATTACAAAAATGAAAAGTGCCAAAAGTCAGGAAGTTTGAAATTGAAAACGTCAGAATAGCATTCTCTGAGTAGGCAAACTATGAAAGACACGTTTAACACTATCTGGCAGACATACGATTGCTGATTGCTCACACTCGGTTAGCGATATTTTTTTCAGACTTTGAAACATTTAAGGATGTATTCGTTTATAATCAAATTTATCAATTAATGATGAGTGATTAACAAATTTTTATTCATGATTATTCAAATCTTAATTCAATGTAATCTGACAAGAAATAATCAAATTCATTAATTGATTAAAAAAATAATTGATTAATGCAAACAATGCATTGTGCATACTATCATATAGCCAGGGATTGCTATTTTGAAAATTTTATGTCTCAATTGAAAACCTTAAAAATAGCATTCATTGGGTGACAGTATTTTAACACTCTGTATAATAAATATATGTTTATATACTGTACCTTCATATGTTTGGTCAATGTATTTTGTATTCGGAACGTGTTCGGGCAGAATGAACATTTGTATGGCTTCTCCCCTGTGTGTAACCGCATGTGAGCCTGTATAATAGAGAATTATTACGTTTTTAACACCTTCAGACAAAACCACTTATCATTAGTGATCGGATAATCGGATGCATATTTAACTAAAGTTAATTTTTAGCTAAGATATTATGGAGGAGGCTTCTTAATTTTTATTTTACTTAATATGAATCCCGGGATTCCTGAAAATTCGGGAAAGCAAAACTAGTCTGTAACATGGTGAGAAAACGAAGTTTTTAGCATGTGATATCCATTTTTAAAAACAGGACTCCTGGATTACATATTATTTATGTGTATGTACTCGAAGTTAACTTTTCCCCCATCAATTTATGAATACATTAAGTATATTATATTGGACACCGATCACATACATTGCTCTGATCCCAAAGTAAGTAGCCAATGCACTTGTGTTATTGGAATCAGACACAACGGTGGTACCACAACACTCAAACCCGAGACAATTTCGAAAATTTTGATTTATTTATTGACCCGACCGGGAATCAAACCCGGGATATCGGAGCGGCGACGTTTTGAAGCCCAGCGTGCTTAGTAGCCACTACACCACGAAGGTCGTCGAATATGTTGAGTGTAAGAACAGTACATACAAACACAGTAGTATGTACTGTAGTAGTAGATTTTTCGATTCAGTACCGTTACCATGAGTTTACGACAGTTTTACTCGCTAGCGACGACGTAAAAAAGTCTATTGCACAGCGCCTCTAGCGGTCACTGACAGGCCTAACATTTTCCATCCAAAAAGTAACATCGTCGCTAACGAGAAAACCCGTAGTCGCTATTGAGTAAACTCATGGTAACGGTAAATAAGTCCCAGGTTTACTTCGGTATAAAAATGCATTCAATATTAGCCAGACAGATAGAAACAAGTAAATACAGGGTGGTCCATCCAATGACGTCAAGTTTTTTTTTTTAATTCCTCCCTCCAAGGGGTACCCATAAATACCCCATGTATGTTCCCCGATTTTTTTAGTTTTTGAGATACTATTTTTTTTATGCTTTCATCGAAAATTTCGCTAGTGTTTACATAAAAATATTGCATAAAAAAAAACTGATCGGTTTTTTTATGTTTTTTTTTTTGAAACCTAATTCTCGTGAAGTGTTCTTTCACATGCATAAGTATTAACTGCCTAACATTGCTGCATGTTGTAACAATTTTGATTCAAAGTTAATAAATTACGTTTCTGCGAGCTAGAGTTAAATTTTTAAATTCAAATTAAAAATAAACAAGAAGGTTGCAAAAATTTCTAATAAATTTTTAAAACTTCTCTAGTCTCTAAGCTTTCCAAAAAGTACAAAAAAGTGGTAGGTAAAGGGGCCATTATTTCCTGTAATCGGGCTTCAAACGTAGCGGGGTGAAAATTTGGCCAATTAAGTAACTTCAATTGGGGAAAAACCGATCAGTTTTGTTTATGTAATTTTTTTATGTAAACACTAGCGAAATTTTCGATGAAAGCATAAAAAAAATCGTATCTCGAGAACTAAAAAAAATCGGGGAACATACATGGGGTATTTAGGAGGGAGGAATTCATAAAATAATTCTTGACGTCATTGGATGGACGACCCTTTATACCTACACCCGATTTGATTCAATAGTAAAACTACTAAATTTGTCAATTGCGCAATCCCGGAATATTTTTGTTTAACAAGCGCATTTCACTATAGCTATCTCAACCTTAGGTAAATATGCATCCAGTTATCCGAACACTAGTTATGATACAGAAAACACCTTTAAGGTATAAATGTCATATTTTATACCTTATAAAGTAATATGCATTAAAGGATTTTTTCTTTCAGCACCGTGCCATACCATGACTGCGCTATGAACGTGTCAGGCACGAGAAGCAACACGATACGCTATGGCTTGCCCACTGAACTGACTGACAGCTGTCTGTCTCACCGTCATATGGAGCGAGAGCGAGACAGAACGCATTTTGCTGACACGCTCCGTGGCACGTGACGGTGTTGGTCGGTGACGGAACGGTCTTGTGCAAGGTATCATTGTATTAATTACAAACTAATATGTTTTTAAATTATATAAGGTTACCTCGTATTAAGTGATAATATTTTAACAGAGCATCAAACAATAACATAGAAAGAGGACCCAATAATTATTTTTTTTGAAAACTGGCCCGTTTACGTTTTTATTTTTCCTAACAAAAAAAAATATTATTTTTTAAGAGCACCCTGTTCCGCGACATCGCCTTTCGTCTCTTACATAAGTACTACATTGAGCGAAAACTAGACAGACGTATGGGCCTGAGTGTGACGGAAGATGGACTAGCTAAGCGAGAACGAGACAGACGCGTGGGCGTGAGCGTGACAGAAGATGCCTATCTCATTCATGCGGCGTGCCGATGCGCGGTACTCGGGCGGTAGGGGGCGCCGCTGCGCGCCTATTTATTTGGTCCTACATAATAATAATAATAAAGGTAACTACCTACTGCATTCGATTACCTATTATAACGAAACACTAATATGAAAAAAACATTATCAACGTGTATCAGTACCTAATAAATCAAACAGATAGATCAGTTAGATAAACGCTAAACAAACAAAACAGCTGGGTATGAAAACAAAGACAAAAACTTAAGAAGGTATGTGCCCATTTATCTGAGGCCTAAAGCAGCTGGGTAGGTATGATTCTCTGAAACAGAAACTCAACTTAGGTAGGTATGTGTTCATTAATCGTAGGCCTAAAACCCTAACATCTGGGTATGTATGATAAACTAAGACAGAAACTCATCTTAGGTACCTATGTGTTTATCGCAGGCTTAAAACATGAACAGCTGGGCAGGTATGATAAACTAAAACTACCTAATTGTGTTGTGTTCCTTCTGTTTATTTAATAATAATAAGGAGACAAAGCTTATGTGAAAGTAAACTTCCTAATTGTGTTGTGTTACCTCTGTTTATTTAATAATAATAAGACAAATCTTATGTGAAAGTAAACTTTAAAAAGAATACCTATTAAAATTCTCAATCTTACTAAATTAAACTTAGACAGATGTTGTAGTTACCTACCTACCTACCTAATGAGTACCTATTGATTCCTTTTGATTCAGAAGATGGATATGCACTTAAAATTGCGTGAGTAAATTTAACACAGTTTTGTTTTAAATTTCGTTTATTAGGTACCGTAAATTAACATAAAACATAAAACGCGAACACATCTTTGAAAATTACGTACATTTTTATTATTTTTTACTTTTAATTATCACACTTGCTCAGTTTTTGTACAGATATGTACAAGTACAAGATACAAGTCTTATTTCACAATAAAATAAATTAAAACTAGGATTTCTGCATTGGTTTACAAATACGTTTTCTTTATTAGCAGCGATAAGTTAACATTTGAAAACAATGACGTCAAAGATTTGAAGTAAAACAGGTTACTATTTTTACGGTAACATCTTATTTTACAATTGCCAATTGAGGCGATACCTCCTAACCTTATTATTATGCAAACTGGGCCTCTATTTTTGAATCACTCGCTTGAACATGGCGTGTGAGTTTTGTTTGAAAACAAATTAAAAATCAATAAAAATCACGCAAAATATTCGCGTTGGTACTCAAAAAATTCATTAATCATTTTTGCAAATCACTTCCACGTGAGATTATACTAATTTTCATAGGAAAATCGGACATTAAACAATGAATATCACACACCATCTTGACGCGAGTGATTCAAAAATAAGGGCCCTGAAGCGAGCACTAGACAATCTAGCTATCACGAGCACTGCTTTTTTTTCACTAGTCATCACGGCATTCACTGTTCATTCACACACGTATGCACTGAACCTTTGCTGGAATTGGTGGCGAATAACTGCAGCATTGTGTTGTGCATGCACGTTATCCCAACAACGTGCAATTGCGCAGTAGTCAACGGGAGGACTCGAGCTCGTGCTGTTCGATCTTCGTCGCATAGTCCGCACCAGCAGCAAAACTTGGACCCTCAAGTGATAAAGGCGTAATCCCCGCCAACAGCAAATCTTGGACCCTCAAGTGATAAAGGTGGAGGGCTTCGTTGTGCAGAAACCGCCATAGCAAGCGTCTGCGGTGTTTGGCAGTCGGTGCCGTACCAGGTCAAGGCGCGGCGGGAAACTATGTGATGCTGGTCACACGACCCAGGCTTCGGAAAACGCACCGCAGGTCCGCGACGCGCGCGCACACGACATACAAACGCGAATTTTTTTGGCAGACTGACTCGCGTCGCGCGCGCGGCCGCGGCTATCCGGTGGGGCCCCCGCCCCCGCTCCCCAGCGGCCGCGAGCGCGACACGTGTAGGCAGGCAGGCAACACGGCGGCGATGGGCGGCGCGTATGACAATACCTACAAAGAAAGACCGAGAGCTCCGCTCAGCAACACGCGGCACGGGGTGTTTTATTTTACTCTTTTTTCTACATGTTTAGAGGCGATTTTCTCGAAAACTAGCGTATAAAAATTTTTTTTTTTCGTACAAAATATATTTCATTTATTTTTCTGAATCTGCCTTTAAAATATTATCACTTAAAACGAGGTAGCCTTATATAGATGTCGTATGCACTCGAAAATGGCAACACGAAAGGCAGGTAATTGCCCGGAGTGCATTCAGTTGGACACCCTTTCTCTTTATGGCTATACGACCCGACAACGCCTTAAATTATTTCTCGTTTTCTGGTAAAAATTCCATTCTGTGTGTTTAGGAGTAGTACCAATTACACTTCAACTGTTAGAGACAATAAAAAAGGGTCATTACATTCATAAGTATATTTTTTTCATTTAAAAGTATTATAATTTAAAACACGTATTTCATAAGCTTTGTCATAATTTAACAATAACTGACATTAGCGAGATGTCACGCGCTCGCGCCAATGAGCGCTCAGTAGCAATAAGTACGTAACGATGTTATATATTTATCTCTTTCTATCAACAGGCATGCCCCATCATTTGTCTATATTAGCGCTTTGTGTCGTAATACACAACTATACGTTCGTATATACAGTAATCCTTGCGCCACTTTAAAATGCTTTAATGGTGGTGATTCCCATGTCTATCCTTTTGAATGTCATTGAATACAAAGAATATTTTTGCCGGACACGTTCTTAGCACGGTCATAGTAGGGTGTACTGTTCAAAGAGCTTAAAACTCGCATTCAGTACATCAAACCAAATCGTAATAATTGCTGGGAAACAACTTTTGTTTGAGGCATTAAATATAATTATTAAGCCGCAATGTATGGCGCGTACGAAGCGCTCAGACGAAGGACGCGCTTAGTTGCGCGATACATTGCGTAGTGCACCATTTAAAGAACATATTAAAAAAATTAAAATAAAATAGAAAAACATGCAAATAAACTGCAGTTTAAGGGGCTCCCCGAATTTTTAACGCGCACACTAGCGCCATTTTAGTAAAAGAAATCATAACTTGTTAAATAAAAGACCAATCGAAAATCTGATGGAGATGCAATTGTAGCTCTGGTTATGTGGTTTAGATACAATGTTTAAGTTGAATAAAACAGAGATATTTGCAGTTACAGTTAGAAAAATTGCCAAAAGTGGCCATATTTAGCAGTTTTTCTAACTCTAACTACAGTAAACTACTTTTGAAACAATTTAAACGTGCTTAATAAACTATAGAACCTGTACTACAATCGTCTCTACCAGATTTTGATTGTTTTTGTATTTAAGGAGTAATAATTATCTTAAATAGAGTGGCGCTAGTATGCGCGTAAAAAGAATAAGACTAGCGGTCCGAGCGAACTTCTTATCGCCCATTTGGTTATTATCCTATTTAGGAACAAGACAAATCTAACTAAGTAAAAGTCATGAAAATCGGTTCACCAAGTGCGACCCAAATTTAAGAGGGTGGTTGACAATCGAGTTTAGAATACAAGAAAAAAAAATACTCTATACCTATTTATTACCAAGAAAATTATTTAAAAAAAAAATAGATTTTAATTTTTCGGCCTGTGTTTTAAACTTGACTCTTAACCACCCCCTTCATTTGGCTCAAACATTTTTTTGCACCCTGAATAAGAAAACAAATTGTTAGTATAAAATAAAATGACACGGATGCATAAAATTCTATACAGTAGTAAAACTACGAGCCAAATTCAAGGCGGTAGGTTTAGTAGTCGAGTCTAGTTTTTTTTTCATAGTTTTTTTATTTATTTTCCTTGTATTCACAAAACTCTATTAACCCTTGATTTCAGTTCGTACTTTTATAACACCCTGTATATATTAAAATAAAAGTGTAATCATCTGTAAACTCACCAAGCATCTCTCCTTCCGGTTGAAAGCCTGCGGGCAATGGTCGCATTTATACCGCCCCACGTGAGTGTGCTTCTGGCGAACGTGCACGAGCAAATATTGGTTTTGCTGCAATAAATAAATAAAAATTAATTATAATATTTATTTATTTATGCTTTATTGCACAATAATAAAATTTGTACAAAAGGTGGACTTAACGCCATATGGCGTTCTCTACCAGTCATGCCTTTGGGCTAAGCAGAAATGATTGTGGGCAGTGCAATAAAGAAACAAAATTAATTATATACAAAAAAAAATCCCAAATAAATACAATTAATACTTACATAATATTACACATACATAACATAAGCAATAAAATAAATACATACATATACCAACATATACTATTATATATACTATATATTATGACGAACGTTGTAGATAGATGTTATGGAGATGGTTCCGATATATGAAGGAAGTGTGCACGGACGAGTCTCTTGGATGTGAACTTACTGGGAGCTTGTTGAATATTTGCCGGAAGGGCATTCCAAAGACGAAAGGCTTGGACAAGAATACCCTTTGGACATTCCCACACATCGCCATCTAGCCCCAAAGTAAGCTACTCAAAGCTTGTGTTATGGGTGCCAGACAACGGATATAATACTTAAATACTTTTTGTTTGTAAATACATACATGATATACATAGAAAACACCCAGACCGATACAAGCAGACATGTTCATGCACACAAATGTTTGTATTGTCCGGGGATCGAACCCGCAACCCGCTGCGTAGTAGGCGATTTCTCGACCACTACACCAGACGGGTCGTCATTATTAATTATTATTGGACACCAATCACGCATATACTCTGTACCGTTACCATGACTTTACTCGCTAGCGACGACGTAAAAAAAGTCTATGGAAAATTGTACAGCGCCTCTAGCGGTCAATGACAGAACTAACTCCATACAAAAAGTTAGAATAAGAATATTTTTTTTATTAACGAAGGTATTCAGTAACGCAAAAATTTTGACAAGTTCGAAATTAAAATAACTTATCTAAAGGGATTGCTGGTAGGCCCCAAACTAGGTGATCCTGTCTTTTATGGGGGGAATTTCGTATTGACCGGTACCGAAACCACGAGTGTCGTAAACTCGTGGTTTCGGTACCGGGTTTTACTCGCTAGCGAAAACGTAAAAAAAGTCTATAGAAAATTGTACAGCGCCTCTAGCGGTCACTGACAGAACTAAAAATTTCCATACAAAAAGTTACGTCATCGCTAGCGAGTAAACTCATGGTAACGGTACTGATCCCAAAGTAAGTAGCTAAAGCACTTGTGTTATGGAAATCAGACACAACGGTGGTACCACAACACCCAGACCCGAGACAATATAGAAATTATGATTCATTATGTTTATTGACCCGACAAGAAATCGACACTGGAACCTCGGAAAATAAGCCAGCCAACAATTCGACAATGAGGCCGAGAAAACAAATGAGGCGGCTATTGAAAATCGCAGAAATAAAAAGAAATACATATGAAGAACTAGTAGTCCCCCGCGACTGCGTTCGCGTGTTTTGAGTTTGCTCCCTCCCCTCCCGTCGCAGCCTAACGTTTTATAACCTAAAGCCTTTCTCGATAAATAAGCTATCAAACACTTTTTTTAAATCGGTCCTGTAGGTTGCGTTCTGCGGTCCGATAGCGACGACGACGGTTTTACTCGCTAGCGACGGCATAACTTTTAATATGGAATTTTTTTGTTCTGTCAGTAACCGCTAAAGGCACTATGCAAAAAATTGCTATAGATTTTTTTACGTCGTCGCTAGCGAATTAAACCGACGTAAACTAATGGTGTCGGTACCGGTAAATACGAAATTGCCCGCATGCAGTCAATATTTTACGGACCGGACCACAATTCAGGCTTCGAAAAGTTGGTAATACTTTCATGGGGAAAGGTATAAAATTTTTCAATAAACTACCAGTACACATTGTTAACTTACCGGTTAATAAATTCAAAACTGTCTAGGGTATTATAAAGTAGATGATTATTCAAAAGATGGTAATGTATGGACTTGCATGATCACTACAAACATTGTAAACCTTTTGAAAAGAGGCATTGACAAGTGACTGAGTTTGTTGCGCAGCTTCTTCTCAGCACTAGCCCACGATTTATTGTCTCAAAGCTGTGGTAGAGTTTATATTGGGACGTGTAAAAGTGTTTGTGCCTATTTGGATATAAATATATTACTTCTATAACTTTTGCTTTTAAAACCGCAACCAGTACCGTTACCATGTGTTTACACCGGTTTTACTCGCTAGCGACGACGTAAAAAAGTCTATGGAAATTTGCACAGCGCCTCTAGCGGTCACTGACAGAAATAAAAATTTCCATACAAAAAGTTACGTCGTTGCTAGCGAGTATAAACTCATGGTAACGGTACTGACCCAAAAGTAAGTAGCTAATGCACTTGTGTTATGGAAATCAGACACAACGGCGGTACCACAACACCCAGACCCAAGACAATATAGAAAATTATGATTTCTATATTGACCCGACCGGGAATCGAGCCCGGGACCTCGGAGCGGCGACGCCTTGAAACCAGCACGCTTAGCCACTACACCACGGAGGTCGTCGTTGCTAGCGACGACGTATAAAATGTCTATGGAAAATTGTACAGCGCCTCTAGCGGTCACAGACAGAACTAAAATTTTTCATACAAAAAGTGACGTCGTCGCTAGCGAGTGAAACCGTCGTCGCTAGCGAGTAAACTTATGGTAACAGTGCTGACCCAAAAGCAAGTAGCCAATGCACTTGTGTTATGGAAATCAGACACAACACCCAGACCCGAGACAATACAGGAAATTATTGACCCGACAAGAAATCGAAACTGGAACTCATGGTTACGGTACAGATTTAAAAAAAACGTTTCATACCGCATATCCTTTCCCGCAGTAGTGACATATGAACTTGCGTTCCTCGGCAGCTTTCGCATCAGACACATCAGCGCTCTTGATCACTCCCCCTTTGACAGTCCAAACCCTCGTCCTCACCTTCGGCAACTCTAAAAGAAATCAACATGATGTTGTTTTGGTCAGTGACATCTAGGGCATCGAGCCCGGGTTTACCCGGACCGAAAAACCCGGTTTTTTTCGAGCTTTTGAGTTTTTAATAAACCCGGGTTTGCGAAAGCAAAACCCGAGTTTTTCGAGCTTTTCGGGTTTTTATACTCGACGCGTTAGTATACGCGACTTATTTAAGCAGCAACACTGCAGTACTTGACTAACCCACAAAAATATTTTGAAAACTTTCAAAATGAAGATGCTACAATTTTTTCTCGGCCTACAAGTGATGAAATGCTACACGAGATGGTAAATCTGATTAAGCGTACAAGCAAGGAACAAACCCTAACTGTAGATGAAGACCTGCAGAGTTATGGTAATACTGGCTTCCAATTATTAACGAATGAAGAGGAACTTAACCAAGAGTTAAACCAAGCTGTTGTTTCTGCTCCCCAAAGACCACGGTGCCCATTACACGATTTACTTAGTACTGTAAGAGTTGAAATGGCACTCTTTGAGAACGATACGCAGCAACAACGAGGTCATTACTTATCGCTAGTCTATGAACATTTAATAACCATTCCCCCCAACCTAGTGTTGAGCCGGAACGCATTTTTTCTTCGGCTGGTATCGTTTGCAATAGACTGCGCTCATCTTTAAGTGACAAATCTTTAAATGCTTTAATTTTTTTACGCTCCTATTATAATAGTAAGAAGAAAAACTAAATAAATAATCTGTTTGACTTTTTTAAATAATGCTATGAATATTTGTGCCATTTCAAAAGTTCCTAGTTGATTTTTGTTGTTTTCATTTGTTATTATGGTATAAAATTATAATTTGTCGTTAATATTATAGTTATTTAGTGCAAGGACTGATTATTACCTTGATCTGACTGAATTAAAAGCTTATTGTGATTTTAGTAATGAGTGAGACTGCAGGCAGCTCAGTATACAGCATTCTCAGTTTTTTACGAGTAAGTTAGCTATTAAGAAAAACTGATTGTTGAAGTTATTTACAGAGTTTAGTTAACCTTAATATGATTATAGACTTTAAAAATGCATAATAAAAAAGAAGATTCATAGCAAATTTATGTTTGAAAAGTTATTTTTAGTTTTTACTTTTTTTGAAAGAATAAAACCATTTTTTTTGTCATTTAAAAGTAGTTCTGTATTTCCGTTATTAACTCGCTTTAGAAAATCAAAATATATTAGTTTGTTGTCATTAAAAAATATATATCAAAGCTCGAAAAAGCTCGAAAGCTCGGGTTACCCGGGTTTTCATTATCCAAAACCCGAAAACCCGGGTTTTTTAAATCAGCTCGGGTTTTCGATGCCCTAGTGACATCCAACTCAGGGATGATAATATGATTTAATGCTTATTCAATTATAGTATAAAAAAACTAAAAAAACACGCTTTTATAGCTAACCGAACTTAAAAGTAGAAAATAATTTTTAATTACAAAGAGTAATAATTCAATTCAGAGTAAAAAGCGTGGGGTGCATTTTACTATATTTTCGTAACTTTTTACTATGTTTTTTTCATAACTCTCCGCACATAGATAGTTGCATGTAGAATAATTGTAACATTTAATATAGCAAGCACCCCACGCTTTTTACTCTGAATTAAATTTTTCTCTAACTTTTTGTAATAAAAAAATATTTTCTACTTTTTAGTTCGGTTAGCTATAAAGGGGCGGTTTTTTAGTTTTTTTAAACTATAATTTATTTTTCATTTTTTAGTTCGATGTTTCAATTAATTATTTGCGGACATGCGACACGCGATCACTTACAGAGGATCCACGAAAGAATTTATTAATCCTGGCGGTCCTTATAAGGATATTGAGAAACTGTTATTAAATTATTGCATTGTCATCGGTCCTTGATACGTGTGCAAAGTTTCAAATTAATCAAACTTCTGGAAATCGGTCAAATTTATGCTCAAAGATTCCATTACATACATACATACAACCCAAGCTAATAAAAGCGTGGTAAAAAGAATGATTTTTTTAAATTTTGAGCAAGTTTTATACAAGAAAACTTCTTCACAACATTCAAAAAAATTACAAAACGAATGGGAAATCTCGCACCCTAGCGCGTAGCTAGCGCTTGTCTACGAAATACTACGCCGTAGCTAGTAAGCTACGAAGAGGCTACCTGGTTGGTGGTTTTGACTCGATCGCTGTACCGGATAAAAAAATGATTTTGTGGGTTTTTCCATTTCAAAAAAGAATATTTTTTTTGGCATCAGTATTGTTTGTACAGGCACCCCTGAGTCGCTCATCGCTGACCAAAACAACACCCTGTATTTACAGTTACAGAATTTAATTTTGGCGCAATTATAATAAACAGCTGTGTAAGGTGCTCGTAGCGCAGTGGTAGCAACGCTTTGGTAGTGATAAAAAGTGAAAAAACCTACGGCGCGGTGGTGTTTGGATGGGTGACCATTCCGACCATATAAGTGACATACATCACGAGCAACTCCGTGATTCGGAAGGCACGTTAAGCCGTTGGTCCCGGCTAATATCGGTTGATATCAGTCGTTAAGCCTAGTCAGAGGCCTTATGGGGGGCTTGATAACATCTGACAGCAGGGTTAGTCGCTTGCCTTGCAAACACTCTTCCATCAACCCGCACTGAGCCCGCGTGGCTCGAACTACCTCATAGTTGAGGTAAGCCCTTTGCTCAACAGTGGGATGTTACAGGATAACTCTACATTTTTTTTACTAAACAGCAATTTAGCAGAGGGTTGCAGCCCTAATGTTTCAACGCCAAACGGTGCGAACACATAATCACTTGCAAGTGAGACGTACTTGCGACGCTTGGCGTTTTCAGCCACTCCGCTGTTGCTAATAAAGCTGGCTGGTTCCTGGCTCAAACGCATTAGCATAGCTATCCAACGCGGCAACGCAGCCAGCATCATAGCCTCCGTGCCGCAAGGAAATGGTTTCGTTTTTGAATAGGTAGACTTCAAGTTTATTTTTTTATGTTGCATGACTTAGTTTTTTTTTGTTTGTTATTAATATAGAAAAAAAAAACATATTTGCTGTGTACGAAGTAGGCGGTGGGGGAACCAGAATCATTACAGCGCTCGCTGTGGCCAAAAAGAAACAACTTTGGAGGATGTTTGTCATAATTTGTCTTGCAATTTTAGTACAACACTAACTGTCTACTGCGACTTTTTCCGCGCGTTTTTAAGGTGCGGTACGGGAGGGGAGGGACCCCTCCCGTCGCAGCATAATGTTTTATAGTCTTAAGCCTTCCTCGATAAATAAGCTATCCAACACAAAATATTTTTTAAATCAGTTCAGTAGTTCCTGAGATAAGCGCGTCAGCTTTATAATATTAGTATAGTTGAACAATTAATCTATAATGTCGATTTTATACTAAGATTGTGAAAATACGTTAAACATTAATGTAATTGAATAAAATAAAAAGATGATATAATATTCTATCGTATTAACTTTGCTTTAATTTCTTTTCGTTATGACAGCCAGAAATTTGACATTTCAACGTCCAATAGTTTGAAGCGTTATCGCGCACGGTACCAACAGCCACCACGAATATTTATACAGGGGGTTGTTTTGGTCAGTGACATCCAACTCAGGGGTGATAATATGAGTTATGCTTATTCTAAAAATTACTAAAATTATATGCTAGTTTTATAATAAAGAACCTCTCCACTAAACTCTAAAAAACTTCAAAACGAATGGGAAAACTCACACCCTCGCACGTAGCTAGCGCATATTTTCAAAAATTCTGTCGTAGCTAATTAAGCTACGAAGAGGCTGGTGTTGAAAGTTTTGACTCGATCGCTGTATTGCGTCAAGAAATCGGATTTTTTTCTTTTTAATTTTTTTTCAAATATTTTTTTTGGCGTCAGTATCGTTTGTACAGCCACCCCTTAGTCGCTCGTCGCTGACCAAAACAGCACCCTGTATATCTCATCATCATTATCAGCCAAAGGACGTCCATTGCTGAACATAGGCCTCCCCCATGGTCTTGCACAGCGAACGATCGCGAGCGGTCTGCATCTAGTTTGAGCCTACTATATTCACAAGGTCATCCATCTTGTCGGTGGACGTCCTACGCTGCGCCTTCGGTCAAAGGGTCTCTTATTTTGAATTTAGAAGTTTGAATAATAAAATAAAGCATAAAAGTTGCTATAGCCTCAAGGTAAAATCCAAAAAATATATAAAGCTCCTAAACTTTTGCTGTCTTTAAACATTTGTTAGAGAAAGTTAGGTTTATTCATTCCAAATGGAGAGCTGGTACATTTAAGCAAAAGTATTAATTTAAAAAGAAATCCTCGATCGCAATCTATAATTGTAAAAATACTTGATTTATACATAATTAAGATATATTCATTTTAAATGACCAATATAATACAATTTAAAACAGATTTATATGGCTAGTCAACCTGTATAAATTGTTTTATAAATTTTAATAATAAAATTACCTTTTTTAGCGAATCCCGGTTTTCTGTTGTGGCTGCGAGCCATATGGGCGAAATACTTCTTCGGATAGAAAACTAAGTCGCACTGAAATAAAAAAAAGTGTTGGTATCAAATAAAGGAGGAAAAAACCAGAGTCGACACAAACATTTTATGTAATGGTTGTGTAGGCATCAAATGCATTAAAAATATTTTTAATTTAACATAATTAGTAGTTTTTTTTTGAAGACTTCCGTGGTGTAATGGCTAAGCACGCTAGTTCGCCGCTAGGCGTCGCCGCTCCGAGGTCCCGGGTTCGATTCCCTGCCGGGTCAACATAGAAATCAAAATTTTCTAAATTGTCTCGGGTCTGGGTGTTGTAGTCCACCGTTGTGTCTGATTTTCATAACACAAGTGCAATTAGCTACTTGCTTTGGGATCAGATCAATTTATGTGATTGGTGTCCAATATTTATTTATTTATTAATCTAAGAGTTGAATAGACATAGTCTAATAAAATTCTTCAATATTGCAACTTGAGGTTCCAACAACAAAAATAAACAAACATTAGTCAAACATCACCTCGAACATCAAAAGATACTAAATACAAAGTCATATTGCAATTACTTTAAAGAACAGTTCTGCTTGCGCTATCAAAAATATTAATTCAGTGCGAAACTAGCCTGGGCTATCCCCAAGGCTATCCACGAATCCCACCGTGCACGTGTCTCTCTCTTGTAGTAACTAACCTCTATATTCGTACGCCTTACTCTCTATCGAGCTACTGTAGGACTGAACTACTGAGTCGTATTGGACGATAGTGAACGAGTGAGTGAACGAACTTGATTGTTATAGTACAGTTGAAGCATTCATTCAGGAACTACCCAGCTCGAGTGGTAACTTAGGGTTCCAGATATAAATGTTGAAACATAAATTTTGGACACCAATCACATACATTGCTCTGTTCTCAAAGTAAGTAGCTAATGCACTTGTGTTATGGAATTCAGACACAAATGTGGACTGCAACACCCAGACCCGAAACAATAAAGAAAATTTTGATTTCTATATTCACCCGACAGGCAATCGAAGCCGGGACCTAGGAGCGGCGACACCTTGAAACCAGCGTGCTCCCGGAGGTCGTCAAAAAATAATCTAAAATGATAGTATGACGTGGTGGACGTAGTACGAAGTTAACGTGTTCCACCTATCGAAGGCAGCGTTCAAAACGTGTAATAAATTTGGTTAGTGGAAATAAAAATCTATTAGATTAAACTAGTTGTATTTAACTTTAAATGTAATTTTATATAAATAATAAATAAATATAAACACATACCTACCAATTTAATAAAAAAAAAAATTAGAGTATTATTGGCAGGTCACATAATATCAATTGTAGTTTTTGTGTTGAGTCAAACCGTTTAAACTTTGATAATTAGTGCAATATGTATATAAAGTAAATTCATTATTGGCTGTAAGTTTAGAACGTAAGATTAGCTAAATTTTTAGAATAAGAGCTGTGGATTTTATAACAATATAAAAAACTGTTCTCACCATATTACAAACTCGATATGTTGTCTTGTGGAAATCTCCCTTGTGCATTAACAGAGAGTTCGCGTCCGGTAATGTCTCACCGCATTCCTCGCAAGGGCACCCATTGCCACAATTTTCCTTATGTCTGTCATACGAATCAGCACCAAAGAACTTTACTCCACAACCTTCACACAGCTCCAGCTTAAAACATCCCTTAGAATGTCTCGATGCCACATGCTCTCTGAAAAGATATTCAGACTCTTCGTGTATTCCGCATACCACACAAGTGAAATCCTCACAAGTCAACGACGAATGTGTCTCCAATGCCTCCTTAGTAGCAAACGTCAGTTCACATACTTTGCACCTGTGTTCTGACTTATAAATATTCCGATGGAGCATCCGTATGTGAATGTTCAAGCTCGTCTCGTTAGCAAAGGTATCACCGCAGTATTTGCACCAAAACAAATTATCTTGATGATTCTCGTACAAGTGCACGTTCAAATCGATTTTCTTTTCAAACTTTGCAGCGCAGTGTGCACAAGAGTATATTGTGTCTGTATCCTCAACTTTGTGCTCTTCGGCGTGATTTTTAGCTTTCATGAACGAGTTTGTCGTAAAATCACACTCTTTGCAGCTCAATTTAAGACTATGCTTTTGAGCATGTTTTGACAACCTATCTGGAGGGAAACGACATCTACATATATCGCATGCGGCACCGATAGATTCTTCGTGGCATTTTTTCATGTGTATCTCTAAGGATTCCGAACTAAAGCACCTCTTACCGCATTCAGCGCAATACGGAAAACTGGTACTAGACAATAAAGCTACTGACTGCCGTATCCTTTCAGCTGCTTCCTCGATTAGCTGTTCTTTTGATAGAAAAGTGACATCAAAGTTGTATATTTCTTTGAATTTTTTTATTTTCAAATTTCGCACTCTTTCGTAACGTTTGAGTTTTTTGGTTGTTTTCGGAGGTGGTGGGGTTTGTTCAGGATCATCGCTGACATTAGGAGTGCTCTCTTCTGTTCCCTCTTGTTCAATCTGTTCAGATAAGTTTTCGTCACTAGAACGAAGCGAGCACTGATCATCTGGTAGGCTTTCTTCTTTTATCTCTTCTTTAATATGTTCAGATGAATTTTCATCGCCTGAATGCAGCGATGTCAGATCATCTGGTATTGGTTTGACGTCATAACAAGTCTGTTGCTCTTTCAAACTTGATTTCAAAGAATCTACGTCTTCGGAGAGAATATCTTCGTCTAAGAATTCAATAGAATGGCCTTCCAAGTTCTGCTCTTGCTTTAATTCTATATTATCATCAGTATCGGGAAGATATTTGCGTGGTATCATCTCAATAACTTTTATATCTAAGTTTGTTACTGGAGGAGTGAAAATATCAAGGTTTAGCAGGTCTAATGTTTTGCGCCTAATAGTCTCGCCAATTAAAGTCGTCGTTAGCTGAAAGAAAATGAGCCATTCAATCTAAAATAATCATATTACAAGCAGATTTCCCAAACTGAAGCGAACGGAACTGTCAGCACCAAGCGAGTGAAAATTTTGAAAAAAATACTTGATGTGGATCTTGTCAAAGACTTTCAACGTAAATTGGAACGTACGTACGTACAGCGTAAGTTTGAACAGGATCGAACTAGTAGTTTTAAAAATAGAGCACATATTCAATAACCGCAAACATAACTTTGTTATTCATACAAATACTATGAAAAACAAAGTTTTATTTGCTGTCATCAAAATATTGTGGTATTTTGGTTAGTGGAAGTAAGTGGATCTCTAATTCAGTTAAAGTTCGGCAGGGAACCCTTAGTGTGCGAGTCTAACTCGCGTTTGCTTGGTTTTTTAATATTGCAGCACCATGCAATAATGAGTTTACAATAGAAATCAATCAGTGAGTTGTTGCTTCTAGATTATAGAGATAAGCTATGCCAAGAAAAAAAAGATTCACAGCTTATGACAATATTGTGACGTATTTCTTGAAAGAAGAAGTCCCACATCCCATAAAAAAATATCTCCACGTCCTACAGAGGGGTCTACCTTGTTTCGCAGAATTTTTATTGTCATAATTTTATTTGGCATATCATCAAATAGCATAAACTGCCTTTCGCAGAACATCAATTAGCATTCACTTATTTATCAGACGTTCAAAACGCATAATCGTGTAAGCTAGAATCATCTTTAGGCAGAAATTTAATATCCATAATAGTCTTAAAGCAGAATCATCCTATTGCAGAAAGTTCAGAGATAGAATCGTCTTATGGCATACAATTCGTATATATAGTCATTAATAGGCAGAATCATCCTACGAGGGTCAAACTGAAAGTTCTTAGAAAATCAAAAACTGATTACATTAGCCAGTTATTAGTTTTATTATATCTTTTCAAAATATTGTCCATTGACGTCAATACACCGCTGCATGCGATGGAACCACTGGGAAAAGCACTTTGCCCACTCGTCCTTAGGGGTCTCTTCAATGGCATCGCGATACGCAGCCACCGCTTCTTCAGCATTCATAAACCGCTTTCCTTTAAGTTTTTCTTTAATTTTTGGAAATAAATAAAAATCACAAGGCGCGAGGTCGGGGCTATACGGCGGGTGACCCAGTAATTCAACGTTTGATGTCGCCAAATAGTCGATCGTTCGCTTGGCGGTGTGCGACGAGGCGTTGTCGTGGTGAAGGAGGATCCTACTGCGAGGTCGTTTCTCTCGAACTTTTTCCAAGACAAGTGGCAAACAATTGGTAGTGTACCATTCTGCAGAAACTGTTTTTTGATCCTCTAACACAATTGTTGCGAAATGACCTATCCTTCCAAAGAACGAGGCCACCATTTTTTTTCCCGCACTTCGATCTCTCTTCACTTTAGTTGGCAACTCCTCGAAAGGAAACACCCACTGAGCAGATTGTCTTTTGGTTTCAGGATCATAACAGTAAATCCAGCTTTCGTCACCTGTTAGTATGTCGAACACAGCATTTGAGTCACCTCCGTTAAATCTTTCAATCATTTTACGGCACCAATCCACACGATGGAGTTTTTGAGCCTTAGTCAAATTATGAGGTATCCACCGGGCGCAAAGCTTCCTGACCGCTAAATGTTCGTGGAGGATTTTGTGCACTTGACTCATACCGATGCCTAAGCTTGTCCGAATCTGCTGATAGGTCACTCTTTTGTCAGTCTCTATCATACGCCGCACAACACAGATGTTATTTTCAGTCGTCGCCGTAGAAGGCCGTCCCTCACGTACATCATCAGTGAGATTAGTGCGACCACGTTTAAACTCATTAAACCAGTTGTAAACAGTCGCACGAGATGGGGCTTCATCGTGAAAGGCCAATCGTAGTCTATCATAACTTTCTTGTTGACTTAAATGACATCGAAAGTCATAAAAAATCATTGCACGAAAATTTTCTCGTGTTAAATTCATGTTGACGTGACACAGACAATTTTAAATTTGCCGCCAAATCGTAAAACAAATGACAAATGAATGAAATATATACTCAGTAATATTGGCAAAGAGTTCTATTTTCAAATTTTAGAATATTTTTTTTATTATATTGTTTATAAGTGGCCAGTTCTAAGAACTTTCAGTTTGACCCTCGTATCGTAGAAAGTTCACAGTCCGAATCGTCTTTTGGCATATTTTTATATTTAATATTCTCCTATAAACCTTAATTTCTCTGTGTATCCCAAGTAATTCTATCTTAGCAATACTAACATACAACATGCATGGCAAATCAAACATGCAGCATGCAAGCAAGCATTCAGCATGCAAGCAAGCAAGCAAAGCATGCAGCAAGCATGCAGAAAGCAAGCATGCAGCATGCAAGCCAGCATTCAGCATGCAAGCAAGCAAGCAAAGCATGCAGCAAGCATGCAACATGCATGGTTTCTGTCACGGCTCCGGCGCTGCGGGGCTCCGGCAGTCCCACGCGAGCTGCCTCGCCCCTCCGCGCCTACGCGATTTTGAATTACACTCTAGGGGTGGGGCAAACAAGACTGCGTGGAGTCGGTTTTGCACCGATTCGTTTCTGTCACTAACTTTTGTACAACTTAATGACTTTTTAATTCAATTTTAGGGTAAAATACTAAATTCTGCTTTCTTCATAGTATGCCTAGTCAAATTATGCCAAATAAATATCGTACTTAATAAACATTATGCTTAGCGAAAGTATGCAAAGTAAAATTTTGCCAAAGGTAATTATGCCTTATAAATTTCTGCTATCTTAAAAGTATGCCATTGTCAATTCGGGTATATAAATATTCGACCAAACAATAATTATGCTTACAGAAAATTCTGCCTGAATAATATTCGACTAAAGAAAATTATGCCAAGTGTGTTATGCCAAATGACTTTCGGAGCAAAAAGATTCTGCCAGATAGAGGAAACCCCCTACAGAGATGTCACGTATCTTAAAAGATTCTAAAATTGAGTAAAAAAATAAGCCATACCCAATATCACAATTTTTATAGTCTGACATATAACAAAAAAATGCTGTAAACATTCGTCTAGGGGATCCAGCTATTATGAAAAGTCATTCGCTGAATTGAGTCAATTTTGTATACTATATATATATATATATATATATATATATATATATATATATATATATATATATATATATCCTGATTTTATAACACTGGGAGTGGGGGCACACCTTTTCAATCCAAATTATTGTTTCTTATCACATTCTAACTAAAAACAGGTTTGCAGGTAATATACATAGGGTGAAATTTTAATCAGTGACCAAATTTTGTGTGAAGACTCCACTGATGAATATGAACAACTTTTACTACAGGCCAGTAGTGAAATCGAAAAAAGAATTTACTGTTCCATACAAAAGCTCATTTGGCGCGCGGGCAAATTGTATGAAACAGCCATTGTTTTATTCCCAAACTAGCGGTCCCCCGCGACTTCGTTCGCGCGTTTTGAGTTTGCTCCCTCCCCTCCCGTCGCAGCGTGATGTTTTATATCCTAAAGCCTTTCTCAATAAATAAGCTATCTAACACAGAAATATTTTCAAATCTGTTCAGCAGTTCCTGAGATAAGCGCGTTTAAACCAACAAACTCTTTAGCTTTATAATATAATTAGCTATATGTTAAAACTGTGATAGCTCCTAAGATATTTATTGGAATCAAATGATATCAAGGGCAACTTTGTTCTAAATGAAATGCTCGTGATGATGAATGTATTTATTTTGATAAGAATAAATACCTGTGTGTATAATACACCTCTCAAAATCCTCCTCCTCCTCTAAAAATGATGCATTATTTTTTTACAAATTTATTAACATAAAAAAGGTTGTAGTAAGTCAACCATAAAAGATAGACTTATGCTTTCGCAGACTTTATTATAGAACTCTTAATGCTGAAGAATCCTGTCATACATGATTTTTGTGTAACTTTAGCGGTTTCCGCAGCGTACGCAGCGGAAGCTCTCAAAAGGAATATCTTTCTCCCGTTTTCGCAACATTTTTCATTGCTGCTGTGGTCTTGTGAGTCGTATCTTTATGTTATATAGCTTAAAGCCTTCCTCGATAAATGTACTATCCAACATAAAAATATTTTTTCAAATCGGGCCAGTAGTTTCTGAGATTAGCGCGTTCAAACAAACAAACAAACTCTTCAGCTTTATAATATTAGTATAGATAGATTCACTATTACCTCTAAAGTAAAAGTTGTTCATATCCATCAGTGGAGTCTTCACACAAATTTTGGTCACTGATTAAAATTTCAGCCTGTATATCAAACTTGTTTAGGGACTGGTATAGCCCTGAACAAGTTTAATATACAGGGTGTCGTTTTGGTCAGCGACGAGCGACTCAGGGGTGGCTGTACAAACGATACTGATGACAAAAAAAATATTAAGAAAATATATTTTTTTTTTAAATAGAAAAATCCCAAATAAATTTTTTTTATGCGGTACAGCAATCGAGTCAAAACTACCAACACCAGGTAGCCTCCTCGTAGCTTACTAGCTACGGCGTAGTATTTTGTAGACAAGCGCTAGCTACGGGCTAGGGTGCGAGTTTTCCCATTCGTTTTGTAATTTTTTTGAATGTTGTGAAGAGGTTTTCTTGTTTAAAACTTGCTCAGAATTTTAAAAAAACATTTTTAGAATAAGCTTAACTCATATTATCATCCCTGAGTTGGATGTCACTGACCAAAACAACACCCTGTATTAGTTAAATATTTTTTCATGACAGACCGTAAATATTATGGATACGAGTATGTCATATTTTTCGATTTTTTTTTGAAATAGGTTTCATCTCTGTAAGACGTGGGTAATTTTTGGAACTCACCCTTTACATGTCAGGCAAGGTACCGTTTGTTTGAGTTGATTCCCGGTGGCATCAATACAAGGTGTACAAAATGTGTCCATGGTATCAGCAATTCTATCCGCTTAGTTATAGTATAAAAAAATACAATAATATTAGTTTTACAAAAATACCTCACCTTCACCCCTTTCTGATGCCATCCAGTCAAAAACTTCTGGGTGAAACGAACCCGTTTCCGGAACGACACATACTTTTGTAACTGTACATGACAAATTGCGCAAATGTATGGAGGCACGTCACCGGCTTTGAGAATCTATAGAATTAAACATCAGTATCAGTATTATGCACACTAAAATTAACCTAGTTTAAACTACTGTTGTTTATAAAGGACACCTAAATTATAAGAAAGGACATGTAGTGTTATCAAGTAATTTACTATTTACCAGTTAACTTAATTTTCAAATGCAAATAAGTAAAAAAACTTTTCAGTGTACCTTTAACTCATATTTATGTACATACATATATCTCATTCCATTTAACTTTGGAAATTATATTTAGATAAAGTAATAACTTAGTTTTTAATGAGTGTAGATAATAATAATGTCAAGGCTCAGTGGCCTGGTGAATACCTACCAAATTCTCTCTTGAAAGAGGGTCTTCTGTAAAACTAAAATCCCACATAAAACCTTAAATCATTTATTAATTATAGTTTTCCTTACAGAATTACATCAATTGATTTAAAAATCATTTGAGGTGTATGAGCTTTTTGCGCATTGAATATTACACATTGTATATTAATTATTAAATACTTTGTTAATGAAACTACTACATTTATTTACAAAAAACAAAGCTAAAACCAATTTATCATCACCACAACCATATAAAGGTCCACTATTAGCGGCCCCCTCATAGCCTCATTGGTGTTGACAGATAACCATTGGGTAGAAGTAATCTTACAGAAAGATAATAATTTTTGAGGTTATATTAATGATCATGATTCGATACAATGAATCATTTATATTTCAAGGGCATAATACAGTGAGCATAATACTATTTGAACTGTTTAAGTTGTTTATAACGGTCATAATTAGGTACCATTTGAAAGCTTATATGCCTGCAGAGTAAAAACAATCAAACAAATATTTAAAAACCAGTATTTGGTATCTGGGTCTTAAATATGATCAGGATAGTTTATCGGACGATAATACATTACAAAATAAACTTACCGGTTCCCCAAGGACCTCTTCAAAGTCTTCAAGCAAGTTGTTCTTGTAAATATTGTACAATCGTACGTTTACAGCAAGACAACCACGGCAGGCCAGGGCCAGCGTTGGCATTTTGACGAAAGAAGATATTTTTCTATAAGCTTAAACAAACACTAAAATATTGCACGATTTTTCATAAAAATGCAAAAGTGATGCAAAACAAACCAATTGGAGATTGGAGTACAGACAGATATTGCATCAGATTGGAAAGCTCCGAAAAAAAGACACATCCAAATAAAGCACAATACAATTAGTAGGTATCATAGGTACATGTATGACGATGAAAGCACGTGCCACAGATTATATAGGTAAGAGTATGTCAATCTTCTGCACAGATGAATAATAATGTATGATCTTCTGGGCAATAGACGTCATTCACTATATAATTTTTAAAACATTTCATAAAAAGAGATGAAAAATCCCGGAACCCTTTGTGCGCGAGTCGGAATTGCACTTGCCCGGTTTTTTTTTACATTTTCGTTTTATTTACTTTAGAAAACATTCGTAATTTACTGGTAATTAATGGTAATTTACTGTGAATTTCCAGTAATATTGGGAAATTTCAGGTTAGAAGCGTAATTGACTTATGAATTATTTATGTAATGGCGTAATTAACGCTTGTTGAACAACAAACATGCAATGATAGAATATTATTCCAGTTTTGGGAATATTGCCGGAATCTTCTGCCGGAAATTCCCGGAAACGGCACATCACTAAGGATGACAGAATTTTATAAAGTAAACAATTCTGGCTTTTAAATATTTGCCAAATACACGATCAAAAATTCAAGTACATATTTATATAAACTTTTCAACTAGACAAACAAAGATGGATTAAGGCCAATTGACGTGCTCCTGCTTTATACTTTAGGGCTTACGAGAAATGAAATGTAAGCAATTTTAGAGTTCGCCTTCTCGTTCACTATTTTATCAACGCTGAAAATAATATCAATACTATGAAATGGGTTACCACAATAATTGTTGTTTCGATATATTTTGGATATACACAGTCTGGCCATAAATACTGTTACAATTAAAAATAAGAAAGATATTACATTTGAATTTGGAATCTGTCATTTTTATACGATTTCTCATTGTGTTTTCTAATTTTGGCTCTAATACATTTTATAATCGCTGTGATTGCATTACACAAAGTTGGTATGGAGCCAATGCAATTTTTAAAACTCTATAAACGCTTGGTGGTTGGTAGTCACATGTTTGTGTACCGGGCTATCAATTGGTACAATGAGACCTCCTCTGTTTGTAACAGAAAAAGATCTGGCCATCCACGTAGTGTTCGTACGAAAAAGGTGGTCAAAGCAGTAAGGGAAGGAAAATTCGCAGAAATCCTGTCCGAAAGCAAAAGATTTTATCTCGGGAGATGAAGATAGCACCCAGAACCATGTTGCGTTTAACCATTTTAAAATATGCCTTGAGACTTGCAGCCTATAAGAGACGCACTGGTCATTTTTTAACTGATAATTTAAAAAAACATAGGGTGGTAAAATGGAGGAGGATTCCAACACAAAATCACAATAAATTACTTGAAAAAACAATTACTAAAATGATGAAACAAAATCCAACTTCCTCTTCTCGTTTCCCGCGCTAAACCACAAGGATCTTCTGATAGATGACATTGACAGGGTGGCGCTAGCATTCAATCAGGGTCAATGATATTGTATTTAGAAGTAGATGACGCCTCGCGAACTAATACAGTACACAAATATGGCACCGTCTGATTAATGGAAGTCAATAGATTGACATCCATCACATCAGACATCAGTTTTGGAACAGTGTCATTATAAAGAAGCTTTTTTAAATAGGTAGAGTTTTAAAGTATGTAGGTACATAACAATATACTCGTTGACCTAATTTTAAAAACGAGTTCACAGTTTAGCTCGGTACCATAATAATCAACAAAAACATTTTATTTTAAATAACTTAACATTTACAATATTGAATAATAGTCTAATAAATGCAATTTGAATGTGCCACTTGAATGCTTGAAATGTCATGGCGCCAATATCTGAGTCACGTTCACTGCTAGGCATTCACGATCACTTGTATATTTAAAAAAAAAATAGTTAAAATATTTACATTTTTTTATTAATCTTCATTATTTTTTTATAATGTAATTATTGTTTAAAAAAAGTACGAAACTACTCTATGTATGCCACTGTCATAAAAAATCGACTTCTAACGACAAAATATCGATAATAATATAGGTATGTGTTGGTGCCGCGGTTTGGATACCCAGGTACAAAATTATTTTAAGCTTTAAATGTCCTCCAGTCTCATCCGTTTTCACCGGTGAATCAGTAGCCATATTAGAAGCAATTCTGTATGCAAAATCACATTCTCTGAATAATTCTATAATCTTCATTGATTCCCTAAGCTGTCTCCAGTCCATACTTTCGAATCCTTTCATTCTTTCAAATCAAAAACAAGATTTCCTACTATTCTGAAGATCAGAGAAGCTCTTCTTGAGTGCACAAAAAATTGTATCAACATAATTTTAACTTGGATTCCTGGCCACAAAGGAATTCCAGGAAATGAGTCAGCTAACTCGTGCGCTATGGTATCGGTCTCATCTGGCTCCTTGGATCATTATAAGCTATTTTCCCATGATGTTGTTTCCTTATCCCTATCTCACTTAGGTAATTCAATCCTGAAATATCCACTGGACTAATTCCCAAAGAACTGCTGGCAAATATTACGCAGATGTCCAGCAAAGCATTCCATCAAAACCATGGTTTTTTAAACATCCTAAATTACCCAAAAAAGTAGTTTCGATAACATGCCGGCTTCGTATAGGCCATTCATGTACACCCGTTCATCTGGCAAAACTCCGCATCAAAGATAGTTCCATATGTGAGTGTGGTCTTGAGGAAGGATCTATGAATCATATTATTTTTAATTGTCCTAAAATTGGCGCTTCAATATATGACTACCTTCCCAAAAGCGTTCCCCGACCTACTAACATTAAATGTTTATTAAATTCTTTTACTCCTCCGATTATTAAAGCCCTTACAAAATTTATCAGTTATAAAAATATATTAACCTTTAGTCAAGGTAGCTCTTTATTAATTTTCATCAAATGTGATGTCTGAATTTAAAATGTATTGTCATACGATAAGTAAGCTTAGTTCTTTAGTTATTTCTTGTCATTTGTTTTTTTTTGTATCACTCGATTATTGCCGTGTAAATGCTTCACACGTGACATTGGCGGAACAAATGTCGCACAACTTTTATACCTATTCTCCTCAGTGCGCGAGTCCGACTCGCACTTGGCAGGTATTTTTTTTATTTTTGTCCAAAATCTTCTTAAAATCATCAGTTACAATGTTCCTTACGGTAAGGTTCATCGTCATCATCATCATTATCAGCCAAAGGACATCCACTGCTGAACATAGGCCTCCCCCACAGCTTTTCACAGCGACCGGTTGTGAGCGGTTTGCATCGTTTGATCCTGCGATCTTTACAAGGTCGTCCGTTCATCTTGTCGGTGGACGTCCCACGCTGCGTTTTTTGGTCAAAGGGTCTCCAATCTAGAACTTGAAACTCAAGCCTGCCCCAACGGCCATCAGTTCTTCGCGCTATGTACCCTGCCCACTGCCACTTGATCTTACCGTTACCATGAATTTCCTCGCTATTGACAACGTTGTCTATAGCGATTACGCTATCGACAACGTCACTTTTTATATGGAAAATTTTAGTTCTGTCAGTGACCGCAAGGGGCGCTGTGCGATTTTCCATAAACTTTTTTCACGTCGTCGCTAGCGAGTAAAACCGTCGTTAACTCATGGTAACGGTACTGATTCGTAGGGATAAAGTACAGAAAGGTTTTGACGTGACAACGTCTTAAATTAGGTTGCGGCTGGGAGTCACTTATGAAAAAGTGTAACGCTCGGTAACGTTACGATGAGTCACCGAACGAGAGAGAGGCCCGCGCGCGCAGCACTGAGAGCGAGTGAGAGGCGCGCGTAAGAACGAGAGAGACAGACATAAAAAGTCGTTGTCACGTAAAACTTTCGCCCGTATACCGACTTTACAGGCAACCAATTTTTTTCGCCTATTTATGATAGTTAAATGTACTCACAATTTGACACAAAAACAACGCGTCACAGATTGCACAAAAATCCTCGTCCTCTGTAGTAGTGACTTCCACCAATAGTTGTAGTCCTCTGTCCTTCTGTGTTTGGACCGGACTCCACGCAAACAACTAAACTTGCCATACGTCCATAAATAAATCTGTCCTCTGCTCCGAAATTAAACAAATTAATTCACTATATTAAAAACATTGTCCTAGAACTAACTTACCCAAAAAATCCGAGTCACACCGTGATACAAGGATAGAAGTAGTAGGTGGCGCGATCTATTGATTTTGCTTTGAACTTACATTTTATTAAACAAACCACTTGCTTTAAAAGTATGATAGAGCATCTTTATGAAAAATGTGAGAAGCGTTTCTCACAAGAGTTATGTGAGAAATGTATATTTATTTTGGTTCATACCTATTTGCGACACATATCGACATATTTATACATACATAAACATAAGATTTTTTTAAAGAGTCACAAAAACTTTTTGTGATGGCTTATGTATTTAAGTCTTTACATAATGCTGTGGCTTTGACTATGTAAAATCTCGCAACGACCTACGATTGAACAAGCGAACAAAGTCGCGGGGGACTGCTAAAGATGAAAAAAAAGTACAAAATGTCATGCAAAATCTTATTTATTAAAAAAATAATATACACTTTCACATAGTGAATACTGTTCAAAATTAGTACATTCACAAGTATGAAAACGGAACAAAGTAATAAGGTGAAAACTTCCTTTATTAATTTTCAGCCTGTTTTGCCTGATTTACTTATGGAACCAATCGTTTTATTTTTAGTACTGGCAAGTAATACATACTTCGGTTTATCAGAATTAATACCTTTTCTTTGTAAAATTATACCTTTACTAGATACCAATTGTGTTGGATGACTAGTCCCAGTGTTTATGTGGTTTTGTGTGTTGCCAGTACTCATATTGACTATTTTTACAGGTTTTTTACTGCTTATATTAACAGAATCGCGATTATCACCACTTATATTAACTGTGTTCTTCATATAATCTGTGTGTGACGGGCCGGCATCTAAATCTAGAGACGGCATGCTTTTTCCTTTTATTTTTCTTACTTTCTTGACCATTTTATTATTGATAACTTTAGGAGCTGTGATTACATCTCTGCTTAGAGTGTTATGCACAATATTGTGCTGATTTTCATCAATATATTGTGCGTGGGTGTTAATATAATCTAGAGAGTGTGTGTTTTGATAATCTGTGGTGTGTGTATCCATAATTTGTGTCTGTTCAGAATGATCTTGCATCTGATTTGTTTGTCTGTGTTTATTGATATTAACTGTAGTGAGTGCGTCTTTAATAAATTGTGTATTTTGTGCATTTGTTTTAATCTGACTAGGTCGGTTAATTCTGTTTTTATTGATATGAATGGTCTTAATCACGCGAGGCAATTCCTCTTGATACAATTCTTCAGTGATCTCCGCATTTTCTGTTTCTTCATCAATTTCTTCTTCATTATCATCAATCTCTTCTTCATCATCATCGCTTCCTTCTTCATCTACTCTTTTGAACTCTGTCACCGGTCTGAACTGGACTTTACCGGGTTCTATATGCAACCTGTAAGTGACGTTTCTTACTGATGGTCCTGAAGGCGGTTTCTTCTTAATCTTTCTTGGCTGCCTCTTTTTTCTAACTCCTTTGACTTTCGGCTCTTGATCAGTGTGGATCCTTCTCTTTTTTTCCTTAACAGGATAGATTCTGAAACCAGTCTCGTGTACAAGACCCTCCGGGGGTAGATGGCCGGGCGGGTATTCCTTCGCTACATTATTTTCTATGTTTGTCTCACTGTCTTCTTGATCTTGAGTTTCAACTTCATGAGATTCGGTCTCTATTTCATGATCTATCTCCATAACATGATCTTCAGTCACACTTTCTTGACTTTGAGTCTCAAGCTCGTGATCTTCACTGTCACCTAAGTACTCTTGAATGACATTCACTTGCGTTTGAATCTCGTCCGCTTGACCTTGACCCTCGTCGACTTGACCTTGACCCTCGTCTACTTGACCTTGACCCTCGTCGACTTGACCTTGACCCTGGTTGTGACCTTGACCCCTGTGACCTTGAGGGTCTTCTTCAATGCCTTCATCTAGACGCCTCAGTCGATCCATTTCCCACTTCTTTGGCCCTCTTGTGGGCATTTTCAAGTGGACAGCCTTGATGTGTGTTTTGACGCATGTTGACGTGCGGAATTTCTTTCCGCATACATGACAGATGTGGGATCGTATGTTCAAGTGGGTCTGGAAAGAGATGTTTAGTTTTAATAGTGTTTTGTTAGCATTTTTTAATACTACATTAAACCTTACGTAACATTTTCTTTTTTGTTTCTTACAGAACTAGAACAATAGAAATAAAAATCATTTGGTGTGTCTGAGGTTTTGCAAATCCAACATTACAGCGAACGAATGAAAACTACCAACGCCAGGTCGCCTCTTCGTAGCTTACTAGCTACGGCGTAGTATTTCGTAGATACGCGCGTGCTATGCGCGTGTTTCCCCAATAGTTATGAACTTTTTTAGAATGCATATAATTTAAAAAAAATTTTTTACAGTAAGCATAATAATTCATATTACCATCCCCGTGTTGGGTTTCACTGACCAAAACAACACCCTGTATATGATTAGGCAACGGGACCCTAAAAATAATACTTCAAACAAAACACGACGAGCTGCAAGCGATTCTGTCTCTAAAACTGGTAAGTCAAAGTCAAAAATAATTTATTCAGTTTAGGACACAAAATGCCACTTATGAACGTCAATTATTAGTGTAATATCAATAAATTATGGCCCGTATGGGGCTAGAACATGTGTCTCTATCTTTTGGGCACTACTAGCTCTTCGAGACAAAACACAGACAATTTGGCAAGTGCTTAGAAGAAACGCCGGAACAAACTCAGTCGCCACACCACTAGCTGCCACAAAAATGATACAAATCAAAATAGACAGGTAGGTACACCAGTTTGGTGCTGGCTGGACTGTCCATACATTCGCGCACTCCTGGCACATGCTTAGGCGTAATTTTGAAGTGTGATTGGTTTCAGATTTGACAAGTAGAGCAGCCCGACGCGAAGTCACGTTTTTGTGGTGTTCATGCCCCAGAAGGGGGAGAGGTGAAATTCAGAGGGGACAGAGAGCACGAAGCAAGCGCCGATCAGTGAAGCAGCCTAATTAGCAGGCACGGAGGAGAGAGACCGGTCGGTGTCTCCCGCGTTTCGGGTCTTATGCCAAGACGGCAGGAAGACTCATGCGCGGAGGTGTCCATACATTCTCGTCATTAAGATAGTCTTGAATTTTATAATACCCCTTCGACATTAACCCTAGTGTTTTTGTTTTGACATGTTGGTAACGCGGCAGTTTCTTCGAAAGTACTGACCTTGATGTGGTTCCTCAACTGTATTTTCAGGCGGAACTTTCGTTCGCAAAACTCACAGGAATACGGCTTCTCTCCTGTATGCAGCAACATGTGCGCCTGCGCACAGAAATAGAACATTATTAATCAACATAACAACACGTCTTGAGACAAACATAGGGAATATTGCCTGTAGTAATAAAAAGAAAGGTCAAATTAAGATGCCAAGAAATTAAATGAACATTTTATTCTTAAAATAATTGCATATTTAAGGCGGTAACATTTATCGAAGCCGAACAAATCGAAGTCAAGCAGGCCTCGCACACTTAGCTGATTCGGCCGAATCGACCGAATCGGACGAGTCGTCCGCGTCGAAGAAAGAATGAGATAGCGCTATGAGTGACATCTAAGGGTGGGAGTGAGCATGAAGATTTTATCTGGCGATTCGACCGATTCGGCCGAATCGACCGCGTCGAAGAAGTCATGAGATAGCGCTATGAGCGACATCTAAGGTGGGAGTGAGTAGGAATTGAAAGGCGAGTCGTCCGAGTCGACCGCATTAGCCGCGCCGAATCTGATGACGTCATCCGAATTCGTCTAGGATTTCTGGGGTCCTTCCAGATTCGGACGATTCGACGCGGATTAATAATAATAATAAAAATACTTTATTGCACACCATAAACATAATTAAACAGGATAGTATCTTTGATATTCGCTATAAGTACAATTTAGGCGGTCTTATTGCTTGTAGCAATTTCTTCCAGACAACCTTCAGGTAAGGAAAAGCATGAAGAATGAAAGAAGAGGCATGGCGATGAAATTATTTTAAACAAATTTGAAGTGGACAGTTTTTTATAAAGAAACATAAAAGAAGATGATAAGTGCACATTATATAATAATTAAATGTCAATAAATGATCATAAAATACACACCATAATACAAAATATATAAACTAATACATATTTAAACACATTTACATAAAAATATATATAAATAAATAGGTAAAAATAAATGCATAATCAGTTGCAACCAGCAGATCCGAGAGCCAATGAAGAATAAAAAGGAGTAGTAAGTAAGTAAGTAGATATTGTTAAGACTATAGAAATTATAAACGAGAAAGGAAAAAGGCTTTTACTTTACGTTTAAAAGTAGGCAGCGTTTTGGACTTCCTGACTGAAAGGGGCAGAGAGTTCCATAAACGGATTGCCTGTATAGTAAAAGATTGTACGTACGAGAAGCATGAGGAAAAAGGAGGCGAAGTGTTTTGGAGGACCGCATATCTCGACCCTGGGCCGGCTGCATAAATTGGAAGCGCTCTTTCAAGTATGGAAGAGATTTAGTGTGCGAGGTTTCATTAGATTTCATATAAAGAATTCTAAAATGTTTCGTTCGGCGCGTTCGGCTCGGGTAATGTGCGTTCACCTTTATGATATTTTCATTAAGTAAAATAATGGTTTTCAATGTATGTTTTACGATACCGCAAACGTCGATCACGAAGAGTGACGTCACGTTCCTCAATCAAGCATGTCAGAGAGCTTTCAAACGTATCTAGTTCAGTGCGTGTTTGAGGAACGTGACGTCATGCAGACCACGTGACGACAGTCGGTGTTTCGCGCGGCAATAGTTTATTTGAATTTTATTTTTGTGTTATATTGCTATTACGCTAACCATTTTTTTTGTATCTTAGAATTGATTAATAAATAAGTTTAAATATGATTTGAAAAATAGGCAAAATACACTATGGAAATGGCCAGGTCATATCCAGAAAGTGACAGACGAAAAATAGGCACAAACAACTACAAATTTTAAGGAAGTGGAAAAAGTACGAGAGAAATTAAAGAGAATTAGCGATGGGCGTTATTAACCGTAACTAGTTGTTCAACCAGTTACGAGCCCAAACAGTGATCACTCGTTATCCTCCACAACAATAACTAGTTACATTCATAACGCTTAAAACGTTCGAAATAGGCATCGGCCTACAATAACTGCTTCTTATCTCACAACGCTCTGAAGTCAAATTGAATTCAATCTTATATAAAAGACATAGCGTAGATATTTGGTTGGCTTCACTCCTCACGCAATATCACTGGTTTTACTCGTATACGTTATTCGTTATGACAAGTTGAAAACGACGTTTTACATTGACCATCCTACACAATGTTTTCTTAGCATGAAGGAGTAAAATAAGTAATGTATAAAAGCGCCTTAAAAAGGGTCGTAACATTACGTGTGATAGCTTTGTTGCGTGAATGAACGAAACAACTGTAGAACGCAAACGTAAGTGTTAACGAAACAAGTAAAGTAACAAGTTTTATTTGGGAAGTTGTGAAAATAACTAGTTACAAACATCACTAGTTATGAAACCGGTTATTGGAAATCAGACATTAAAACATTTTTAAATAATATTAATACTAAACTATTTTAAATAAATAACTATATTAAATATTTTCACATCCATAAGTCTAGAAGTCTAGAAAACTTTGCATCGGTTCTCTTAATATCCACGGGAAGAGAATTCCACAGTCGTGTTGCCGTCACTGTGAAAGACTTGGAAACGTACGAGGAACGGTGGGCCAGCGTGCCTAGCCGGAGATTGTCAGATGAACGGAGAGACCGATCATGGGTTTGACACAGATATGGAAACATGTCTTGAAGATAAGAAGGAGAATAGGGGTTATAAAGAATAGCGTGTAGAATGCAAAGAACTCGAGAGTCTCTACGTTGACGGATGGTAAGCCAATTCAGTTGTGCTCTGTAACTGGAGACATGATCGTATTTACGGAGGCCGAAAATGAATCTGACACAACTGTTGAGGAGACGTTCGAGTTTATCGATGAAGGCTTCAGTGAGATTAGTACAGCACGAATCAGCATAGTCAATGATAGGTATTACAAGAGTTTGCATAAGCAGAAGTTTTGTCTTAAATGGGAGAAAGAATTTTAAGCGGTAGAGACTTCTCAAACAAGTAACAACCTTACGGCTGACCTCTGCCATGTGATCAGTCCATCCCAGCGTAGTGTCAATGATTAGACCCAAGTTCTTGACACTAGAACAGAAAGGAATTGTCGTGCCTTCATATGTTATCGGATCAAGATCAACGGAACTAAGCCTAGAGATCAGTCCTGGACTGCCTACGATGACAGCCTGACACTTGGTAGGATTAACTGAGATTCCAAAATTATGCGACCAAGATGAAATATATTCTAAGGTGTCGTTCATTAACTGTATTGCAGTGGATATGTCAGCAATTTCAGATTGCACATACAATTGAAGATCATCGGCATACAAATGATACGAGCAGCGAAGGTTGAGGGTGATTATATTTATTTTTAATCTTAAAAACGAAAACTTCACGAGCGAACCTGGCCAAAGCCCCAACCAACCGAGTCACCGAGCAGTGTTTTGCCAAAGGAATTGGAATCAAATCCCACTCTTGCGGCATTTTTGGTTTCTATTATATAGGGTCTAACAAAATTAACTGCATTCCTTCTAGGGGCCAATTCTGACCCTCAAATACAACAACTTTTTGTATGGGACCAAAATCGTAATCCCAAAAATAGATTTCACTTTCTCATACTAGAGTGCCGACAGCTCATTCTAGTTTGTATGGAGAAGTCAAAAAAATCTCGAGTTTTCGATGTTGGTCCCATACATTTTTTTTTATATATTAGAAACAGAATCGCCACCGAGAAGGAATGCAGTTGATTTTGTTGAGCCATGTTTTTTTTTTAACCTTTGGACATTCCCACACATCGCCATCTAGCCCCAAAGTAAGCTACTCAAAGCTTGTGTTATGGGTGCCAGACAACGGATATAATACTTAAATACTTTTTGTTTGTAAATACATACATGATATACATAGACCAATACAAACAGACATGTTCATGCACACACATGTTTGTATTGTGCGGGGATCGAACCCGCAACCCGCTGCGTAGTAGGCGATTTCTCGACCACTACACCAGACGGGTCGTCTAATTATATAATAAGGTAAAATTTTATTTGTACGCACCTCACATTTCGCCTTTTTCGGAAAGCTCTTATTACAATGCTCACACTTGAAATAGTCCTCTTTATTGTGAGACCGCATGTGGTTCTTCAAATACATATGTCTCTGCAACAAAATTATATATTCATTACTGTAGATAGACTAGCTGTCCTCCGCGACTGAAAGTACAAATAATGGATTTAATTATTGTTTTTTTTTTAAATATACGGAGAATAAGTCAAGATCTGGGCCAAGTCACCTGTTATCCCCTCCCCATGAAGGCCCAATCTTCTGTGATCCCCATCCTAAAAGGGGGTAAGTACCCGATGACGTCTTTAAGAGGTCAAATCAAGTCTCCTATACACCATGTGGTCAAATTAATCAAATTTAGATATGACATTGTATAATTTAAATTGAAAATTGACATGATTTGATTGTATTTTTTTTTCTTTTAATTTGAATTTAACATGACCGCATTATTATTATTTAGATAGATAGAAATGACTTTATATTTGACATACTAACAATTTGACAAAATACTTATTGACATGTACTATTTTAATGAAGAATTGATTTAATTGTAATTTATTGAATTTAATAACTTTAATTCACAAATACCTCGTTGAGGTCATAATGTAACAAAATAACCATCTTTTGCCTATATGTTGTCTGCTGTAATGTTATATTATGAAATGAATAAATGAATATGAATATGATTAAATGCCACCATGGGCACTCACCGAGACCGCCTTCCTGCACATGTATTAACGGAGGTGATTAATAGTCTAGAATACAAGAAAATATAAAAAAGACGTAAGACCCCGGTGACACCATCCTTAAGCCCCCCCTCCCTAGAAGGAGGTCAAGGTCAAGGTCAAATCGCCTGCTACTCCCCCCTTCCTGTGGAGGCTAAATCTCCTGTGATCCCCTTCCTAAAAGAGGGTAAGAACCCAATGACGTCTTCCTTAAGGGGCTCGCCGATTTTTTGACGCGCAGACTTGCGCCACTCTATTTAAAATAATTATTACTCCTTAAATAAATAAATAACATTAAAAATCTGGTAGACACGATTGTAGTACAGGTTCCATAGTTTATTTAGTACGTTTAAATTGTTTCAAAAGTAGTTTACTGTAGTTAGAGTTAGAAAAACTGCTAAATATGGCCATTTTTGACAATTTTTCTAACTGTAACTGCAGATAACTCTGTTTTATTGAACTTAAACATTATATCTAAAACCACATAACCAGAGCTACAATTGCATCAATCAGATTTTCAATTGGTCTTTCATTTAACGAGTTATGATTTTTCTACTAAAGTGGCGCTAGAGTGCGCGTTAAAAATTCGGGCAGCCCCTTAAGCAGTCAAATCAAGTCTTCTATAAACCATGTGATCAAGTCTACCATGGGCACTCACCGAGAACGCCTTCCTGCACATGTATTAAAGGGGGTGATTAAAAGTCTAGAATACAAGTAAATATAAAAAAGACGTAAGACCCCGGTGACTCTCTCTTTAAGCCCCTCTTAAGGAGGTCAAGTCAAGGTCAAGGTCAAATCGCCTGCTACTCCCCCCTTACTGTGGAGGCTAAATCTCCTGTGATCCCCTTCCTAAAAGGGGTAAGTACCCGATGACGTCCTTAAGAGGTCAAATCAAGTCTCCTATAAACCATATGGTCAAGTCTACCCTAAGCACTCACCGAGAATCCCGTACATGTATTAAGAGGCATTTCACGTTAAATCGCGAATTTCTAAGGTATATGGTTCCCGAATCTCTATCCTTTGTACACCTAGACATTATTTGAAAATTGCGAAAGATAGATCAATGTTTGGTGATGATCGTTTATGTAACACATTTACTAAAACTAATTTGATTAACTGTCAGTGGCCAATCTCCCACAATCATTTCACTGAAAAGTTGTCGTAGACTAAATCAGTTAATAATGCGAATAAAAATAGCTTGGAAAAATGTAGTTATCATTGGACATATGTTTTACTTTTTACTTATTGTACCAAATTTTTGAATTATTTTGCCATCAGAGAGAAAAAAAATAAAACAAATTGTAAAGTTTTTGAGATTAACGCTTTACTTTATCGTAGTTTATCAGTTTAAATATACTAAAATAACTAAAATATCATGGGATCAATATATAAAACGTTCTTTGGAGAATTGATTGGCATCGTTATTTTTCAAATATTAGAAATTAATTTGTCAATAAATTGATGTAAACATTGGTATAAACATCCAAGCGCAAACGGGCACCGATCAGTAGGGCGCGAGCGCCCGTCGAGTTAGGACCTGTGCAATTTTTCGCCGTGTCCCGACATACGTACGCTCGTATCGTGGAATGGTAATTATACTACGACCAAATACTTTTGATCTACTTAGCGTTCTGTTTGTGAGGGAAGCCCCGTTTATTATGGAAACATGAATATATGATTTATTTTAGTTGTCTGTCTAATAAAAATATTATTTTTATTCATTTTAGCTATGGGTCGCAATGAATAGCGTGTCTTAAAAAATAAAAAACCGGCCAAGTGCGAGTCGGACTCACGCACTGAGGTTTCCGTGCTAACTTTAACTGAATTAGGGAATCCATTAATTTCTACTTAGTAAAATACCACAATATTTTGTTGAATGCAAATATAACTTTGTTTTTCATAGTGTTTGTATAAAGTACAAAGTTATGTTTGCGGTTGTTGAAAATGTGCTATATCTCAAAAACTACTGGTTCGATCCCGTCCGAACCAATTTTCGTTGAAAGTATTTATTAAGATATAAATCATATATTTTTTTTCAAATTTTACACTTGCTTGGTTTAGAAATTAGATGGGGGGGACGCCCATTTTACCACTTTGGAAGCGTCAAGCTTTGAAACGTTAGACTTTAAAAGATATTGGTTTTAGGAACCTCTATGTTATTTTAAAAGACCTATCCATAGACTTCCCATACGCATAGGTTTGCCAAAAAAAAATTTTTAGGTTTAAGTTTCATGTATGAGAGCCCCCCTTTACTTTGCTTTACGATTCTTATACAAAAAATAAAATAGAGGTTCCTAAAACCATTTTCTCTAAATGCATAACGTTTGCGAGATATAAGCTTCCAAAGTTGTAAAAAGGGCGTCCCCCCCCCCCCCCATTAACTTCAAACTAAGCGAGTGTAAATTTTGAAAAATATATATAATGTAGATCTCGACAAATACTTTCAACAAAAATTGATGGACGAGATGGAAATAGTAGTTTTTGAGATATAGCACATTTTCTACAATGCAACTTTTAGTTTCATACAAACACTATGAAAAACAAAGTTATATTTGCCGTCAACATACTATAGTGGTATTTTAGCTTAGTGGAAGTAAGTGGAAACACCTAACCCTGCTGTAAGATGTTATCAAGCAGCCCATAAGGTCTCTGAATAGGTTTAACGATTAATAAAGACGAAAACGACAAAATACTACAAAAATATGGTATAAATTATTGTGTACCTATTAACTTTGTTAAACTTCTGTATAACTAACTAATTACGAAGTAGACTTTGATAAAAATGCAATGCTCTTTCTTGAATTCAACGACGTAATAATCAACCCTATTTTCGAAAACAACGTAATGGTGTCTCCACAACACCACCGGGCAGCACGAGACCGCGGCCGTGCCAGCGGCCATGCCACTCTTGCCGCAGCGGTTTTGTTCATAGTACTGACATTTGATTGACATAAGCCGTCGGATTGCCGGCAGCCAGTGTGATTACACCATAAGATGCAACATCAATTCAATTGTGATAGCATGTATGTGTTAAATCATGTGACGGATTGAGTGTTTAGACATGTGTCGCGGTAAAAATACAAGGTTATTAAAACTTAAATTACTAAGAAGTATTGATATATCATTTTTCTAGCAAATCGTCTCCATAATTTATTTCTTCCCCTTCTTCCTCTTTCCCCATTAAATGATAATTTTCAATAAAATTTAAAACAAATCTTACGTTAATTCACCAAGACAACCCGTCTGGTGTAGTGGTCGAGAAATCGCCTACTACGCAGCGGGTTGCGGGTTCGATCCCCGCACAATACAAACATTTGTGTGCATGAACATGTCTGTTTGTATTGGTCTGGGTGTTTTCTATGTAAATCAAGTATGAAACAAAAAGTATTTAAGTATTATATCCGTTGCCTGGCACCCATAACACAAGCTTTGAGTAGCTGACTTTGGGACTAGATGGCGATGTGTGGGAATGTCCAAAAGAATACTAAGGAAACATGTTACCCCATACAAACTTTGCCCCCCTTTTTCACCCCTTTAATGAAAGAATTTTAGAAAATATTTTCTCATCGGATCCCCACGTTATACAAAGAACACAGCCTCCTAGTTTCAAGTCCCTACAATCAGCGGTCTAGACTGTGCTGAGATCTTTGTATAAATAAACCCTTTTGAATACCTATTCAACATTAATAGATATTAATGTTGAATAAAATTGTTTATTTGATAAGATAATCGTTTGTGATTATGATTACGATCACGGCTCAAGATTTTTTTGTCCATCTCGTCCAGCTTATGTTGCGTACGTGTGACTAAAGGCGGGTACAGACTGCTGCAACGCAACATGCAAT
Source organism: Pyrausta purpuralis (assembly GCA_963924145.1). NCBI lineage: Eukaryota > Metazoa > Arthropoda > Insecta > Lepidoptera > Crambidae > Pyrausta > Pyrausta purpuralis. Next base: position 2,967,327 of record OZ001670.1, on the reverse strand, counting down.
GCAACACGAAACGAGCATTGCATCAGTGTAGACGCGGGGCGCGCACAACGTGCGCACGAACCGCGCATGTACCTACTCACATCTGTTTCCGAGATGCGCGCAGTAGCGTCGTCTTGTTCCATGTTCGCGCGCGTGAGCCGTACACACCACACAACCTGTCCACACTGACGCTCCGCGCATACTGCGCGCCTCTTTGTGTTCGGGGAAAAAACCGACAAATTTCGGGTCGCTACGCGCAAGAGTTGCAACAATCTGTTCGTGCGCGTAGTAGACGCGGTTCGTGCGCGCAAGGCGTCTACACTATGGGAATTCTGTTACTTTACATGATACATTGCAGCAATGTGGACGTCAAATTCTTGCATTGCATGTTGCATTACATGTTACATTGCACCAATGTGTACCCGGCTTTAGACACGCACACATAAGCAATAACGGAGTTTTTACCTATTCTCGCGCGTAATAATTTGGTGAACTGGCTCTTAAAGGGTGTGATTAGAAATAGAAGAAATAGTCAAGAATACAAGAAAATTTAAAAAAGACGTAAGACCCCGGTGACACCCTCCTTAAGCCCCTCTTAAGGAGGTCAAGTCAAGATCTGGGCCAAGTCACCTGTTACCCTCCCTCCCTGTAAGTACCAAATCTCCTGTGATCCCCTTCCTAAAAAAGGGTAAGTACCCGAAGACGTCCTTAAGAGGTCAAATCGAGTGTGCGAAGGAGCTCCATGAGCTCATCCCACCAGCCCCCATTTTCCATCGTACGTCTAGGCGTACCGCGGGATACCATCCTTACCTTGTCGATGTGCCGCTGTTTCGAACTAAGCGCTTCTCGTCAACATTTAGGCTGCGTTCCGTTTTGCGCCAATAACACTGTTAGCACTGTGAGAGGCAAAAGCCGTTCCGTTTTGATTAGCGTGCTGACAGCGCTGTTGACGCGATTTCATTTCGGAACGGTTATTTAGCGCATCGTAAGCGAGCGATATGTTTTGTAATAAATGATAACCTAAGACCTTGCTAAAAACAAAGAAAGAGTAGGTACCAAATAAAGTAATAATAAATTATTATGGATATTCATGAAATAAATACTGTATTATTTTTATTAGACAGCGATGATGATTGTGACAGCTAGTCATCATCGTCTTCGAAAGAAGATGATGAGGATTTCGCAGTAGGTACAATTTAACAGTAAGAAATCTAGAGAACCAATTCCTAGAATAAACACAAATGAATAATAATGTATCTAGAATAAAAGGGTATGTGAATGATGTTGCATCCAAGTACAACTCTGAAACATTTAAATTACATTTGCTGTTCTTTGAAGCAAAAAAAACGTCAAATGCTTCAATGTGACAGTCCGCTCACGGTGCTAACGCAGCAAAACGATTGCACTGTGAACGCAAGATGGCGGTGATAGTGACGTCAGCCGTGACGTCACTACAGCTGTCGTTGACTCGCTAACGCCAAATCGGAACGGTTTGTAAGCGCGATATCAGTGTCATTTTCGCTATTAGCGCAATACGAAACGCAGCCTTATAATGCGCACGGCAAAGGTGTGGAACTCGCTGCCCGCGTTGGTGTTTCCTAGACGCCTTTGTGGGCACTGTGGGCATGCCCACAACCTTAATCAGAATTTAGAAAAGGCATGGTAGGATTTTTATGTCATTTTACTACATTATGAAGCGTCATAGACAAACATCTTGTTCTCATTCGCATGCCCTTTAATTATATCATTGTCGACCAAATCAAAGCGCTTTAATTTTTAGCATGTTTTTGGTTTGATGAAGGTCAAATTATGAAGCGCCCTAACCAAATATCTTGTTCTCACTTCGCTAGCCCATGTTGTAAACCAAATTTTAGCGTGCTCCCTTCACTCGCGCTTTCATTTTTATTAAATGTTTGTGCCTTCCTTGTTTATTTGTTATTCCTGTTATCCCCCTCCCCCATTGTTGAAAAAAAATGCGTGCCCGCAACCTTTTTGGAGAGCTGGATCCGCGCTTGGGGATTACAATCCGAATCTTTTCAAAGTTCGAGTGAACAGGCTTCTTCTGGGCGAGCTCGTTTCATCTTCGACTTCGTCTTAGTCGCACTGGGCTTGGACTGGAGTCAAGAGCGAACCCATACTAAGTAAAATAAAATAAAAACAAGTCTCCTAAGGGCACTCACCGAGAACGCCTTCCCGCACACGTGACAAATGAGCGGCTTCGCGATGTTCCGATGCTGTTCCTCCCTCGGTCGCCTCTCCACGTCTGTGCTGCTGATCACGCCGCCGTGAAGCATCCACACGCGGGTGGAGGGGCGGGGGAATACTGCAAATAAATAAATAAATATCCTTTGAGACAAAATGATGAGTGACAGTCGGCACCCACTTTACGGCCACAAGCCTGTGCCTCAAAGACTCAAAAGTCGTAATAACTTTACCCCTCTCAATGGGGATCCTCCGAAGGCTAGACGAATCCTTTGGCGGAATAGCACTTCAATTCCCGAGCCCTTTGTCTCCCTCTCTGAACATCCCCCTCCTGGACACCAGCTGCCATGGCTGAACTGGAAGGCTTTAAATATACTTCGGACTCAGGTCGGCCGCAACAAGGAAAATTTGTTTAGATGGGGATTCATAAATGATGATAATCTAGAGTGCATATGTGGTGCGATTCCCAAAAGGATGGAACACCTTACATCGTGCCCTGCCTGCCCTTATAACTGTACGTGGAAGGATTAATGAAAGCTACAGACAACGCTATCCTCGTAGCAAAGTTCTGGGCCGGGACCGTTTAGTTTGCTGTCGACTCGAAAAGAATAAGAAGAGAAGAAGAGAATATCCTTTGGACATTCCCACACATCGCCATCTAGTCCCAAAGTAAACTACTCAAAGCTTGTGTTATGGGTGCCAGACAACGGATATAATACTTAAATACTTTTTGTTTGTATATACATACATGATATACATAGAAAACACCCAGACCAATACAAACAGGCATGTTCATGCACACAAATGTTTGCATTGTGCAGTGATCGAACCCGCAACCCGCTGCGTAGTAGGCGATTTCTCGACCACTACACCAGACGGGTCGTCATAATTATTGCATTGGTTTGGTTTAGTAGATATTGGACCTATTCGCAAAATGGCCTGCATACGTTTTTGGACTCATTCGTTAATTGCCTCTTTCTGAAAATGCCTTATTCGTGGAATACCTTATTATACTTTGGACTCATTCGCTGAAAACCTATTCTTAAACGGACTCATTCTTGAAATGGCCTAAATGGCCTTGAATTTATGTATAAGTTTTTGCATATGAATGACATGATAAAAAGAGCTTTAAACTATGTATTTTGTTCATTATAAGAGAATTTTTTTGGAGCCAGAGACATAAATTAGGTTTAGTAGATATTACGCCTATTGACTTAATTTTTTTGATATTTGAGTTAATTTTTCTATCTGGTATCATCAATTTGGCATTTTTATTATATATTTTGTATTATATTTATAAATTGGCAATAATCGACATAGAATTTACATATTTCATCCAATACTGAAACGTTACATTTTTTAAATGTATTTTTTGATTATTTTCTGGTAAACTTAAAGCTTATAGGTTTTTTTTTTATAAAATAGGCCATTTTAAGAATGGGTCATTTAACGAATTAGTCATTATGGGAATGAGTCCTTTCCCGAATAAGTATTATGCGATTAGGTCCATTTAAGAATAGGTCATTTCGCGAATAAGCCATTTTTTTGCAGTGAGTCAATTTGCGAATAGGCCCAATATCTTCTAACTAAACTTTTGGTTTCTTCTCTGATTTATAATAAGACCAGAATGACAGTTTCAATCGCATTTTTGCTTTTTAAGCGTTGTTTTAAAGCGTTGAGAATAAAATTTGGGTGTAAAAAATCACCTGCATACCTTCTAAGGGCTTATTCTGACCCTCAAATACAACAACTTTTTGTATAGGACCAACATCGTAATCCCAAAAAAATATTTCACTTTCTCATACTAGAGTGCCGATCAGCTGATTCTAGTTTGTATGGAGAAGTTTAAAAAAAAATTGGGATTTCGATGTTGGTCCCATACAAAAAGTTGTTGTATTTTGGCAACAGAATCACCACCGAAAAGGAATGCAGTTGATTTTGTTAAGCCCTGTATATGCGCCAGACAACACACCAATTGTTGTGATTTCGAAGTAAGGAATTTTCTTTTTTTCTTAGGATTTTTGTTACGAATTCCAGACAACGATTATGACGGGGGCGTCTCCCGTAAATACTTAAATACATATTAGAACCTCCGTGGTGTAGTTTCTATGCACGCTGAGTTTCAAGTCGCCGCCGCTTCGAGTTTCCGGGTTCGATTCCCGTTTGCGCCAATGTGGAAATCATAATTTTCTACATTGTCTCCGGTCTGGGTGTTGTGGTACTACCGCTGCGTCTGATTTCCATAACACAAGTGCATTGGCTCCTTACTTTGGGATCAGAGCAATGCATGTGATTGGTGTCCAATATTTATTTTATTTATTTATTTCTATCTCCACGATATGCGTAAAAGAATACGAATGACTGTGGTAGGTTAGGTGAAAAATGTACAACAAAAATACAGTCGAATTGAGACCCTCCTCCTTTTTATGTCGGTTAAAAAACTAACTAACTACGGTCGGTTACAGATAAAGGGACAACAAGGTAATCGTATAAGATTTATGAATTAACCTGATCTATACGCCTCCACCTTGATATTGTGGACTTTCAGCATGTGCCGCCGGTACTGTTTCGGCTCGAAGGCTTTGTCGCACTGAAACCATAATAAACATAAGATTATAAATATTTATAAATATATACAATGTGTTATGTTAAATGCGCAAAACCTCTGACGCCCCAAATTAATTTTAATTAATAAATAATAATAGGAGTGGGCGTTAATTCAACAAACTGTTTTTTTTAAACCGCTTTTGTAATGTTAACGAATTAACTGCTTTTCGTCTACTGCAAAACCAGTTAAATTTATCAACTGTTTTATTCAACGATTTCCGAACGAACGTTCAACGCTTAGTCGCTAACATTATCCGAAGCTGCTTTTTCTTAACGTAAAACCAGTTGAATTTATTAGCTGTTTCTCTTAACGACTTACAATCGGAATACACCGAGCGGACGCGAGGCGCCTATACAAGCGAGCGAGACGCCAATAGCTCAAAGTTGTACGAGAGTGAGACAGATGTTTGCTCGTTCCATGGCTCGAGCCGACTTACCAATATGAACAGGTTTTTGTCGTGCATTTGTTTTGTAAACAATCGAATTATTCTGATTGAGTGAGTGACACGTCGAAGTCAACGCTTTTTTGTTTCTACGCGAAAGTTTATTGATTTCGTAGTGACTGTTTGTTTTCTAGTTTTAAGTTGTAATATTTCGACTAATAAACTGCTACGTCCAAATCTGTTGAATTACTGTAAACCAGTTAATAACGTTAACTGCTTTTTTAACAGGTTATTTGATTGTAATTAACAGTTTCATTTAGTTAACACGAAAACCGTCAACGACCCACCCCTAAATAATAATAATAAATAAGTATTGGACACTCATCACATACATTGCTCTGATTCCAAAGTAAGTGTTATGGAAATCAGACACAACGGTGGTACCACAACACCCAGACCCGAGACAATATAGAAAATTTTGATTTCTATATTGACCCAACCGGGAATCGAAACCGGGACCTCGGAGCGGCGACGCCTTGAAACCAGCGTTTTTAGCCATTCATTACACCACGGAGGTCGTCAAAATTCAAATGTCTAAAAGCAAAGATTAGATATTTCAAGCATATAGGTATATAATAAGCTATATTTGAAAGCGTATATCCCACAAACGTTAGACTTTTAGAGAAAATGGATTTAAGAACCTCGATGTCACTTTAAAAGACCAATCCATAGACACCACACACGCATAGGTTTGACTTTTTTTAGGGTTTAGTTTCATGTATGAGAGCCCCCCTTAAATATATTTGTTTTGATTTTTTGCATGAGAATATTAAAGCGGTTAACAGAATACAGCTACCTACTAAGTTTCAACTGCGCAATGCTGATAGATTCAGAATAAAGCGGCTGTGACATACGGACGGACAGACAGACAGTCAGACAGACTTGTCGAAACTATAAGGGTTCCGATTTTTGCCATTCGGCTATGGAACCCTAAAAATGTGGTAAGTGACAATATAGTTCGATAAAGGGGGCAGGATGAATAAAATAATCAACTGTCAAACGTGCTTATACAATGTGTAAAAAAAAACCTGTCCGACCCGAAAGGGTCATAAAGTTGCTTTAATAACATAATCAATACAAGTAATAGTTTTTTTTTTTCAAAGTCGAGAAGTTTACCACCTACTTACCCTAAAACGGGGGAATTTTCAAAATACGTTATAACTCCCGTCACGCTACCTGCGAGTGCCGGCGAAACTCCGCGCCTCCCGCGTCGACCCCGCTTCGGGTTGCCATGTATCCTTTTTTTAATGTAGTGTTTTTTTTTTTTGGTATCTTATTTTTTTATTTTTATTCAGTTGTCTAATATTTTATGAAAATTATTGCACAAATAGAATCTAATCTCGATTCCTTTAATCCCCTTAAGGCGCTACCCGGATTTTCAACGCGCACACTAGCGCAACTTGAGTAGAAAATCATAACTCGTTAAATAAAAGACCAATCAAAAATCTGGTAGACACGATTGTCTTTTATTTAACGAGTTATGATTTTTCTACTAAAGTGGCGCGTAGACTAGACGCGTTAAAAATCCGGGTAGCCCCTTAATGGGTCAGACAGGGTTTTTTTACACACTGTACAACAATTTCATACTCACACTATCACAGGCTCGAACGACAATCTTGTGAAAATCAGCCTTGTGTATAGACATCGACGCGACGTCCGGAAACGAAGCGCCACACTCCACACACGGCATACCGTTCCCACAGTAATCGCCGTCTTGATGTTTCTCCAACGCCTCAGCTCCAAAGAACTTGACACCACAACCTGAACACAGCTCCAGTCTAAGAAACTCCCCTCTGCTATGCTGAGCGTTCACATGTTCCCTTAGTACCTGTTTTGATTCAAACTGTTTGCCGCACACAAGACAGTTGAAACCTTCACATGACAGCGAAGAGTGTGTCTCTAAAGCTTCCTTAGTAGCAAATATCTGTTCGCATCCGGTACATTGGATATCAGCGTTCAATATATTCGAGTGAACTCTATGTACGTGATGAGCTATGCCTATTTCGTGCATACTGACTTCACCGCAGTATTTGCAGAACAGCATCTTATCCTGATGCTTTTCTAGATAATGCGTATTCAAATCTGTTTTTTTGTCGAATTCATCATCGCAGTACTTGCAAGGGAATGTTTTTCTCGAATCCATGTGGGTCCAGGCGTGACTTCTGGCTGAGGAAAATCCTTTACTAATCTGACCGCAATCTTTGCATTTAATCCTTAAAGAATGACTTTCAGCGTGTAAACGCATTTTGTCTTTCGGATAACGGCAGGCGCACACTTCACACGGCACACCGATCGATTCATCGTGGCACTGTTCTCTGTGTTTCTCCAAAGTCTTCGCATTGAAACACCTCTTACCGCATTCCAGGCAATAAACAATTAAGCTTTTAGCCAACATAGCGACTGCTTCTTTAACTTTCTCCCTCGATTCTTCGATTTGCTCTTCTTTCGTTAGAAAATATATATCTACGTTGTAATCTTTTTTGAAGGTTTCAATATATTTCTCGTTGGTAGACCTACTTTGTTTGTGTGGTTTTGTCGGTTGGGTATCGACGGATTTCTGTTCAGGGGGTTTTTGTCCTTCAATTATTTCTGGTTCAGGATCATCGTTTATAGCGTCTGTAGACCATGGAGACCATGGTTCTGGTATATCTTGTTCTTTACTTAGCGCTGTATCATCAGGAGGTACCTCGGTAGGCACCGCTTCCTCGGGTTCTTCAAAAACAAAATCGAATGGTAGAGGATTAAAAATGTCAAGTTTGTGTATTAATTTACATTCCTGCCGATCAATTCTTTTGATGTAAGTTGTTGTTAACTGCAAGATAAATGACATTATGGTTAGTTAGTGTACTGTTTTTGTGCAGGTAGTTCCGAAATTAAAGTTAAACCAGCACATGGTGTTAAAGGAGTAATTGGCAAAATTTCTCATCTTTGATGATATAAAAGTGAAATATTATTTCATGAGGTGCTCGTAGCGCAGTAGTAGCACCGCTTTGGTAGTGATACCGAAGTGAAGCAACCTACAGCGCGGTCGTGTTTGGATGGGTGACCATTCCAACCATATAAGTGACGTATATCACGAGCATCTCCTGGCCTCAGAACGCACGTTAAGCCGTTGGTCCCGGCTAATATCGGTTGATATTAGTCGCTTGATAACATCTGACAGCAGGGTTAGTCGCTTGCCTTGCAAACACCCCTCCACCAATCACCCTGAGCCCGCGTGGTGGAGTGTGGCTCGAACCACCTCATAGTTGAGGTAAAGCCTTTGCCCAGCATCGGAACGTTACAGGCTAACTTTACTTTTACTACTATTTCCATAGTTTTACACTTGAAAATGACATTGAATTAAATCTTTAATTGCTTGAGCAGGGTAACAATATTAAAGGGTTATAAAATGAAAAGTACAAGGCAATGTATTGATAAAATCATTTTTTCAAATAACGCTTGCTGCCACCAGAATCAGTTTGACGTAGATTTAAAAGACACTTTGTGGTTCATAGCATGACAATGACAGATTACTTTTTAAAGATTATTATTTTGTTAAAAGCGAAGCGTTATCAATTTCCAACTTGAATTTATTCTGTAATGAATAACTACTTGGCCCACTGCTGTTGTAAAACAGTTGGGGTAGATAGCGCAGATATATCGCGTTATAACGTATCCTGAGACCAGAAATTTCGCACGCTCGGACCGACAGCACGGTAGCTCAATTGGAAGAACGAGCTGCGAGACGTTGTCAAAACATTTTCACCTAAAATAAAGTGACCTTATATTTATAGCAAAACAATTGCAGTCATAACATACCTTTATCCCTTTCAGCTCAACCTCTTCTAACAAGTCCTGAGACAGTCGCACTCTGTCTCTGAACGTTATGTATTTCTTCAACTGAGCGTAGCATATCGCGCAGATGTGTTGAGGCAGGTCGTCGCATTCGAAAATCTAGAAAAAATACATCTATTGCGTCATAATAAAGTAACAGGATGAGACCATAAAATTATTATCTCTTTGGAATAGAACGACAAAAGCGAGATGTCACAGCAGCAAACTGTGTGATAAAAAGAGATGGGAGATGCGAAGTAGCAGAACCGTTGTTAGCAGCTGTCAGTCAGTTCGGAAGCCTTGTAGAAGCTCGCTGAAAATTTCTCTCATTTGAGTTTTTGAAAATTTATGTGAAATTGTGTATATTTTGAAGAAATATTTATGTTGAAACATGGTGACTTGATCGGTGATTGATTGTTGTTCATTACAGCAGAATAACCCAACAAATAATCATTCAACGGGTAAATTAGTCCAAATCGAAGCCTCTTAATATAAGACTTATATTTACCAATGCGCTTCAAATTTAAAGTACGCAGTTTGATTATTCTATTCTACAAACGTTAATTTACGTAAAAAGTAAAGACAGAATAACACAGGGAATGTATATACGAATATTTTATATAATGAAATAATATTTAGTTTTACACTAGAGCTGCGTGACCAATATTTTGTGTCGGCTGTTTATCATGCAGTAAACTAATATGTTTATCATAGGAACATTGTTTTTAATCACCTGATCGAAAGGTTATCTCATTTAAAGCTACAAATGTTACTTACTTATGTAAGTTACTGACATGTTAAATCGGTTTCGTTTGACAGCTTTTACTTGTCCTTCTATTCCGATAGGAATATTAATTTTATGGATGAGACAGCTGGCAGACAAAAAATAATGTATATAATATTCAAAAAATCAAATTTCGTGTACACGAATATAATACATATTTTTCGTGTTCTCTGAACGAGTTAGCAAGAATTGTATCACGATCCTCGAATCCCCACCCGCACATGACCCAACACCAGCTCGTCTCACAAGCACACATAACGATATCCTAGGTCCACTCTCGCCCGCGGCTCTCGTGTTGTGACCATAGACATCTAGACTTCTAGAGACTATGTCACTGAAGTAGTTACCTATGTGGTTTGCCCGAGATGGTGATGATATCTACTTATCTCTAGATACCACAAACACTACAAACTGCATTAAATAAATAAATATCCTTTGGACATTCCCACACATCGCCATCTAGTCCCAAAGTAAGCTACTCAAAGCTTGTGTTATGGGTGCCAGAACTGCCAGACAACGGATATAATACTTAAATACGTTTTTGTTTGTAAATACATACATGGTTTACATTGAAAACACCCAGACCAATACAAACAGACATGTTCATGCACACAAATGTTTGTAATTTGCGGGGATCGAACCCGCAACCCGCTGCATGGTAGGCGATTTCTCGACCACTACACCAGACGGTTTGTCTAATTAATAATTATATGTAATAAGTTATAAGTGAATCGGATTAGTATAGATAAATTTTTCACTATTGAATTAGGTTAACTCTACCAGTAATGATAGTGTAATGTAAGGTTATAAACAATGATGTTCAAAAGGATAGTCATGTTATACACCAACATTTAATAATGTCCGACCGAAAGTTCGGTTTCGGTTTCGGCTGAGTTTCGGCCAAAAATCAAGTTTCGGCGACAGTTTCGGTTTCGGCCAAAATTGGCCGAAACTTTTCCCGAAACCGAAACTGATTTCGGAAGTTGTCGTGCACGCTCGCCTAACTTCGTTTCTCGCTGCAACGCTTTAGCGGACGCTGACGGCCCTGTTCGGAAATTGTCGTGCGGCGTTCGGATAGCTCTGTACCAACTATTAATGTACTCTGTGGTAACAACAAAACTTAGTCAGTGCTTTATTGCCGACGCAAACATTCTATAGAGGTTATGTTTTGATGGAACTGAATACATGTAATGTAAGTTTTTGTTTTGTTTCTGTATTCGAATGATTTATATAACTAGTCTGGCCATAAATTCTGTTACAATTTAAAAAGCAATATTTGACTAATTTTTAACTTCGAATTTAGAACAGTGATATGTCATTTTAATTGTTGACAGTTACTCGTTGTAAATCACCAAAGTTTTCGCGCGCAATTTATATTTACGAAATGGATTGGGGTGTTAAAGAAAACAGAATTGCTGTGATTGCACTTCATAAGGTGGGTATGGAAACTTCCGAGATTTTCAGGACCCTGCATAAGCTGGGTATCAGTCGGATGTTCATATACTGTACTATCGATAGGTTCCTTGAAACCAACGACCACAAGAGATCAGGCCGTCCACGTTCTGCTCGAACCACACAGGCAATCAACGCAGTCCGGGCAAGAATTCGTCGAAATCCCTTGAGGAAACAGAAGATTCTATCTCGCGAAATGAAGATCAAGTCGAGAACTATGTCGCGCATTATCAAAGATGACTTGAAACTCGGTGCTTATCGACGGTATACCGGGCATACGTTAAATCAAGCTTTGATGACAAAACGGGTCGTTAGATCAAAGAAGCTGGTTGTTCGTTACGCAGGTGGGAAGCACAGGAACATCCTTTTTACTGACGAAAAAATTTTCACCATAGGGGAACATTTCAACAAGCAAAATGACCGGGTGTATGCCCACAGTTCTAAACAAGCTTCGACAGTTGTAAAAAAAAGTCCAGAGAGGCCACCATCCTGCGTCAGTGATGGTTTGGTGGGGGCTGTCCTACCACGGGGTTACAAAGCTCCATTTCAGTGAGAAGGGAGTGAAAACGTCTGCTAAGGTGTACCAAGAAACCATTTTTAATGACGTAGTAAAACCTTTAAACGATACGCTCTTCCTTAATATTCCCTGGACTTTTCAACAAGACTCTGCTCCCGGTCACAAAGCACGCACCACCCAAGCCTGGCTCAAAGGTAACGTTCCCGACTTTATCAGAGCAGATGATTGGCCCTCGTCTAGTCCAGACTTAAACCCTTAATTACAAATTGTGGTCAGTCTTAGAGGACATTGCCTGCTCTAAAAGATATCACAATTTGGAGTCTGTCAAGGCATCTCTGGAGCGAGCAGTGGCCAAATTCCCTATGGATGTTGTACGTAAAAGTATTGACGACTGGCCGGAACGTTTAAAAGCTTGTATAAACGCTAAGGGTGCACACTTCGAATAAAATTCATATTTACCAATTCTTATAAGGCTATTCAACATGTATATAATATATAAAAACAATATAAAATTATTTTAAGAAAAATATATGCATTTTTATTTGTCACAGAATTTGTGGCTAGACTAGGTAGTTAATTAAATATTGAGTCAGTAACGTTGTTTTGTTGTAATTAACAAATCAAGTCACATGTAAGAAAAGAGATTGTAAATGAAAAATGTGAAATGTTTAATTTGTTAAATTACGTTGTATAGGTAAACTTATATCAAGATTTGTTTTTCATTCCGATGATGTAGTTTTGTTGTATTAGGGTTTTTTATTATTAGTTTTATTTTTAATTGTTTCAGAGTAAAATGTCGCAAAGAGAAAAAAATCCGATTTGGCAGTACTTCGACAAAAGTATTAGTAATACATCAAAAGCTGTTTGCAAGATATGTAACATGTCCTATTCGTTAGGTAATATACTGTTATTTCCATTTCATGTCATAATGAATGCAGAATAATGGGTAAAATGCACCAAATTACAGTATTTTAAGGAATTTTATACTTGACTACGTGAATTTCGGTTTCGGTTTCGGCCGAAACTGAAGCCACGGCCGAATATTCGGTTTCGGCCGGAAAACCAGTTTCGGTCGGACTCTGACATTTTAGCATTTTAAAGTGCCGCAAGGATTGCTATATATACGAACGTATAGTTGTGTATTACGACACTAAGCGATAAAAGAGACAAATGATAGGGAATGCCTTTGATAGAAAGAGATAAATATACTATAACATTCGTTACGTACAGAGTGCTCATTGGCGCGAGCACGTGGCATCTCGCTCTTTAGCCTAATGTCAGCCATTGCCAAATTATGGTAAAGACTAAATACGTGATTCAATTTCAAATACTTTTAATTAAAAAAAATATACTTATGAATATAATGACACGTTTTTCTCGTCTTTTACAGTTGCAGTGTAATTGGTACAACTCCTAAACACACAGGAAGGCAGTTTTAGTAGAAAACGAGAAATAATTTAAGGCGCTGTCGGGACGTACAGCCATAAAGAGAAAGCGTGCCAAAGTGAATTCACTCCGGAAAGTTACCTGCCTTTCGTGTAACCATTTTTGAGCGCATACGACGTATCTATAATTTTAAAATATCTTATAAATAAATAAACCCAGAACAGAGCTCTCTGGCGCAGATGTACTAGGACACCCGACCCCAGATTAACAGGTTACGTTTTACGCATGGTACCCTACAATGAAACTAAGTCCACTCATGTAACTTATACCCTAAGAAGAGATACTTGCCCAAGTTACTCTTAATGGTGTTAACATACCACAAGCTGAGGATGCCAAATATCTCGGCATATACCTGGACAGGAGACTCACCTGGAAAAAACATATTTTCACCAAGCGCAAGGCACTTGGCCTACAGCTTAGAAAGTACTACTGGATATTGAAAAGAAACTCTAAGTTATCTCTTGAAAACAAATTACTAATTTACAAATGCATTATAAAACCAACATGGACCTACGGCATCCAGTTGTGGAACACCGCTGCAAGCTCGAACCTTGAGATACTACAAAGATTCCAATCGAAACTCTTGAGAATCATCACTGATGCGCCATGGTATATTACCAACGAAAGGTTACACCACGACCTCCAAATCCCCACAGTAAGAGAGGAAATCGAGGATGCAATTCCAAAATACAGAAAGCGAATCCTAAGTCACGTGAACGAACTGGCGGTGGATCTTATGAGAACCAGAGTGACTCAAGACTGAAACGAACACGACTCTGGATTTTTACAATTAAAGAGAGAAAATAATAGTATTGGACCACAAATGTGTTTTTTAAATTTTAAAAATATTACTGAATGTCCTATTAAAAGAGACAGATTGTAATAATAATAATTTAAAAAAAAAAACAATGACGTATCGAAAATGGTTGAGAAAATCGTCACTGAACCATACGAAACCTATTTTGATAAATGGCACACAGTGTACAGTCGCAAGCACATCACATTATACATTTTTGTTGAAAACAAACCCTTATCACAACCACTTAAGATACTGCTGTGTTAAACCTTGACTTGCTTGGATTCACGGATACACCCCTATTGTCACATTTCAAAACAAATTTGATCAAAATGTTATAAGATTTACGTTTTGGTAGATACATTTAAAATGCTGATAAAAATATTAATTTAATTTTAAGGTCTGAAAATCAACAAAAAAGTGCTTGTTAAAAGTTTTTTTATTACACTGACTATGTTCAAAAAAACCTGCCAAGTGCGAGTCGGACTCGCGCACTGAGGGTTCCGTGCAAACTTTAACTGAATTTGGGAATCCACTTATTTCCACTTAGAACAATCCACAATATTTTGTGGACAGCAAATATAACTTTGTTTTTCATTGTGTTTGTATGAAGTACAAAGTTATGTTTGCGGTTGTTGAAAATGTGCTATATCTCAAAAACTTCTCGTTCGATTTCGTCTGAACCAATTTTCGTTGAAAGTATTTGTTAAGATCTACATTACATATATTTTTCAAAATTTAAACCCGCTTAGTTTAGAAGTTAGATGAGGGGGGACGCCCATTTGACCACTTTGGAAGCGTCTAGCTACGAAACGTTAAACTTTAAAAGAAAATGGTTTTAGGAACCTCGGTGTTATTTTAAAATACCTATCTATAGACACCCCACACGAATAGGTTTGAAAAAAAAAGAATTTGGTTTTAGTTTTATGTATGGGAGCCCCCCCTTAAATGTCATTTTTTTTTTATTTTTTGTATGAGAATCGTATAGCGGTTAACAGGATACATCTTCCTACCAAATTTCAACAGTGTGGTGCTTACAGAATAAAATGGCTGTGACATACGGACGGACGGACGGACGGACGGACGGACAGACAGACAGACAGACAAACAGACTTGACTAAACTGAAACTATAAGGGTTCCGTTTTTTGCCATTCGGCTACGGAACCCTAAAAAGCTGTTGACATGTCCAAGTTACAGCTCTATAATCCGGGGTTTTCACGCGTCTTGTCCTGGTTTTCAAATTTTAGAGATGGCGACCCGAAGCATGAAATGAAGTCATTAATAATAAGAAACTACAA
Organism: Pyrausta purpuralis; assembly: GCA_963924145.1. NCBI lineage: Eukaryota > Metazoa > Arthropoda > Insecta > Lepidoptera > Crambidae > Pyrausta > Pyrausta purpuralis. The sequence continues at coordinate 2,951,986 of OZ001670.1, read as the reverse complement.
GTACCTAGCAAAGGGAAGCGCCTCAACACATGCATACTAATACTTCTAATGTATGAATGTCAGACATGGCCTCTTCTGTCAATTAACAGCATAAACAAACTCAGAATCTGTCAAAGGGAGATGGAGAGGAGCATGTTAGGAGTGAGAAAATCAGCTCAAATAAATATATTAAGATTTAAAACTGAAGTCTTCGACATAGAACAGTAACTACTAATGTGCTGTTTGAAACAAGGCTTATAAATAAAATAATAGTTTTTTTTCTTTCGGTATCCCATATCTCCAAGATTTATAAATTTGAAGAGTTTTATTTGTTTGAACACACTGATCTCAAGAACTACTAAACCCATTTGAAATTAAAAATGATGCTTTAGTGTTTGATGGCTCATTTATTGAGGAAAGCTATAAAACATCACACTGTGACAGGAGAGGAGAGAGCAAACTCGAAATGTGCGGAAAACATTGTGGGGGACCGATAGTGTTATAGACAGTGATCGGAACGACCGGAGTATATTTACCTAAACTTGGCGGAACAGAGACAAGAATCGGAGACATCCTTACGACAACATTTTTTTCGGGACATCTTCCGGGACATCACTTTATTACTTACATAAAAATAATTTAATACAGTAAAAGAATTGAGTACAATCCCAGGTTTTGTTCAGAATGATTTTAGGTACAAATAAAACAACCAAAAATTTTTAAAAGCATTTTTTTATTGTAACACTTATTATTAAGAAAAGTTTAAATTGCAAAATGTGTATTTATTTGTTTTTGTTTACCCAAATAATTATGTCCAAAAAAATAATGCAAAACTCTTACAAAGTGAACAAATGCTTTTTTCAAAACCAGTATCTATATTTGTTTCCAGTTCTAAGATACTATTTTGTGTAACTTTAGTGACGCCTTTATCTAATAGGTTTTTACCTATGAAATTGGAGAAAAATTTCGACTTAGGCATTTGTTTCTAATTTCTTTATTTTTGCGATTAACCCCAAGATTTAAATTTAAATCTAAACTGTCATCTATACCTAAATACCTTCATAAAACCAATTTTCTCACATTCGAAATACTCATGGCTCGAGTCCCGACTTCCTGGTCTGTTTGTTTGAAAGAGATAGAGACAGAAGTCGGCGCATCTATTCTTTTGTTTGCGTTTTTTGTAAAAGTGTAAAAGAGAAAGCAGCTGACGCTGCTATTCTTTTCATGCATAGAAAAGTAGCAATAGCAGTCTCATACAATCCGTTGTCAAGTGCTCATGTGTGTTTTACTGTGGATCCGTAATTTTTGTCCTAGTCTTGTTTATCATAATCTCATGTATTTTACCTGACCTGAATCTGGATACTGCCTTCGTTTTGATGGGATCTGGACGATTACTGAATACTGCAAGTCTGCCAAATATCAAGGTCAGCTAAAATAAAATATATTTTTAACATTGTTTTGTATTTATGACTAATTTTGCTATTTACTAGTGGTTTTTCTGTGTTTACGCGTAATTTGCATTTTTATCAGTGCCACAATGCAGAAAAAGGAACGCTACCTGCGCTTGCGCTGACCGGTTTCCAACAATACAAAGAATGTCCTGTCCCGCTCACGCTGTGTGCTAAATTTTTTGTCTCTTTCTTATAGCACCTTTAAGCGATTAATTTTTTAATTAAAATAACGTACCTATAGATGTCCAACATTGGATGTCATTAAGTCACAATTGTTATTATTAACCATAATTATTTGAATTGCTGTCACTTTTCGTGATGCGCGTAATAGTAATGCTACCATGTAGAAAAATGATATAAAAACAACTGCAGTTTTTTAAAAATTGATTTTACCGAATGCATCAAAACTCCAAAAACTCATATCGTAAATGGAGTTAAGTTTAGATGCGATTAGTATAATACGACGGAATTGTGAGGATTGGAAAGTGGCTCAGCAATTGATGTCCTCTCCTCGCCTTTATATTATGCCACGCTGTTAGTGAATCACACCAAAAAAATTTTTTTTTTTTTAGAAGTAACACAATATATACTGGTATTTTTCTTAAACCCGGTAAGCCTTAACAGGGTGATAGTACCCATGAATATAAGCAACTTTCTCTATAGGATAACTTCTGAAATCGCGAGAAAAAATATCAGCTGTTTCATATAAAAGTTCAATACCTACCGTACCAAAATGTATGAAACAGCTGATTTTTTGCGATTTCAGGGTTGGTCCCACAGAAAAAGTTGCTCATATTCATTCATAGGTACTATCACCCCGTTAAGGCCTGCCGGGTTTAAGAAAAACACCCTGTATATATGACTGTATAACCCTGTAATAACAAGAATCGTAAGTTGATCAATTTCCTAGTTAGATTATTAACATTCGCGAAATCACAAGCGGCAGGAGAAATGTATTATTTAACGTATACATTTCTGGTAATTGATCAATTTACGGCGTCTCGCGGTAAAATGATCCGGCGAACGCTGATTGGTTGAATGTCTTACTTACTTTGACATGACTTTTTTAAATTTTATAATTGTTATATATAGGTTGGAAATCAAACTGATTTTTATAAAAATTGTTACAATAAAAAGTGATTTTTAATTTATATTGGTTGTTTCATTTGTACCTAAAAATTGTGTTGAACAAAACCAGGGATTATATTCAATTCTTTTACTGTTTCATTTATATATTAATGTACTGAAGTGTCCCGGAAGATGTCCCGAAAAAAAATGTTGTCGTAAGGAAGTCTCCGATTCTTTTCTCTGTTCTCTCGCGAAGTTTAGGTAAATATACTCCGGTCGTTTCGATCACTGGTTATAGATATCAGCACTTAGTTTTGTGTATCAATAAATAAATATAATTAAATGAAACTACTGTGTCAGACATCTCAGGTTTGAATCCCACAAGGGGCAAATATTAATGTGATGAGCAAGAACTATGTATTAAAAACTTATAGGTCATAATTGCTGTCTGGTATTTGTAACAATATATAAATTAACTTTATTTCAAATATCTTGGTTACAATATTTTTGCAGAGTCTTCCCGGTAAGTAGTCTTAATGACACTTGTATTGGGAATGGCTCGTAAATTCCCTTACAGTATGGCCACAGATATAGGTAGGTAATTATGAAGTCAGTTATTAGTGGTTACCGGCACTAAGAGGCTGGTACTGTCACACAAGAAAGAATACTCATTACTTTGAAACCATGATAATTGGTGTGCTGTTTGGGCATATATATTTATGATATCATGTTCATAGTGGTACGTAGGTCAAATACGGCCCAAGTATCATAAACAAAACAAATATTTTGAGGTTATATAAATGTTATGAACCAATTTAAACCCTCAATAGTATTTTGCTGCAATTAGGCATAAAAAAATAACTCACCGGGTTCCCGACTACGTCTCCAAAGTCCTCGTACAAGTTATTCTTGTAAATATTGAAAAGTTTCACATCTGTGGCTAGACAGCCACGGCAGGCTCTGGCTGGCATTTTGACGACGATTTAGATTATAATCATGTTAAGGCTTGCAGCGCAATTTTTAATTATCTAATGTCGATGCATCTATGTAGGTATAAAAACACACAAAACACGTAACTTATTTTGAAATTGTACACTTCCAATATTATAATTTATAATCTGTGGTTGGTTGGTTTGGTTACTAGTTTAACGTCCTCGGAGTTCGGACGGAGCCATACGAAGTAATGGGGGAGCAAACTGTCAAATTAGTTCCTTATAGAGGGCGCCAAATGTTTGTTACTCAGGAACTGTCAAAATCCATACAAATATTTGTTGCTTTGCTGTTTTAAGTTAGTTTTTTTTGGAAATGGGGCGCTGTACAGCTATTGGTTGTGGAGAAATAGGTTCCTACAAATTCCCCAGTGATCCACCACAGCAAAGGAAAAAATGGGAAAAGGCATTGAGAAGAGGAAACTTTAAATTTTAATTAAAAATAATTAATTTACTCATTTGGGGTTCACTTGTATAGGATTTACAAAGTTAAAGTTCCTGTCGTAGGCCTCCAATCTAGGAATGATAAAAACAACTATGTTTTAGAGCTTGTGTCGCGTTAACAATGTTTTATTATTTGGAAATGATAAAACTGGGTATTTCTTTTACAAGAAGCTTTTAGTTTAGACTTTATTTGATCAAATTTAATCCTAGATTTGCTATTGAAACGTGTAAAAGTATAAAAAACACCTTTTTAACGAAGCTCCACGTTTTCTCAACTCTTCCTTTAGCCTATCCACACGCTAGGAGGAATACATTGTATTCAGTCCACAAAAAAAGGGTCCAGAGTCAAAAAAAAGGTCACAAATCCACAAAAGCAAAAGAGTATTCAAATTCTACTTATTCTTTACATGTGTAAACAATATCTGACATGTAACAAACACACAGCGCCCTCCACCTAAAAGTTTTGCGTAATCTTCCCCATATGTTCAATATTTACACTTAACACTACAAAACTAAAACTAAACTAGCCTAGCCTAACCTAACTCATTGAAATGCGGGGCTGGCGTCCGCATTTCAATGCTCAAGAAGGAAGTTTAGCACGAGAATATCGATCCGAATCAGAGGGCGCGATCTGCGATCAGAGCTCGCTTTACTTTGTTTCCTCCTTTGTCTTCATTGTTTTCTTCAAAAGCGCACATTATTATGATGATCCCAACACAAAATCACAATAAATTACTAGAAAAAACAAATTACTAAAATGAAGAAACAAAATCCAACTTCCTCTTCTCGTTGTCGTTTCCCGCGTTAAACTCCGGTTGGTTTGGTTTGTATACAATGTGGGTGAGTGAAACATTGTTCAATGTTGTTTCCGAAAACGTTATAAGTGAACAGTTTTTTTACAGAAGTTGTTTTGTTCATCAACCAAACTAAAATGCACCTGCAATGAAAAAACGTTACTTGCTGCTTGATATGTCATCGATTGCCCTATCTCGATAGTTCAGATAAATCCGATAATATCGATAGTTCAGTTAGTATATCGATACATAAGATAGCAGCAGTAGCACATTGAATAGGCCATAGGCCCATTCATCATAGTTTATTGTCCATAGTTTAACCCCTTTATAAGGGTTTCATTGTAAACCTGCTTCACAATTGTCTCCCGCTTTGCACTGGGTGGATATCGACACTTAGTCCTTTCTTTAACTTTCTCCTACACGTCGTTGCCCGCGTAAATTTCGGATTTTATATTAAAACGGAAAACAAATAATTATTTTAAAATCATATTTTCATTGGAAGTAAGAGGCCAGAAACCATAGCATTCAGCGCAAGTTCGTTTTGAACAGAAGCTGCCAGCATTATTTTGGTGCGGAGTTATTTTAAAACGTAGCTTCTAAGATAATTATTGCAATTAAATTATTTTAAGGTTAATTTTGATCGAAATGATATGCTAAGTGATGGTGAATACATTTATTTTGATAAGAATAAATACCCGTGTGCATCAAAACACCTTTGAAAATAGAACATTATTTTCCATGAAATTTATGAACATAAGTTATGTAGTGACCATATCAGATTGACATATACTCGTATATGTTGTCACGGACTTTATTGTAGAATTCAAGAGCAAAACAATTCTTCCTTACATGATTTTTATACGCTGCGTACATCCGAAGCTCTCAAAAGCATTTTTTTTTTCAATTTTGCTCAGCTCTTGTTATAAGTGTATCGTACTGTTTCATAGCATAAAGTTTTCCTCGATAAATAAACTATTCAAAACAAAAAAAAAACAAATCGGTGCATGTTTATTATTCCATAATTATGTATTAATGTATACGGTATTTATGTAATAAGTAGTATGTATGTTTATTTTTTTCTTAAATACCTATTGTAGGTTCAATCAAGCTCTCACTTTTGCTCTTCTATCACTTTCTTCGCGCCGCCAGCAATTTCTCTGTATAGACCTATGGTTGACTGGTAGAGAATGCTTTTAGCATTAAGTCCGCCATATGTACCTTTTGTTTGTGCATGAAGTGTTTTTTTAAAAAAATAGTTCCTGAGACTAGCGCGTTCAAACAAACAAATTCTTCAGCTTCATAATATTAATTAGTATAGATTAAAAGTCGACAGACACACGGAAATACTATTGAATTAATGTCGTAGCTAATTATCGTAGACTATCGATAGTTCCGAATATTGCTACCACTATCGACAGTGAAAGTGAGTGACCCATAAAGAGCAAAAATATCGATAGTTGTTGCTAGAAGCAATAGGCTGGCAGATACTAAAAGTAGAGTACAGTATTGCTCTATGTGGATAGTATTGAACCAAATTATCGTATACATAGTATAGATGATTTTTGAAGTCAACGATCGATAGTCCGGCAACGCTACGTGTACCGTAGAGAAAAAAAACGCTTTCGTAATCACACACTGCTGGTTATTTTTAACATTGAAACCAAAAGATAGATGTCGCGTCGCACGCGTCCGTCAGTGTGATCAGCTCGTTTTTTGTCAGTCATCTGTGTATGACACTTACTAGCACTGCATTACTCCAAAAACTATTATTAAAAAAAAAAACTGACATTCAAAGTGAAGCTGGGTGCGTTCCATTTTTATTTAGTAGAGCACATTGCGCAGTCTTCATGTTGCCACTTGCTAGTTTTTTTATGAAATGTTGTTTCATTCATTTAGTTTGGTACAGCGACAGCACATCAGGCTATACATTTTCGTTGAAAACTAACCCTTATTACAATTGCATAAGATACCGCAGTGTATGTCAGTGAAGCTGAACCTATCTTTCATTATACCACACGGCCAGTACAAAAATAAATGTCGTTTCATCTGTACGCCTGAAGAATTTATTTATTTTGTTGAAGTAGATAACGATCAAGCATGTAATTACATGAATATTTAATTGCCTTTAAAAATAAAAAAAAAATAGTTGATGTGACATTTAGACAATAAGTATAAAAAAACCGGCCAAGTGCGAGTCGGACTCGCGCTCTGAGGGTTCCTTTTTTCAAAATTTCCACTCGCTTAGTTTAGAAGTTAGATAAGGGAGACCACTCGCATATGATTGACATAAAAAACCGGTTTTAGTTTCATGTATGGGAGCCCCCCTTAAATATCTTTAGATTTTTGCATAAGAATTGTAAAGCGGTATCTCGGAAAGCGGTTAACAGGATACATCTTTCTACCACATTTCAACAGTCTGATCCTTATAGTTACAGAATAAATTAGCTGTGACATACGGACGGACAGACAGACAGACAGACAGACAGTTTTGACGAAACTATAAGGGTTCCGTTTTTTTTGCCATTCGGTTAAGGAACCCTAAAAAGACTATTGCTTCTTACTTCGAAAAAAAATACAGGGCAGGTAATATAGACTTTGTTCCTTATAAATTAAGGTGCGACGTTCGATGCTCGCAAAAACAATATTTTTTATTTAACTTTTTGTTTAATAATAAACTTATACTTATCATTATAAAGTTTAAAATATTTACCTACATTTATCTCTATCTATAATTTAAATAAAAGTATAGTACATACATACATAAATTACATAATTTGTAAGATACTTCATTTGTAAGAGTTACAATACAAGCATAAGATAAAATTAATGGTTCTAAAGAAACATATCAGGGACAACAAAGAGAAAAGAAAATAAAGTTTCTGCATTTGTAAGCAGTTGACTAGAAGATAATGCCTTATGGCATTAACTCTGCCAAAATAAATGTCTTTCTCTTATGGGGTCTAAGCAGTAGTAAGCACTCATCCGGAGCCAATTTCTCAATATGAATCATCATTTATTTCCTCAAGTTCAATTTTAACAACAGTATTTTTAACCTCATTCCCACAATGTATTCTGTGAGAGTGCAGTTCTGTGTCATCATCAAACATCTCACCACATTTGGTACATGCATTTTCTTCCATACTGTTATCATTATGAATATAAATACTTCCATTGTCCGGTTCTATCTTCATTTGGCTGCAGCTTGACAAATGGGATTGTAGTTCTAAATTATCCTTGAACAACTGACCACAATTAGGACAGCTGAAACTATGTTGTATGTTAACACCAGTATCGGGATATTCTTCTTTTACGCTACAAGTTATTATATGAGAATGCAATTCTTCATCATTAGTGAAAACTAAACCGCATTTGACACAGCTAGTCTCTTCACCGTAAACAGAATTTTCTTGGCTTGTATCATCCTGATCTAGTATTTGGTCTCCGTTCTTCATATGCACTCTTTTGATGTGTCTCGTTACATCATTTGTCGATTTGAAAAGTTTAGGACACATGGTGCAAGGGTAAACCTTTTTATTGTGAGTCTTTTTGTGTTTCAGCATGTATTTTTTTGAGGAATAGACTTTATTGCAAATATCACAAGCGTATTCACCGTCTTTGGAATGGACAACATTGTTATGAATTTTCAAGTGCATTGAGCATTTGAACGTCTTTTGGCATATTTCACATTTCTTTGCAGCTTCTGGAGGTGCATGAGTTATTTTAATATGCCGCTGCAAATTCATAGCAGACTTATACGTTTTGAAGCAAATATCACACGTAGCACTTTGTTCAGAATGTACCGTTTCCATGTGACGCTTCAAACTGTTTTGATCACAGAACTCTTTAGCGCAAGCATGGCATGAGGTTTCCAGTTTATTTTCTGAATGAAACTTTTCATAATGCCAGAGCAAAGCTGTATTTGTTGTAAATTTTTTATCGCATTCACTGCATTGTAAATCCCCAGTTTTATACTTTTTTCTTTCAGTTTTGACTGAACTGTGTACTGTTGCCATATGGCGATTCAAACTGCCATTAGTCTTAAGGACTTTGTAGCATACTTCACATGTAACCTTTTTGGCGCCATGCACTGCTTTCATATGACGTCGGTATCCATCTATTGAAGGTAAAACCCTGTTGCATTCTGGACAACGGTATATTAATCCATCAGTCGGGTGTGCCCATTTTATGTGTCGCTGCAGTAACATACTATTCTTGAATTCTTTATTACAATCTGGACAGTTAACAGTTTGTCCTTCCGGATGCACCTGCTTCATATGAACTTTTAAACGGTACTTAGATTTGAAAACCTTTGCACAAACTTCACAGTTAACATCTTCCTCTGTGTCTGGATGGCAGTAAAATATGTGGTTGTTTAATTTCTTTTTATTTGCAAACGTTTTGTCACAGTAATCACAATTCACTTGCATTTCTCCAGCATGCACAGAACTCTTATGTGAATACAAATGGAGTAGTGATTTGAATGTTCTGTAACATATATCGCAATCAACTGCGTCATCATCTGTGGAATGTACAAATTTTAAGTGTGACCTAAGATTTGCTCGATTTTTAAATGTATTACTACATTGAGGACACTGCAATCTATTTATTTTTCCATTCTTATACACTTTTCCTTCAATTTCTATCGATCTTTTTGGTCTGACTTCAGTGGATGATGACTCCTCTTCCTGTGACCTTTGGAAGTCATCAAAATATTGTAATGGTAGTTCTGGTTTGATGACCAAATTGTCTACCGCTTTGCCTTCAGAATTAACATCTAATGGTTCTGTTTTTATATCTATACGTTCAGTTGTGACTTCATTGAGTGGCTGGATTTCAACTTCTATGTTTATTTCTGGTTTGACAAAAATTTGTTCTGGATTAGTGTCCATTTTGATAAAAAAAAACTGTAAAGAAATAGAAAATGAAAATTATTTATTATATCCATAATCAGTCATAAATATTATTATATCAATAGTTTTTTTTTTGGGTAAAACTGTACAATAAAGGACGCGGGGTAGGGGGAGGGGAGGGGGGTTGGGGGGAGGGGGTTGAAGGGGGGTACCCCCTGATACACTCCCCTCTTGAAGCAAGCTTTTGGTTTCTGAGATATTCATGATTGAAGTTTGAGGTTATGACTGGACTAAAAGTGTTAAAATTCAGTTTTGGATCATCAAATTAAGGGGTGGGGGGAGAGGGAGTGGAGGGGAAGATGTAGTAAAGAGGGGGGACTTGCCTATTCCCTACAAAATTGCCTATTTTCAGGGGTTTGAAGAGATTACTGTTGTCTGTTAAAAAAAAAATAACCACGAAATTCAAGGCTCACGCTCCGCTGCGCTTCGCGCTCGCCTTGAATTTCTAACCTATCACGTGGCCTACAGGACTTTGGCAAAGGTGTACAATTGCCAATTTTCAGGGGTTTAAAGAGATTACTGGTGTCTGTTAAAAAAAAAATAACCACGAAATTCAAGGCTCACGCTCCGCTGCGCTTCGCGCTCGCCTTGAATTTCTAACCTATCACGTGGCCTACAGGACTTTGGCAAAGGTGGACAATTGCCAATTTTCAGGGGTTTAAAGAGATTTCTGTTGTCTGTTGAAAAAAAAAACCACGAAATTCAAGGCTCACGCTTCGCGCTCGCCTTGAATTTCTAACCTATCTAGTGGCCTACAGGAGTTGATGTTTATAGAACATTGACTGTATAGAATCAACATTCACGTAATGAATCACAACTGACAGATCGTAGTTTTATAAGGTTGGTAGTCAATCATAATATTGACGTAAAATCATAAATTTTGTTCTAATTTTGCGATTTTTAAAAATTTATTTCTCGAAAACTACTAGGTTGCTTCAAAAAACGACTTCACCGAAAGACTTCTTGCATCATGTAGTTTCTGACAAAAAATTATGAAACGCAAAGTCAGCGTCCTGTTTAGTACAGTTTATCCACGATACGCCTAGAGTACTTACTCTCAGAAAACTGGAAACTTCATTGATAATTTAAAAAGTCTACATTATTTTTTGGTGTCGACTTTATAGCAATCAATTAAAGCAGAGGAAAATATACCGTTAAGGATCTAGACAAGAAAATTAACAAATAGTTATAGGCCTATGAATACAGAACATTGATCCTTTTATACCTCAACACCCGAGCGGTCGCATGCGACCGCATAACAATAGAATACCTATTGTGTCTCGTTCACATATGCTTGAGGGAGTGCTAAAATCAAGATAAGAATCTGTTAACGAAATGTACTTACTGAAAGCTTATCAGGTAATATTTTAATTATCCACTTTATTTATAAGTAAATTTCGTACGATATTAACATTTTTATGAAGTAACACAGTAATGAATTGCTTAATTTTTTAAAAATTCTACAAAATACGAATACACAAGAAAACACCTTTCTTTGCGACGTGTTTTGACAGTTTCTTTTTACAATACAATTAGGGACATTCCGATACAAGTAAATACGAGTAGGTATTCGATACTTTTGATTCGATACCAAGTAAAAATAGCATCGCATCAATCTTGCGATACCTACTCGGTATCGAAACAAAAGTACTTGGTATCAAATCGAATCAGCATATCATCTTTAAAAAAAACCTAAGACGACCCGTCTGGTGTAGTGGTCGAGAAATCGCCTACTACGCAGCGGGTGCGGGTTCGATCCCCGCACAATACAAACATTTGTGTGCATGAACATGTCTGTTTGTATTGGTCTGGGTGTTTTCTATGTATATCATGTATGTATTTACGAAAAAAAAAAGTATTTAAGTATTATATCCGTTGTCTGGCACCCATAACACAAGCTTTGAGTAGCTTAGTTTGGGGCTAGATGGCGATGTGTGGAAATGTCCGAAGGATATTTATTTATTTATTTATTTATTATTAACTAAGGAGCCCTTAGTAAGTCAGAACATGATGTCCCGTCTACTGCAACACCTGCATACGATTTTGGGAAACATCATATGGAGTTAGCACATGGGCCCAAGAAGAAAAAGAAATTCATAAAGATGAAATAAGAAACTAAAAATTTGCGCACGGGCGGGACTAGAACCAGCAACTTCTGGCTAACCGGGCCAAACGCTCTACCAATTGAGCTACCGTCCTGTCAGTCCGACCTTGCGAAATTTGTGGTCTCTTATGATAAAAGATGTCTCCAAAATACCTTAAACAGATACTGTTTTTGGGCAATCTTAATGCTCAAGAGTTTTATGTTTAAAGTAAGCATGTGACGCAAAACATTTTAAATAAGATTATTTTTCTTCTCATTTTTTTAAAAATATTTTTTAACGTTGAAGGACATCAACGTTCATTGTGAGCATCCTCAAAATAAAAAATATATAATAGTTTTTCGTAAAGTATCGATACTTTAGGAGTATTTGTTTGAGTAGTATCGAAAGAAGATTTGAGTACTATCGAAATGAGTAGGTATCGATACTTTGATGGTATCGAAACATCCATAAATACAATATACAGACGGCAAATGAAAAATAAAAAAATACCTACCTACTTTTCTACTAAATGGTAGTTTTTAAGAATGGAATATTTTAAAATTATATTGATTTGAACATTATTCATAACTATATCAGTAACGGAATAATCTGTGTAATAAGTTAAGGGCTTGCTTCACAATGTCTTGTGTTACACAATGATTCCCGATCCTAGTCATCCTGCCCCTCCCATTTACTTAGTTCTTAGGTAGGTATACCTTCTTATACACTCAACCACATACTGTGTGTGACTTATGTAACCCGCCTGTATTTTCATAATCACACATTTACTTCATCATATTTAAATACATCCTAATTTATACACCTACTAGATTTTACTTTAAAATATACGTTTGTTATGGCAATGCCGGAAGTTTCCACTTCAGCTATGATAATAGAATTACTTGGATTAATATTTAGATGATTTGATTATTATGAGAATAATTTATTAATTGTCGGTTAATTATTTAAAGATTATTGGGACACATAACATTTTTACGTCTGTCGTATAACAAATATTAATTGGCGCCAAAAGGAAGTTGGCTTGGATTTATTTCAAATATTATAAGACTTATAATAATAATATAAAAGGATAACTAAATTCCGGACAATTAATAACAAAATAATCAATGTATTAACATATAAAATTAGTGGGTAATTTGTTTAACCCTACAAATCAATATTATAATGTGTATTTTCGGATATGGAAACGGATGTCGTCCCCACTGTATTTCCACAGTCGTTAAGGGTTTTGATTTCTATAAAAGCGGACTGTATGTCCAAATATCTGGGTATGAGCTATAATAAATATACATTTTTCACATGACTCTTGTGAGTTTTTTCTCACAAAGATGCGTTCACATAGGTAAGTTTTTATTGATGAAAGTACAGGTTACTTGTCCTGTGACATATTTTAAAAAAATATTTTAATAAAAACAACAACACAGACACAGGCGGAGACTGACATTTTTTATTTTTAATAAATGGTGTCACACGTTGCCGGCTTACAAAAATGTATAGGGTGTCAGTTTCTATAATTCTACGGGAATGTACACTTTCACAAATTGACTATCACAGGTCAAAGTCTAGTATGCCCTGCCCTCATAATTTTTAATTTTTTGATGAGCTAGGCGGTAAAATATTAATAAAAGATAGTTTTTATGTAATTCTAATCCAAACTTTCTGGGAACTTTTGGAAATTATAAGCTATTATCTTAACGATGTAATGAAATGGACAGTCATGTTGACTTGTATGGACAAAAAATAAATAAAATATGACTGCGTAAAAAAGTATGACTCTTGTGTAAATATTATGAAATCGAATTTTCAATCATTATGGGTTAATGGCGGTAGACACGATATTTTTACTCATATACATTTATATTGGCTCAAACCCTTGGTAAGCTCTAGTTCTATAAAATCCGAGCAGAATTGTCAGAATCTGGAAGAACCCTAGAAATTTCCGATAAATTGACGCGGTTGATTCGTCCGACTCAGATATGTGTGCGAGGCCTCCTTAACTTTGATTCGTTCGGCTCAGATAAAAATGTGCGTTCACCTTTATAGTGTAGTGTAGTAGGTTCAGGCGCGGTCCGAAGGGGGGGGGTCACAGGGGACATGACCCCCCCCCCAAAAATCTAAGGCCTAATTAAAAAATCTAAGAAATTTTCCAAAAAACAAAAGGAAATTTCTAGCTACTGTTAGGGGAACGGTAATAAATTTTTAGTTTGCTTACATCTAGTACTGGTTTAATGAACTATGTCCAAAAAAACTTGAAAATGACCTCTAGTTTAGAAACAAGGAACCTTAAATTTGCTGCCAACATGCCTTAATTTAGTTAAAGTTGGCACGAAGCCCTCAGTACCGTTACTCCTACCTCATACAGTTCCGTAACCGAATGGCAAAAAACGGAACCCTTATAGTTTCGTCAAGTCTGTCTGTCTATCCTGTATGTCACAGCCATTTTATTCTGTAACTTTAAACCTCACACTGTTGAAATTCAGTAGGAAGATGTATCCTGTTAACCGCTTTACCATAATTCTAAGGGGGGTTTGCATACATGAAACTAAAACCAAAAAAATTTTTTGGTTGTGAAATGAAATAGCGGATCTTAAAACCTTTTTCTCTAAAAGTGTAACGTTTGCGAGATATACGCTTCCAAAGGGGTAAAATGGGCGTCCCCCCCCCCCCCCTTTAACTTCTAAACTAAGCGAGTGTAAATTTTGAAAAAATATATATATTTAGATCCTTACATATACTTTCAACGAAAATTGGTTTGGACGGGATCGAACTAGTAGTTTTTGAGATAAAGCACATTTGCAACAAACGCAAACATAACTTTGTTTTTCATACAAACACTATGAAAAACAAAGTTATATTTGCTGTCCACAAAATATTGTGGTATTTTAGCTTAGTGGAAGTAAGTGGATTCCTAATTCGTTTTTTTCATTAGTGTAGTGAGTGAGTGACCCCCTCCAAAATTTCAGGCTGCGACCGCGCCTGAGTAGGTTGCTAGGGTGGGTGTAGTATTTTAATTAATTATTAAAAGCTTCTTTAAACTTGTTTCATTCTCGTTAAACTAGAAAGAAGCCAAGTTTATCCATCAAATCAAGTTACATAAAATATATTTCACAGCTTCAGTTCCGAGCTACTTGTTATTTAAATAAAACATGTTTTAATAATTCCAAATAACCATTTAATTTCACACGATAAAATCTTTAAAGACTATGTACAATACAATTAATAGTATAGTTAATTCTAAGATAGGTAATTATTCAACGAGCAGTTTTCTCCCATAACTTTATAGCTCTCATTAGATGGCGTTGGGATAGCTTTAGTCTTTTTTTCACATTGGCGGAAAACCATAGACAAAGAAAAAAGGGCATAAGTGAATATTGTAAAATGCGTTCGATGATTTTTATATTCATCAAAATGCTTATTATGTCTTTAAAACAGGTATTTTTTTACGAAAGGTACACATTAATATCGTTTACGTTGGCAAAAAATACCCTCTGCTATATAAGAAGACGATCACAGATCCAAAGGCCGCCAGCGGTCGCATAAACAAAAGCATAACAAAAGACTGTTGATAAACACATCCGTGAGGAAAAGAAAGTAGTAAAAGTTGTTTCCTATTGCGACACTAGCGCCATCTCACGATGATAGAAACATCTAATAACAAGAAAACTGCTCATTAAGAATGAGATGCAATTTCAAGTCAATCAAATAGTAATAATGGAATAATGTAAATTATTAAACGCTGAATAAAATATTAACCTGATTTGCTTATAAGTCATTAACGTAGCGAAAAAAACAAGCCACTTGCTTGACTGACATATTTTTTAACCTTTAGTATGCCACGCTGATTCTGTACATAAATGCACCAACTTCATCACTTATTGATTGGTTTTAAATAAAAACATAACAGGATGCCTGCTTACGCTTATAGGCGAAGATCAGAATTACTGAAGTTTTGTGTTTAACAAAAATATACCGACAATATTTGTAGTCAAATTAAAAATTGTCGGAAATTAATTAATTGAATGACAATTATTATTGTGCGCATAGTACAATCATGTAATAAGCTATTCGAAATAGAAAACCCAATATTATCCCGTAAACTAAAGTAAAAATGAAGCACTTAATCATTTTATCCCACACAACATAACATCATTTTTTATTTTTGTCATTTCTAGAATATCGATATGAGATGACATATCGATATTCTAGAAATGACAAAAAATACAATTGTTTTATTTTTACTTAAAAAGCTTTGTACAGAAGCGACACTTTGACTTACCATAATAAAAATGGCAATTTAGAAAATAACACTTATTATAAATATTTACAGACTTATAATCTCTTAATTTAAGAAGATAAACAATAAAGATCATCAGAATGAAAACATTAAAAACCCTTATTTACAGAAAGTAATGAAATCTTAAGGGCAACCGCTGCTTCATAGCAAAATTATTTTGACTTAGCTAGAATTAGCAGTGTTCCTTATGAATCTAAATGTGTTACACATTTTTATAATCTAATATCGGTCACAGACTCAGTAAATATTCATTTAATTTTGATTTTGTTAGTTTATATACAACATGTAACGGTAAATGCGCAAAACCTCAGAAACTCCAAATGATTTTTAATTTAGTTGACCTAATTCTGGAAGAAAAACAATAATTAATGATTTATTGTGGTGTTTTAGTTTTACTGGCGGCACTTCTGATCATTTCTTGCTCTGCGGGTGACGCTCAGTCGAAGGAGAAGTTGGTAGGTAGTTATAACACTGCCGCTGCGCCGCGCTGACATTATTATTATTATTATCTACGCTCATAAAGAAACAACCATTGTTTTTTTGTATTTTGGCCGATTGGCGCACGTAACGGCATGCCTTATTAATAAATAGACATGACGATTTAAGAAAGATTTTTTGAAAAATGTCACCCATATTATAAAGTGGTTTAATTGATTCTACTCGTTAAAATCACACTTCTTTCAGGTTTTGCGCAATTAACGTTGCAAGTGATATAATTTAAAAGATTTATATTGTGTCTATTCCAATTAGGAAAGTTAAAATATTTACAATTGCATAGACAGGGTGTTGTTTTGGTCAGCGACGCTCGACTCAGGGGTAGTTGTATAAACGATACTGATGCAAAAAAATATGTGGAAAAAAACTACAAAATCAATTTATTATTGCGTTATTAGCGAGCGAGTCAAAACTACCAACGCCGGTCGCCTCTTCGTAGCTTAATAGCTTCGGCGTTGTATTTCGTGGATACGCGGAAGGTCGGGAGTTACTCCAGTCGTTTTGAACTTAGAATGTTGGGAAGAGGTTTTCTTTTATAAAACTTGCATATAATTTCAAGTGTTTTATTCCAGAGTAATCATAACTGAATTTATCATCCCCGAGTTGGATGTCACTGACCAAAAAAAAACGGTCTGTGTAAAAAGATACCTTATATTTTTAATCTGAAAATTTACTATTCACATAAATCATTTATGTCAATAAGTTAATACGTCAAGTATTTAAATCTTTAATTTTCAATATTAAAAATTTACTATCATATTATTGTACTATTGTACAAAATTTTATTTAAAGGATTGCTTAAAAATAAGAAACGTGAAGAATATTTTCTGTACCACGATAATATCAGCTACCAATATAACTATAGTAGAAAGTTAATAAACTAGTATGGTAACACTCACTCATGGGCCCGTAAAGGGTTAATTACACCAGATAACATTAACTTGGTTGGTTATAGTTACGCGGTGTTTCGTGTATTTGGCCCTTTATTAATTCAATGATTTGCATTGAAACTGTTGTAACTTAAACCTCACCCGATCTTGCTACTATTGAAATAAATTTATCACTTGTTAACTCATATGGAATATTTTTAACCATCAAAACATCATAATAGGACGCAGAGACAATAAGTTGAATCGCTGTCTATAAAAAAAAACTTTTATGCCGGATTGTTAAAAATAGTAATAAATGTATTACTATTTTTTGTTATTATTTCAGCTGAATTTCTTTTTTCCTTTTAGGCGTTCTTAATTTGACGTGCATTATGACATATTATAGCGTCGCTTAAAGCGTAGTGGCTTGTATATTTAACAAGTGGTCACCTGCGGCTTCGTCCGCGCGTTTTGAGTTTACTCCCCCTCCGGTCGCAGAGAGATATACTATAGCCTTAAACCTCCCTCGATAAATAAGCTATCTAAAACAAAAATATTTTTTAAATCGTATTAGAAGTTCCTGAGACTTGCAAGTACAAACAAGCAAGCTCTCCCGTTTTATAATGTAAGTATGGATTTAAATTATAGGACACTATCGTCCACGACTAAATTTTGCATTAGTTTGCATATTATAAATACCCTTTTGGACATTCTCACACATCGCTATCTAGTCCCAAAGTAAGCTACTCAAAGTTTGTGTTATGGGTGCCAAACAAAGGATATAATACTTAAATACTTTTTGTTTGTAAATACATACATGATATACATAGAAAACACCCATACCAATACAAACAGACATGTTCATGCACACAAATGTTTGTATTGTGCGGGGATCGAACCCGCAACCCGCTGCGTAGTAGGCGATTTCTCGACCACTACACCAGACGGGTCGGCACAATTTTGCATTAGTTTTCATTTAATGGGAACAAAGACAGTCGTTCAAAAAAAGAAATTGTCTGTTTCCGCGACATACAGAAACGACATTAGATCGCACTTGCAATCAGTCGCTATGAAAAACCTTGGGGAGGCCTATGTTCAGCTCGCGTCCTTTGGCTGATAATGATGATGATACATAAAGGGAACGTACCCTTGCAGCTTGTCTTGAACATCGGGCACAATCGATCTTACATCTTTAAACAGCGATTCCCCTCATTGTCTTAATCTTTAGTAAAGTTCAGTTCTTTCTTGCTAGTCGAACATTCCTTTTTTACAAAATGATTTATCTTAAACATAAACCGTGACCAAACTCAAAACCTACATAGGTAATTAATTCATTGTTAGTGATCGGATAATCGAATGCATATTTACTTAAAGTTCATTTGCTAAGATATTATGGCGGCGGCTTGTTAAAAAGATTTTTTTCATATAAATCCCGGGATTCGAAAATAAACCGTCATGTGAATCTATTCTGTGACATTATGACCGATGAGGAAACGACATCTTTAGTATAAGGTATTTATTTTTTTAAATGAGATTGAGTCTCTCAATATTGAGAAATGAGATTGAATATTATTAATATGTACTTGAATTTTATTTTAAGGTCACTATCAATTTATGAGAATGTTAAGTGTAAGAAAAGCAGTAGACAGTACATACATACACAATTGTACCTACACCTAATTTGGTTTTATAAAAAAACACCACTAGATTTATCGATTCATAAATCCTGAGATATGTACGATATACAAGTGCATTCCATATTACCCAACACCTTAAAATAAGTAAATATACATATTCTCGATTTAATTCAATAGTATAAAAATCTGTACTAGTTAATTCTGCAATCCCGGGATTTCTTCATACAAAAGTAAATATCCTTTGGACATTCCCACACATCGCAATCTAGTCCCAAAGTAAGCTACTCAAAGTTTGTGTTATGCGTGCCAGACAACGGATATAATACTTAAATACTTTTTGTTTGTAAATACATACATGATATACATAGAAAACACCCAGACCAATACAAACAGACATGTTCATGCACACACATGTTTGTATTGTGCGGGGATCGAACCCGCAACCCGCTGCGTAGTAGGCGATTGCATTGCGAAAAGTGCATTCCATAACAGCAAACATCTCAACTTTAAGTAAATATGCATCCGATTATCCGATCACTATTTATCATTGCCCAACGAACACAGATCTTTTTCAATCAAATAGTCATCTAATTTTATTCACTGATATAATTTTAATAGTTAATAAATATTCGACAAGCAACCAAAAACGAGCGGTATCATTTAACTTCTATTCCGAGTCGGTCTCAGTTTCGCCAGATTCAGAATCGGAACTGCTTGAAACCGGCTCACACTTTATAAACTCAATCTGTTCCCGCTTCGGTCTTCCAGGTTTCCTCTTCGGTTTTACCTCCTTCCCATCATCCGCCATCACAGTTTTGACCATCTGAGAGATCCTCTTCAGATGCTGTTGTTCGTGCCTTTGTAAATGGTTATTGAGGTATCTTTTTATTTTAAATTTCTTGCCACACTGATCGCATTCATGTTCGTATTTAGTTTCGTCTACGTCCATATGAACGGAATTGTTGTGACGTCTCAAATAATGAGCGTGGGCGAACTCTTTATCACACTTCTCGCAACGGAGTTTCGGCTTCGACGGATGTACGATTTTCTTGTGCTTTTTCAAACGAATCGCAGAATGGAAGAACTTGTCGCAAAGATCGCATTTCACTTTTGTATCCATCGAGGAATGTATCTGCATGTGCTCTCTCAAATATTGGTCGTTTTTGAACTCTTTGAGACACTCTGGACAGCTCACTTTCGATTCCAATGGAGGATGGATGTTTAGGATATGTCGCTTCATGTGATGACGAGATTTAAACGTCATGTCGCAGAAAACACACTTGTGTCTCTCAACTTGTCCGTGTTGGGAATGTAAATGTCTGTTCAGATTTATGTGATTCTTGTAAAGCTTCTCACAGATTGGACATTTATATTTCTCGTCATCCGGTCTATGGCACCTGTTCATATGGTGTCTCAACTTGTAAGGAACAGGGAATTCCTTCCCGCACACCGGACATTTAAGCTCCGGGAGTGTGTTTGGATGTATGCGTTTCACGTGCATGTGCAAAGCGCGACTAGTCCTAAATTCTTGCAGACAAAATTGGCAGTAACACTTCTCGTCTTCCGAGTAGTGTTTGTTCATCCTATGCATATACAAATAGTGTTTATTTTTGAATGACTTGTCACAGATATTGCACATGACTGCGGACTCTTCCGTGGAGTGAACTCTTGTGGTATGGAGGTATAAGTTTTGGTAATTTTTGAACTCTTTGTTGCACTTCGTACAGATGTACTGTTTCGCTCTTTTCGGGAACATGACTGGCTTCCACGTGGCCAGGACTGACTCGTACATCTGTCTTTGCTCATCTGTGAGAATATCGCTGTTGACGCTAATAAATTTGATGACTTTCTTCTCGTCTTTTGAATCTTTTGCGCTGAGTTTCGGCGGATCGGTTGTTGATGGTGCCGCGGTTTCTAGGTCTTCGATTTTCGGCTTCACTTCTTCCGCCATGATGAGTCTGAAGCAAAAGAGGCAAGGTTGAGCGTGCAAATGGGTAATCTGAAAGTGTACGAATATATAGAATTAAGTACTAATACGAGCATCTCCGTGCTTCGGAAGGCACGTTAAGCCGTTGGTCCCGGCTAATATCGGTTTATATTAGTCGTTAAGCTTAGTCAGAGACCTAGAGAGAGAACAGCAGGGTTAGTCGCTTGCCTTGAAACACCCGCACTGAGCCCGCGTGGTGGAGTATGGCTCGAACTACCTCATAGTTGAGGTAAGGCCTTTGCCCAGCAGTGAGATGTTACAAGCTTACTTCACTTTTAAGTACTAATAGTTCCTAAAAAGATTCACTTGTATAACATTAAACCAAAATGTTATACAAAAAACTAAATCGCCGACATTCTCAGCTCCGTTTATTTACGAGACCCGAACCGCGTTCATCAAAAGCGTAACTCGATCGATCTAGCTTTAAAATATAAACAAAAAGTTAAGCAACATAAGAACTTTCCTAGCGATACCGAAACAGTCGGGCCGGGACTTTGGGAGTGGGTGGAGATACACCCTATATTTTCCGCATTATACGCTGTATTTCCCGCCCGGGGGGGGTGTCCAATACTGTATTTTATTGCCATTACTAGCGGTCCCCCGCGGATTGGCTCGTGCGTATCGATTTTACTCAGTTCCTGTACGTTGTAGCGTGATGTTTTATAGCCTGTCTCGATAAATAAATTACCTAACATGAGCATATTATGTGAAAGTGAGATTTAGACTCTTTGCACACTGCGAATTTTAGCAGCGATGCGCGACGGCTTTGCTACTGTATCGATGCTACTTTCAGCATCGATACAGTCGCGATGTTGTCGCGCGCTAGTATCGATGCAGTCGCGATGCAGACAGAAGCTGGCCATTGACAATGCATATGGCGCCGCATCGAGTCCAAAATCTGTTTATAGCGTGAGTCGCGGTGTAGTGGCGCATTTCATAAAAGGCGCATTTGCCTGCATCGATGTTGTTTTCAGCAGCCGCAACATCAAAAAAAAAACTATACTAATATTATAAAACTGAAGAGTTTGTTCTGTTGGTTTAAACGCGCTTATCTCAGGAACTACTGGATCGATTTGAAAAAATATTTTTGTGTCGGATAGCTTTATTGAGGAAGGCTATAAAACACAATGCGACGGGAGGGGAGGAAGCAAACATAAAAATCGCGGACGAAGTCGCGGGGGAAAAGTAAAAAAGAAGAGTTTTATCAAAATATATTCAGTAGTTTTAGTGTTAAGGAGTAACACCAGGAGAAATTCGGATGACATCATCAGATTCGGCGCGGCTAATGCGGTCGACTCGGACGATTCGGACGACTCGCTAGATAAAATCTTCACACTCACTCCCACCTTAGATGTCGCTCATAGCGCTATGTCATAATTTCTTCGACGCGGTCGATCAGACCGATTCATAGCTAGGGCATGCACCCCGTACACCCGGTTCTGAAATACCCAGGTATACCCGGGTATTACATCAAATCTGTGGAACCGGTTTTGAGCTATGGAACCGGGTTGACCCGGTTCTGATAAGATTGTTCAATTATGCATGAATTTCTATAATAAAGTACGCGCATAGAAGTGTGGAACTTTTGGAGTTTAGCGAGCTGGCAACGTCGCGCCAGCGCGCCTTCACACGTACGTGCACGCGCTACTCGCGCGCGTGTATTTATCCGTCGGTTTGGTGGTCATTTTGTTTCGTCATCTCGGCAATGAGTGACGCAGTGACGATTCAGTTAAGTGAACGCTAGTTTAAGAACGATTCAACTGAAAATGACTTTCATTGATTCCATTTAAGTTTTTTGGTTCTAAATGACTACTTTAATTTCCTTATTATTTTCTATCATCTGCAAACCAAATTATTTAAATAGTTTTAAGAGTTAATTTTTAACTGTCTGAAAAGGTTGATTTTATTTAACTGTCTGAAAAGTAAGTTTTTTACGATTATTAAATGTAATCGACAAAATATAGAGTCTTTTTGATAATTATATAATAATGTAATTAATGTTGACTTGATAGCAATACCAGATTGTTTTTATTCATTCAACTCATTAGAATCCCAATGTATCCAAAAAATACGTTTTGGTCGCTTGGGACCGGGTAGAACCGGGTGACCCGGTTCCGAACATCCCTAGAACCGGGTAGGCAAAATCTAAAACCGGACCAGGTTCTGCATGCCCCAATCATAGCGCTATCTCATGATTCTCGACCCGGTCGATTCGTCCGAATCGGATAAGTGTGCGAGCCCTGCTTGACTTCGATTCGTTCGGCTCGGATAAATGTGCGTTCACCTTTATAATATTATTAGGATATACTAGCTAGTGGTACCCCGCGGCGTCGCGTCTATATAACTTTAATCTACGACCCTAACGCCTCAGGGGGCCTCTTCGTGCTGCGCGGTAGACGCGTCGCCCGCGTAAATTTCAGATCTCTCCTTAAGGCGCTACCCGGATTTCAACGCGCACACTAGCGCCACTTTAGTAGAAACATAACTCGTTAAATAAAAGACCAATCAAAAATCTGGTAGACACGATTGTAGAACAGGTTCTATAGTTTATTAAATACATTTAATTTTTTTCGAAATTAGTTTCCTGTAGTTTGAGTAAGAAAAACGAAACGAAAGTGGCTAAATATGGCTACTTTTGGCAATTTTTCTAACTGTTACTGCAGATAACTACTTTATAAACAATTTAAACGTACTAAATAAACTATAGAACCTGTACTACAATCTTGTTTACCAGATTTTTGATTGGTCTTTTATTTAACAAGTTGTGTTTTTTCCACTAAAGTGGCGCTAGTATGCACGTGAAAAATCCGGATAGCCCCTTAAAATGTTGCAACACTAAACACATATAACGCGGTATCTTATGCCATTGTAATAAGGGCTAGTTTGCAACAAAAGTGGGTAACTTGATGTGCTGGAAACTATACCTCGTGGGGAACGGCAACCATAGTGGATAGTACAAGCGTGCAGTACTTATGAGCATGATTTTAGGGCAGAGTTAGTTTATTTTAAAACAATGATATTTACTAACTGAGGCATTTGTTCAAACCAAATGATGTAAGGGGCAACTTTGATTAAAATAAAATGCTACTAAAATAAGGAATATTCATAGAATATAATACAAAACGCCTTATTCGACAACATCATTTATTTATCAGCAATTATTTACGTAAATGTAATTCCAAAATTGTTCCCTTTAAACTTCTTTATTCAGATGTCTTATTCGACATTGGTAAAATTGGCCCTAAGTGAAAATGAATATATTAACAAAGATAAAAATTAATACCCATTTGTGTGAGTACATTGTAAAAACGTAAAATGGGTTGTAGTGAATCTATAAAAGATAAACATGTTGCCAACTTGTTTGTAGAATTTTTAAAATGGAAATGTATTATTTTGCTGCTAGCTTAGTGCTGTAGTAAGCAGAGTTTGAAACCGTTTCAAGATATAACCTTTATTGTGATTGTTAAATAAATAGGAGCAATACTGGCTTGGAACTATCAAGACACAACTTGCTTTTTGACCAAATATTCTTGTGAAGATCTGAATTTTTCAGAAAATTTACATTTTGCTGCCATTCTATTGTTTAATAAAAGTAAAAACCGACTTCAAAACCAAAATGCACTAAAAAGTTTTAAATAAACTCTTCACCATTGAAAGGAAAGGAATCCGTTTTAGGCAAACAATTTCTTTTTGTAGTCGGTGCCATCACTTTGACCACCAAGCCTCAACTATCACAGCACCATCATCAGATCCCAAAATGGAAAAAATGGGACCAACTAGAAGGTACACCCTCTAAGTAGGCGAAAAAAAAATTCAATTCGGTCGACAAACGACTGAGATACGAGGTAACAAACAAAAAAAAAAAACATACAGTCGAATTGATAACCTCCTCCTTTTTTGAAGTCGGTTAAAAATATAATGAGTTGACAAAATATCAATTAACACTGCATGTATATGATACGTTATAATAGGGAATAAGGTTTTATTGATTAAAAACAAATGTCAGATTCATTCAGTGCTTGAATATCTCTACGAAGCTCAGGTCATTTTCCTGCCTGAGCAAGCAAACAGTTGAATTGGTTTATGAGAAATACCCATATTTATCCAAATAAATTCAAAGAAACAATATATTTCAAATAGTTCCACCTATAATTTCAATGAACTGGTTAAAATATATTTTTTATTTTTGTATTTTATTGTTTAGAGGCAATCTATATAGCAGTCTACAATAATTCTCTCCAATGGCTGTATGGACACTGTAATCTGGCTTGTTTAGGGGGAAGTCCAGAGACTCAGTTGCCCTTAGTTTGAGGGTAAATTTTTGGCATCAGACCATGGCAACATTCCTCACGCTAGTTCTGCACAGTCTGTCAAATAGGAATCCTCAGTGCTCATCAGCTGTTGAACCGATGGATTTGGATAGAGCCTTTTTTTATATCTGATGGTATGACTTTTTATTTCTTCTTGCACTGTAGACAGCTTCAGGTCATGGTAAAAAAAATGGTTTCCAGGCCCTGGTGGTAAAGCTGAAGATATAGTATAACAGGAAAGGCATTTGACTGGGCATTAATATTGCAGTGCGGAAGGCAAGAGGTGAAACCAACACACTGTTCACTAATTTAGAGTTTATAATGATTAATGCGTTAGATACAGTTGATAAGAAGAATTAAATATCAAAACACACTATTTGCTACACTCCAACCAATAGAAATATCTATTTGAACTTTTGAAATAATAAAGAACACACACCGAATATTACTAAAAAATTGTGAATAATGCACTGTATATAACTTGAAAATATGCTTTAAAAAATTCAGTATCCTTGAAATATCCGATTATTTTATAACCCAACATTGGACTACGGAAGATAATGTTTTATTCAACATACCTTTTATTCCAGTGAAGACTTTAAACTTATAATGCACTGAACACGTCACGCCTTTATCAATAACAGAGTCAGCAGGAAAGAAATAAAGGCACAAACTGATAAAATGGCTCTCCGCAGTGGTAGCCCCAGGGGAATTCGCTTTGTGGCACCATAGTACACCAGTTTTTACGGAAATCACACAGTGTCTGAGCACTCCTACAGCCAAAAAATACACTGAATATGATTTTATAGCGACTTATTGAAGAATTAGATGTTTTTTAGCGAAAATATCGCGATAGTTTGCATCGGGAAGTAAGGATTTAGACCAATTTGACATATCTCGGGCGGCCAAGCCAAGCGTCAAAAAACAGATCGAGATGTCAACAGGGGAAATGACAACTGCGTTTGGTTTCTACGAGTAGTGTACAAGTAATTCTATGTGTTTGCTTTTTATGAAAAATTCACAAAATAGTAAGATTGTGAAGACTGTTATTCACAAAGCAAAGAATTGAGATTTCTTACAATTTTTTAATATTACCAAAATTATGCTTTCACTTTACATTTAATAGCGCGAAAATTTAAATGTCGAATAGTAAGATAAACATTACACACTAACACATCTGTGAAAACCTGGCGAATTCAAATGTTGTAATAAATATAAGCAAACTTTATTTATTTAAGGTCACGCTTAAAGTGTTTGAAGTGCATTGAAATGAACGTTTTACGCGTGTGAGGTCAATGACTGATGGAATTAGTCAGTTTGTTGGCAATAAACGATGTAGAGGACCCGATGCATTTGTATTATGATGAAAAGCAGCTGTATACTACTAACGTCAGATTGTGTGACGACAAAACGACCCACACGTGTGTCTATTCATGCGTAGACGCACGATCTTAAAATAGTACATTTTCCACGTCTAGACCGCGGTGCTCGCTACTAGATATAATAGTGTAAATTCGTTAAAACGTTTATAAAATGCGTGAAATTGTGCACTTGCAGGCAGGACAGTGCGGCAACCAAATAGGTTCGAAGGTATTGAAACTTTTTGGCGCAATTGCGTTTTGTTTTATCAATGTTCATTAAAATTGAGAGCTATTTTTATACGCCACGCTCTAGTTACGAGTAGCAGATTTTTAGCGGTATTTTATTGATGAATTTATGTTTATAAACATTCATTTGCTCTACTCATGCTCGTGGCAAACTATGTATGTGCATTAAATTATTTATTTATTACTTTAATAGTTCTTACCTTGGAAAAGGTACCAAGTTAAGAACTCTAAATCCCTCCAGCCTAACTACCTATATTTGTATGCAAAAGAAAGCATTTATTATTATAATAATTATAAGCATCGTCAGCAAAAAAAGTTGAATTACAAGGGCAAAATAGTTCAGTTTTTCTATGTAGTTTATATTTTTATTTTTATTTCACCGCCAATGCAAAATAAATAGGCGTAGCCCAACAAGTTCCGTTAAATTTAAGTTAATTGATGAGGATTTTAATAATTTAATAACTAACAATGACCCATTTTTGTTTTTATTATCTAATAAAGTTTGAAATTAAGTTGGCTGGTACGCTGTGGCGGCTGATTTTTAATACAAGGTGTATGATACCAAAAATCTTTGATTTACATAAAATAATGTAAATACCGGTTATAATTGTCTTATAACTTCTTACAAAAAAACATTTTATACTATTCTATTATTTTTAACAAAATACCAAAATTGTTGACTTACCAAACCTATTTTATAGACTTCAAAACAAAAGGTGGTGTGGTAATCAATTCAACCTGTATGTATGCGATGTCGTCAGAATTTGATAAAATTTTAGTATGTTGATCTTTTAATCTCCTAACACGTGTGCAAAATTTCGTAAGTGTATGTATGTTTGTACATTTGCATGTTTCATATGATTTCTCGAAAACGGGAAGTCATACCAACAAGGCGTTATTTTTACTTTAATCAGTACCGTTACCATGAGTTTACAGCGGTTTTACTCGCTAGCAACGACGTAAAAAAGTGTATGGAAAATGTTAGTTCTTGAAGTGACCGCCAGAGGCACTTTGCAATTTTCCATAGACTTTTTTACGTCGACGCTAGCGAGAAGAATCGCCGTAACCTCATGGTAACGAAACAGTGGTCGTAGTGCGAGTTGGAGCAAGACTTACTCGATGAAACGCATCGAGTTAAATTTATAGTTAAATTTAAATTTATATGACGACCTCCGTGGTGTAGTAGCTAAGCGTGCTGGTTTTAAGGCGTCGCCGCTCCGAGGTCCCGGGTTCGATTCCCGGTCGGGTCAATATAGAAATCCAAATTTTCTATATTGTCTCGGGTCTGGGTGTTGTGGTACCACCGTTGTGTCTGATTTCCATAACACAAGTGCATTAGCTACTTAGTTTGGGATCAGAGCAATGTATGTGATTGGTGTCCAATATATAATATATATGCACTCTCATTCGCACTACGGCCTCAGGTATAGTTCAACTTAGGCTACAGTGTAATTTTCACCGTATATTTCAGTTCTGGGAGATAATATCTGATGAGCATGGCATCGACCCCACCGGCCGGTATGAGGGAGACAGCGACTTACAGCTGGAGAGAATCCAGGTGTACTACAATGAGGCCGCTGACGGTAAATTTAGAGGATTTTCAACCTTTGGTTTTTAACCGAACTAAAAAAAAGGAGTTGTGTCAGTTCGAACTGAATATCTGTACGGCTGGACCGATTTTGATGCAGTTTTCACTTAAGTATTTATTACACTGAGGAGAAGGTTTTAGAAACTATTTTGGTTCTATCAAGTACCCAAACAATTGTAACTCAAACAATTTCTAAAAACGACACGAAAACTTTTCCATAAAAAATAACAGCCTTCAAACACAAACATTAAAGCTGAACGCACACTTATCCGAACCGAACGCGCCGAACGACTCGAACGAATCAAATTTTAGAATTATTTTTATGAAACCTCGCACACTTATCCGCGTGGAATCGTCCGAATCTGGAAGAACCCCAGAAATCCTAGACAAATTCGGATGACGTCATCAGATTCGGTGCGGCTAATGCGGTCGACTCGGACGACTCGCCGGATAAAATCTTCATATTCACTCCCACTTTTAGCTGTCGCTAATAGCGCTATCTAATGATTTCAGCGAATGTTCTTCTGCACCCATAACAATCTCTCTGCATGATCTAAAGGTATGACTGGGAGAGAATGATATTAACATTAAGTCCACCTTTTGTACACTTTTATATGAGCAATAAAGTTTTTAAATACATAAATAAATATATTTCTTCGACGCGGTCGATTCGACAGATGCGGATAGTGTGCGAGGTCTGCTTGACTTCGATTCGTTCGACGCGTTCGGCTCGGATAAATGTGCGTTCACCTTATAGGACTAAAATAACGCTAGAGAAAAAAACTCATTTAAAGTCGGACTTCAGACTCGGTTTAACGGACAGCAGCAGTCTACGTACTCATCACATCATGCACCGACTTCAAATGAGTTGGTTTCTCAGAATCTCAGAATACATTAAGGCAGCTTATGGTAACTGCAAAGGATTTTGGACCTTATAATTTGTCAAGTAATTATAACAAACAAAAAAAAATAAAACTAAGACTTACATAAAAAAATAACTTAAAATCTACCTATTCAAAAACGAAACCATTTCCTTGCGGCAAGGAGGCTATGATACTGGCTGTGTTGCCGCGTTGAATAGCTATGCTAATCTTTTGAGCTAGTAACTAGCCAGCTTTAGTATTGGCTGTTACAGAATTTAATTTTGGCGCAATTTTACTAAACAGAAATGTAGCAGAGGGTCCACGAGGGCAAAAGCTGCAATAAAACTTTAGATACACAGCATGTATCTTACGAGAATCATTCCTTACAAAAAAATGCTGACTGCTTGACCAATTCTTGGCCAATGGTTGACTGGTAGAGAATGCTTTGAAGCCTTGAGTTCGCCATTTGTTCTCCATTTTGTTTGAACAATAATGAATATTTTAAAAATTAAAGGCTGCGGGAGCAAATTTTCAATTAACGTCAAAGTTTTTTTCGTTAACTCTTTGTTTACCTCAATATTCACTTTCTACCCTCAGGAAAGCGGTTCGTACCCCGTGCGGTATTAGTCGACCTGGAACCAGGCACCATGGATGCCATCAGGTCATCTGGCTACGGGCAGCTGTTCCGCCCTGACAACTATGTGTTTGGACAGAGTGGCGCGGGTAAGAATATTTGAACAAAATGAGATACATAGAAGAACTAAGGTAACGGACATAGCTTTGAGAATCAGTAAGCTTGAGTGGCAATTGGCAGGGCACATAGCGCGAAGAACTAATGGCCGTTGGGGCAGAAAAGTTCTGGATTGGAGACCCTTCGACCAAAGACGCAGCTTAGGACGTCCACCAACAAGATGGACAGACGACCTTAAAAAGATCGCAGGATCAAACTGGATGCAGACCGCTAGTGATCAGTCGCTGTAGAAAGCCGTGGGGGAGTCCTATGTTCAGCAGTAGACGTCTTTTGGCTGAGAATGATGATGATGATGAAACGCTCGCTATGACCATGATGACACACGAGGATACTCAAACAGTGTTGTTGTTGTATGCTTTGTTCCCATACAATAGATAAATTTATTTTATCTTATTATAATCTTTGTGTAGTATATGCTTAAACTTTATTAGTTTCATGTTAAGTAGTTTACAAACGCTCTGTTGGCGCCAACTTCTGTGTGCCTCACTCAGTAGTGGCCCACTGAAAACCAGCGTCAGGTTCTCCAGGAGACCTGACTTATGCTGAATGCGACATAGACACACACACACTTCTTCTTTATGTACAATCTTATGTATTTGTGTGTTTGTGAATACACTATAAACCCAAAAATATGTTCTTTGGCTTAAAAATGGTTGGTTTGGTTCTAAAATAGAATACATATAGAGATCGTTCTCAAAGATAAGACCGCCTTATTTACAAATATACCGCTACCTACTAATATCAATTAATCGAGAGACGATTTTTTTCTGGTCACGAAAATTAACTATGTAGGTACTTACAATTTTTCACCACATAATAGGGACCATACTTAAAAGCTTAATAACTATTTTATAAACAACGGCAGCACTGCATACTGGCAAAACTAAAGATTTCTTTACTAAGCCAAGACCTCAGAACATCCTGGTACCTTAGCAGTCATTTTTTTTAAATCGTTCTGTATGAGAGTACACTCCTAACAACAGTAATTATATGGTTTTCAGGAAACAACTGGGCAAAAGGACATTACACAGAGGGCGCTGAGCTCGTCGACTCCGTCATGGATGTGGTCAGGAAGGAAGCAGAGCCGTGCGACTGCTTGCAAGGTAACCAGATGAATGGAAGTTCTCCTTCCAATCCAACAAGGGACAAAAGTTTCCATTCCATTTTGTATAAAAAAGACGTGTGGCACTCGGAGACTGCTGCGGTAAAGCCATTGCATAGCATTTTTGTCTACTTATGCAATTATAATTATTTATTTATTTTATTTATACAACTAATGCCACCTAGAGGCAGGTTGCTGAACTAAAGAGACAAGCGTGATATTTCAAAAAGTCATTAAAAGTTCTGCTGTTCATCGATAGATGGAAAAACTAAAAAGTATCACCGCTGTGCCGGTCGGAGTGGGGGGTGTTAGGTTATTTGCGAGTTTCTGAATTCTGTCTCCACACTCAAGGCCCGCAATAGAAGCTATGAAATAGCTTAAAAACTTTTCCCACTGCAAGGTGTCCTATTGAGTTGGGAATCTTTACCTACGCCTAGCCTCTTTGCTCTGTGACACGAGCAGTTTTTGACGGCTAAACGCTGATAACCGTCTCTTCTTCACAGCACCTGCGGTTACTTATGTCGTGGCTTGAAACAAATTTCTGTCATTCATCCGTATGAAACGCTCGTATTTATAGACTTTTATTAGCAAGCCCCCCATAGGGCCCCGGAGATGCTTGTCATATACGTCTCTTAAACAGGGTTAATTATTTACATAATAGTACCAGCCAAATTGTGGTTGTCGTTAGAGTTTAGAATACAGGTTTAAAAAAATATGATTTTCAACAACCCCCTCGAATTTGGCTCGTACTCTTTGTAACACTTTGAATTCATGGAATCCATGGACATTTTACCTCTAATCTATTTTTTTTATTATAAACAGGTTGTAAAAAGTACGCGCCAAATTCAAGGGGGTGGTTGTCAATCAAGTTTATAAAACAGGAAAAATAATTTAATTTACACCCTGTATAAAACAGGTTGCTTAACTTTGGCAGTGCATAACGTAATAACACCCTTAATTTGTTTCCAGGGTTCCAACTCACTCATTCCCTCGGTGGCGGCACCGGTTCTGGTCTAGGAACCCTCCTGTTGAGCAAGCTACGAGAAGAGTATCCTGATCGCATCGTCAACACTTTCAGCGTCATGCCTTCGCCAAAGGTAAGTCTTCGTAACAGTCTTTAATTCACGCACATAAACCCTAAAACAGCTTTGGGACAATAGTGGGCTGGTGCTGAGAAGAAGCTGAGCGACAAACTCAGACACTCACACAACAACTTCAAATCATAGAGAAGTAGTTACAGGATTAGGAAGACCGGGAAACCTAAGAACTGCCAGCGCTGCTTATTTATATGATAACTTGCAGTTGTAAAAAAGCAACTGCGTCAAGCAAAGTCATAAGTAATCGAACCCTGTGCCTTGCGCTACATGGGGACATGTAATACCACTTGGCCACCGACAAATTGGCATGAAGCCTGTTGAATTCATATATAAGCATGTATAATTCATAAATCTTATGATTTATCACCTTATTGGCTTAGTTAGTGGACCAGTACCGTTACCATGAGTTTACTCGCTAGCGACGACGTAACTTTTTGTACGGGAAATTTTAATTCGGTCAGTGACCGTTAGAGGCGCTGTGCAATTTTCCATAGACTTTTTTTAAGTCGTCGCTAGCGAGTGAAACCGTCGTAAACTCATGGTAGCGGTACAGCTCGCCACTTCGAGTAATGGTAATGGGCAGTGAATTTTTTGGTTTATGTTTTGAGAGGATATTGTTGACAATGATATCCCTGTACTTCGGAAGCCGTTGTTTGTTAGGATTCTGTTGTCTTAATAATGTGAGCTCATCCCACCACCTCCCTTTTTCTATCGCACAACAAGACGCACTGCGAAATATCACCCATACCGTGTTAATATTCCACTGACACGAACAATACCGTTACCATGAGTTTACTCTGACGCTAGCGACGACGTAGCTTTTTGTACGGAATATTTTAGTTCCATCAGTAACCGCTAGAGGCGCTGTGTAATTTTCCATAGACTTTTTACGTCGTCACTAGCGAGTAAAACCGTTGTCGCTATCGAGTAAACTCATGGTAACGGTACAAAGCGCTTCTCGCCAACATTCAGAATGAGCACAGCAAAAGAGTGGAACTCTTTACCCGCATCTATGATTCCAACAGTCTACAAACCTCTTATTTCAAAAAATGAGTGAACAGACTTCTTCTGGGTGAGCTCGCCTTTATTGTCGTCTCTGTTTATGCCTTAAAAACATCTTAGTTTATGCCTTGTCTGGTATAGTTTAGGGACAAGAGCAAACCCATGACATATAAAAAATAAGTAATAAATGGAGTGCACTTTGGCGTACCTACAATACGGTGCACTATCCTGCGCAAGTGCGCCTGGCCTATCTCTGATTTAAAAAACCGGCCAAGTGCGAGTCAGAGTCGCGCACTGAGGTTTTCGTCGTACCGTGCCAACTTTAACTAAATAAGGGGTCCACTTATTCAAAATTCCTCATTTTTTGTTCACTGCAAAATTTACTTTGTTTTTTATAGTATTTGTATCAAGGACAAAGTTATATTTGCGGTTGTTGAAAATATGCTATATCTCAAAAACCACCTACTGCTTCGATCTCGTTCAAGCCAATTTTCGTTGAAAGTATTTTTATTTCCGTATTTGCTATTCGACTACGGAACTCTTAAAACCATCATTATCGAGATTTATATGAGAGGATTATCCATAGTATATTTAGGTGATTTTATCAATTTTTTTTTTGTTGACGGAGCCTACAGTTAACATTAACCAACTTTATTCCATTATCGACAGGTATCAGACACAGTGGTGGAGCCTTACAACGCCACGTTATCTGTGCACCAATTGGTAGAAAACACGGACGAGACCTTCTGTATTGACAACGAAGCTTTGTACGACATCTGCTTCAGAACACTGCGGCTCTCTTCACCGACTTATGGAGATCTGAACCATCTGGTGTCGGTAAGTTGAAAGGAATATTTAAGGTTGAAAGCCTAAGTGTCAATGAGCATGGCAAATCATGCCTCATGCGTGGTAAGTCATAGCGTGAAGTACTGTTGGCCCTTTAAGTTAGACAATAAGTGGTTTTGCTGGCGGCATCGACGGCATCACTCCCCAACACCTTAAGGACTTGGTGAGTGCTTCCGCTGCTGACGCCGGTAGAATTTTGCTTTCCAGCATTACGAAACTGTGCAACCTTCTCTTATCTGGCAGGGTTACTGAAAGTTTTCTCCCGTTTTTGTTTGGTGCTAGACTTTGTGCCTTTCGAAAAAAAGATGGTGGCATTCGCCCTATTGCTATTGGCTCAACGTTTCGCCGTCTTGCAGCCAAACTGGCCTGTCGTGATCTTTTTTCTCCTTTGAAAGAGTATTTCCAACCCATACAACTTGGTTTCGGCAGTAAGGGAGGTTGCGAGGCCGTGGTTCATTCCGCTCGCAATTTTCTCTCCTGTGACGAATCTGAAGTTTTTTTGAAAGTTGTAGTGAAGAATGCTTTCAATTCTCTTGACAGGTCTGCTTTGCTGAATGAAGTTCAGACTCACACTCCTCAGATTTATCCATTTGTTTTTCAGTGTTACAATAATCAATCAAAATTGCTTTACAATGAACATTCGTTTGTTTCAAGTCCCGCCCATGCGCAAATTTTTGGTTTCTTATTTCATCTTTATGAATATAAAATATGACACTGTGAGTGTTAAAAACATTCTAAAGCATAGATAGCGAAGCGACATCTATTTCCAAGTTGAATTTATTCTGTAAAGAATAACTGCTTGGGCCATCTGTTTCATAAACAGACGGCTAGATGGCGCTAAGCGTCACGCAATTGACGTTTTCATACGAAACCACAAATTTCGCAGGGTCGGACTAACAGCACGGTAGCTCATTTGGTAAGAGCGTTTGGCCCGGTTTGCCAAAAGGTTGCTGGTTCAAGTCCCGCCCGTGCGCAATTTTTTGGTTTCTTATTTCATCTTTATGAATATAAAATATGACACTGTGAGTGTTAAAAATATTCTAAAGCATAGATAGCGAAGCGACATCAATTTCCAAGTTGAATTTATTCTGTAAAGAATAACTGCTTGGGCCATCTGTTTCATAAACAGACGGCTAGATGGCGCTAAGCGTCACGCAATTGACGTTTTCATAGGAAACCACAAATTTCGCAGGGTCGGACTAACAGCACGGTAGCTCAATTGGTAAGAGCGTTTGGCCCGGTTTGCCAAAAGGTTGCTGGTTCAAGTCTCGCCCGTGCGCAAATTTTTGGTTTCTTATTTCATCTTTATGAATTCGTTTGTTTCTGCAGTCGGTGTACAGCAAGGCGACCCTTTAGGTCCAGCCCTTTTTAGTTTAGGTATTCATCCTGTCATTTCATCCTTAAATTCTAAATTCAATGCCTGGTATCTGGATGACGGCTCCTTTGGAGGCAAAGCAGATGTTGTTTTCCAAGATCTTGTCCTGGTTATAGAAGGATTTAAGAAATTAGGCTTAGAACTGAACCTTTCAAAATGTGAATTGTTAATTAATGATCACGTTTCGTCTGGTTACCGTCAGGATATCATTGATAATTTTAATTCCCTTGCTCCTAACATTAAAATTCTTAATTCTGAATCGCTTTGCCTTTTGGGTGCCCCTCTTCTTGATCCCAGCATCGAACCTTTTCTTGATAAAAAAATGAATGATTTCACCCTTTCAGCCCCCAGATTAGAACACTTAAATTCATCATTCATCATCATCATTATCAGCCAAAGGACGTCCACTGCTGAACATAGGCCTCCCCCACGGCTTTCCACAGCGACCGATTACTAGCGGTCTGCATCCAGTTTGATCCTGCAATCTTTATAAGGTCGTCTGTCCATCTTGTTGGTGGACGTCCTACGCTGCGCCTTTGGTCGAAGGGTCTCTAATCTAGAACTTTCCTGCCCCGACGGCCATCAGTTCTTCGCGCTATGTGCCCTGCCCATTGCCACTTGAGCTTACTGATTCTCAAGGCTATGTCCGTTACCTTAGTTCTTCTATGTATCTCCTCATTTCTGATTCGATCACGTAGAGAAACACCCAGCATAGCCCTCTCCATCGCTCGTTGTGTGACTTTGAGTTTCCTTATAAGGCCCATAGTTAAGAGACCACGTTTCGGATCCGTATGTCATCACTGGTAACACACACTGGTTGAAGACTTTCGTCTTCAGACACTGAGGTAAATGAGATGAGAAAATTAAATAAATTCACTTAAATTCACACATTGCTTTTACTATACTCAAATCGTGTCTTTTTGTGCCTAAATTTACATATTTCCTTCGTGCTAGCCCTATCTGGAAAAAAAATATTATTTAAAACTATTTGACACCACTCTTAAAAATGGTTTGGAAGAAATTTTAAATTTACATTTTGATAATAATTCTTGGGCTCAGGCTTCGCTTCCTATTCGTTTTGGTGGAATCGGAATTCGCCAAATTTCTGGTATGGGCTATACTAGAAATTTGGCGAATTCCGCGCTTTTCTCTCCTCTTTGCATAGCACTTCCGTTTTAGCCGGAAAAATCTTTAAGCATCCTCGCCAGCTTTCTGAGGTGAGTGAGGCGGAGGAGTTTTGGCAAGGTATCTGTCCTAGAGAAGACATTCCAAAGGAACGTCACCAACAAAAACTTTGGGATGTCCCTCTTGCGAGAGAGACCTTCAATTCTTTAATTCAAAATTCCGTCAGTGACAGTAGTCGTGCAAGGCTCTTGGCGGTTTCCTGCAAAGATTCTGGTCACTGGCTTCATGCTTTACCGTCGCGAAATTTAGGCACTCTTTTCGATAGTGAGTCTTTCCGGGTGTGTGTTGGCCTCCGCCTTGGTACCCCTATGTGAAATTTTTACGTGTCCCTGTGGCAAGGAGGTTGACAAATTTGGTCTCCACTGCCTTTGTTGCCAGCAAAGCGTTGGCGTTTCGCCCGTCACGCTACCCTTAATGACGCCATCAGAAGAGCTCTTGCCACCATTAATGTTCCTTCCACGTTGGAACCACGTGGTTTGGTCCGTGACGATGGCAAGAGACCCGATGGCCTCACGCTTATTCCCTGGGAACGGGGTCGGGCCTTAGTTTGGGATGCAACTTGTGTCGATACTTTGGCCCGCTCCCATCTCAGAGAATCAGCCCTTAAAGCTGGAACGGCAGCGGAGTTGGCTGAAAACGCCAAGCGTCGCAAGTACGTCTCGCTTGCAAGTGATTGTGCCGTTTGGCGTTGAAATGTTTGGGCCGTGGGGACCCTCTGCTAAATTGCTATTTAGAAAAATTTCGCCAAAATTAAATTCTGTGACAGCCAATAATAAAGCTGGCTGGTTCCTAGCTCAAAGGATCAGCATAGCTATCCAACGCGGCAACGCAGCCAGCATCATAGCCTCCTTGCCGCAAGGAAATGGTTTTGTTTTTGAGTAGGTATATTTTAAGTTATTTTTTTGTGTAGCATGTCTTAGTTTTAATTTGAGGAATTAGTCAGTTAGTTAATACCACCTCTCTGACAATAAGTAAATAATAAATTGTTGTAGCTTTAATCACAATCACACTGGTTGCTGATTGCTCGCAACCGGTCGCTGTGGAAAGCCATGGCGAAGGCCTATCATCATCTTTTTCAGCCAAAGGTTTCAGCAATGCTGAACATAGGCCTCCTCCACGTTTTTCCACAGCGACCATCACAAGCGGTCTGCATCCAGTTTGATCTTGCGATTTTTACAAATTCATCTGTTCATCTTGTCAGTGGACGTCCTAAGTTGCATTTTTAACCGACTTCAAAAAAGGAGGAGGTTATCAATTCGACTGTATGTTTTTTTTTCATTTTTTTTTTGTTTGTATGTTACCTCATATCTTAGTCGTTTGTCGACCGAATCGAAAAAATTTTTCACCTACTTAGAGGGTGTACCTTCTAGTTGGTCCCATTTTTTTATTTTGGGATCTGATGATGGGATCTTGGTGTAATCGAGGGAAACCCTCAAATTTTAAAGGCACGTATAGTGTTTCTTTACTAGAATCTTAATGTTGACGTGTTGTTACGTCTGATAGTCAACATCTTGTGGGGCTGAGCTGATGGTGGATTTCCTTAACGCTTAGGAGTTCAGTAATTATAATGACGGAACTTATGATAGGTAATTTGTAGCTTCTTAAAAAATAAAATCATAAGGTGCAACTCTCCCCCCCCCCCCCTCTTATGTAATCACTAAAAATGAAGAAATAAAATAAACTTTAAAAAAGTAAAAACCGACTTCAAAACCAAAATGCACTAAAAAGTCTTAAATAAACTCTTCACCATTGAAAGGAAAGGAATCCGTTTTAGGCAAACAATTTCTTTTTGGAGTCGGTGCCATCACTTTGACCATCAAGCATCAACTATCACAGCACCGACTCCAAAAAGAAATTGTTTGCCTAAAACGGATTCCTTTCCTTTCAATGGTGAAGAGTTTATTTAAGACTTTTTAGTGCATTTTGGTTTTGAAGTCGGTTTTTCCTTTTTTTAAAGTTTTTTTGGTCGAAGGGTCTCCCATCTAGAACTTTTCTGCCCCAAAGTCATTAGTTCTTCGCGCTATGTGCCCTGCCCATTGCTACTTGAGCTGACTGATTCTTAAGGCTATGTCCGTTACCTTAGTTCTTTTACGTATCCCCTCATTTCTGATTCGATCTCGTAGAAACACTGAGCATTGCCCATCGCTCGCTGTGTGATTGTGAAATTCTTTATAAGGGCCATAGTTAGAGACTATGTTTCGGATCCGTATGAGGTCATCAGGTTACCCACTTTTGTTGCAAACTAGCCCTTATTACAACTGCATAAGGTACCGCAGTGTTTACCTTGACGTGCTGTGGTCCAAACCTTAAAGGTTGTGTGGTTGAGTAGATGTGTGATGGTACGTACGTTCAGTGCGAGAAATTATAACGCAGTCTATTTCACAGCACAAATAGTTTATTACGCCACAAACAGTCACATTCAGTTCAACACACGAAAAGAAGGAGTAACAGACACAGAAGAAAATAGTACATGAAATAGGAACGTAAATACAGTAACGAATTATGCGCGCGAACAAATATTATAACGCAAAGCAGCGATTAGCTTCAAAACATCGATCAGACTCCCGTGCATTCGCCGCAGGGAGCGCGCCGGCCGCTCGCAGCGAACCGGTCGCGCCGCGGCAAGGTCATATGACGTAGCTACGCTACGCACAATACGCTCGGCCGCAAAACTATCTAATATAATAACAAATACAGCCGTACGTTTGTTTGTTGGCGAAACTAAAATGCGATTTCAATAATTCGTTTATATAATGCAATTTGCTTAAGTTAAATGATAAATATTACGATAGTTATTATTTGTGTACATATAAAAAAATATTTAATTTTTAGGAAGTAAACAATGTTAAAGTCAAATTAGTAAGTTAAGGTTAAGATTAAAGTTTACAGTTTAAGTAAATAGCTGTTACGAATTTAAGTTGCACAAAGATAATTAGTAGTAATGTAATTTTAAGGTTTTCTGTTGACAATTTATATTGAAATGAGATATTATTTCTTTTTATATAAATTGATGAATTGAAGATGATTTAAATGTTTTAATGTGGTGGCACGCCACATCACCCCCCTCCAGAGACCGGGCTACGGGCGATAATAATCAGGAAAGCGTACTTTCCGCCCAGACCGCGTTGTTTTCTCATTACGGTCATGTGCAGTTTCAGGACTACTGTTAAGCCCTCTGATGTCCGGAGTTGACGTAATCTCGGGTTGATTGTTATTTAGTAAAGAGTATGCTGGCTTAATCCGGTCTATCGATACGGTAACCGGTTTACCGTTGACCGCGATCTTGTAGGTTTTGTCGCCGCGTTGCAGTACCTCGTGAGGTCCGGTGTAGGCGGGCTTAAAAGACCCATGAGATGCATCATCCCTAAGAAAGACGTACTGCGAGGTCTTCAGATCTTTGAATATAAACACAGGACGATTTGATACGTGTCGAGATGCTGGAGATGGAAGCAACTTATGCGCAAATTGCCGTATTCGGGTGATAAAGTCCGTCAGGACTGGAACGTCATCCGTTTGCGGTTCAAAAAATTCACCGGGCAGCCGCAGAGTCTCTCCATACACCAGCTCAGCTGGTGAAGCGTGGAGGTCCTCTTTGTGGGTGGCTCTTATACCGAGAAGAACTAGCGAGAGGGATTCCACCCAGTTATGGTTGGCGTGGCATGTAATGGCAGCCTTTAA
Source organism: Pyrausta purpuralis (assembly GCA_963924145.1). Classification (NCBI taxonomy): domain Eukaryota; kingdom Metazoa; phylum Arthropoda; class Insecta; order Lepidoptera; family Crambidae; genus Pyrausta; species Pyrausta purpuralis. The sequence continues at coordinate 2,911,560 of OZ001670.1, read as the reverse complement.
CTGTCGATGGAACCTCTCCACTAGGCCGTTACACGCCGGATGATAGGCAGTGGTGCGTCGATGACGGAAGCCGACTAGGTCAGACAGGCGCTGGAAAAGTGCGGATTCAAATTGGCGGCCTCTGTCTGTAACTATCTCGGTGGGGCATCCGAATCGCGATATCCAGCCTTGAAGTAGGGCACCTGCCACTGTCTCTGCCGTAATATCTTGTAGCGGTATTGCCTCAGGCCAACGTGTGAAACGGTCGACGATCGTGAGACAATAACGGAAGCTCTGAGATGGTGGCAGTGGACCGATGAGGTCAATGTGGATCTTTGTGAATCGGGCGCGTGGGAGTTTGTACGTGCCGAGTGGAGAATGAACGTGCCTGGTTACTTTGGCTCGTTGACATGCGATGCACGAGCGCGTCCATTCATGGCAGTCCCGTCGTACCCCTGGCCAAACAAAGCGCTCGGTAACTAACCTTGTGGTAGCAGCTACTCCTGGATGGTTAAGAGAGTGCAGGCTATGAAATACTTGTCTACGCATTTCCCTTGTGACGTAAGGTCTCAATGTATTGCTACTCTCATCGCAGTACAGTTCGAAGCGCGATCCCGGCAGTTTAGCTTTTTTGAGGCGTAATGACATCGAGTCGCTGAGTAGCTGCTCGAGTTCTGGGTCGGAGAGTTGAGATTTGGCTAACTGAGCCAAATCGATGGGTTGGACAATCTCCTCTACTCGTGAAAGAGCATCAGCGACGACGTTATCCTTACCCGAAATGTGCCTGATGTCCGTAGTAAACTGCGAGATGTAATCCAGGTGCCTAAACTGTCTTGGTGAGCAATTTTCTTTCCTGTGGTGAAATGCGTAGCAAATAGGCTTGTGGTCGCAATAAACAGTGAAATGACGAGCCTCAACCATATGCCGAAAGTATTTGATTGATTCGTACACGGCAAGCAATTCACGGTCGTAGGGGGAGTATTTCTTCTGCGCAGCGTTTAGCTTACGCGAGAAGAATGCAAGTGGTTCCCAGGATCCGTCTCTGAACTGTTGCAAAGCTCCACCAATCGCAGAGTCTGATGCATCAGTCACGATGGCCAGTTTTGCTTCGATGTCTGGGTGCGCCAGTAAAGCAGCCTGACACAGGCTAGACTTGCATTTGGCGAAAGCGTCATGTTCTGTGGGAGTGAAGTTCACTGGGTGGGAGCCTTTAACCGAACCGGTGAGGAGCGCATGGAGGGGTGCCTGATGTTCAGCGGCGTCGGGTATGAAACGCCTGTAAAAATTAATCATACCCAAAAATCTGCGTAACTCTCTCACGGTCTTAGGAGTTGGGTAAGACTTTATGGCTTCGACTCTCTCTGGCAAGGGTTGTGAGCCAGCAGCAGAGATGCTGTAGCCCAGAAACTTCACGGTTGGTTGCCCGAAAACGCACTTACCAGTATTGATGACCAGACCGTATTGTTGAAGTCTGGAGAACAGCTGGCGTAGGTGAGCCTGGTGGGTACTCTGGTCCTTCGAGAAGACCAGGAAGTCATCTAAATAGGCATAGCAGAAATCTAGACCCCGTAGCACCTCGTCGACGAACCGCTGGAATGTCTGTCCGGCGTTACGAAGTCCGAACGGCATGAACGGGAATTCGTAAAGCCCAAACGGTGTAGTGACGGCGGTTTTGGGTATATCGTCGACGTGGACCGGGATCTGATTGTATGCCTTCACCAGATCAATGGTTGAGAAGACCTGGCAACCAGACAGGCTGTGGGAGAAGTCATGAATGTGACGGATGGGGTACCTGTCCGGAATGGTTCTGGCGTTCAGCATTCTGTAGTCGCCACAGGGACGGCATCCGCTGTCCTTCTTGGGGGCCAGGTGCAATGGAGAAGACCATGGCGACTCGGAGGGTCTGATGGTGCCATTCTTCAGCATCGAGTCATATTCCTCCCTCGCGATTTTTAGCTTGTCAGGTGCAAGACGACGCGGTGTGCCGCACACGGGTGGGCCAGGTGTGGTACGAATATGATGCACCGTATTATGAGCTGGTGATGTCCTGAGTACACCAGATGGGCGAGTAATGTCAGGAAATTCTCGCAAGATGTCATGGTAAACTGAAGTACCGGTAACAACCTTAACCGACGAGATTGCGTCAGTTGAGTAGGCAGGTGAAGCGGGGGTGACGAGGCTAGTGCTGTTATCAATGAGGCGTTGATGACGACAATCTACAATTAAATGGTAAAATGATAAAAAGTCAACACCTATAATTGGCTTTGTGACGTCAGCTACGGTAAATTGCCATGCAAAGTCACGGCGCAATCCTAAATTTAAAACTAAATTAGTATAACCGTACGTATGTATCGTCGAGCCGTTTGCAGCGCACAGTTGGTACTTCGTCGGTTGACGTCGCTCCTTTAGTGCAGACCGGGGGAAGACGCAGAGGTCACTTCCTGTGTCCACTAGAAACTGCATCTTCGTCCGTTGGTCTGTAACGAACAAGCGACCGGTGCTAGGGCGGGCGTTAGTCGCCATTACCGTCCGCCCGATGCGTTTCCCGCCTTGAAGTCGCATGGTTTCACGCACTTGTCCGCCTGCGGTCCGTGCTTCGCATGGTACCAGCAGATGGGGAACTTCCTGTAGCTGGACTGGGATCTGGTTGATTTTGAACGGTTCCGGGAGTGGAACGGAGCCCTCGACCTTGAGCGTGAGTTCCTGTTTTGAGCGGTGGTAAGCGCTTCCACCTGTTTGGTCAACGCTGCGACTTGCTGCACCAAGGTATCTAATAAGCCACTAGATGTAGATGCCGTCGTCATGGCTGCTACTTGCGGGCTGGTTGGTACGACGTCATGTATCCTGTCAGCGAGGTCTGCTAAACCTTCCAGTGGGGTCGCCGCCTGAGACGCAATGATGGTCTGCGTGGAGCTGGGGAGCCGGCTCGTCCATATCGTCCGCAAAAAATCTTCGGGCACGCCGGGGCCAGCTAGGTGCTGGAGATGTCGCAGGAACTGGGACGGTTTGCGATCACCAAGTTCCTCATGGACTAGAAGCTGCTTGACCTTGCGCTCCCTGGACGCTGAAAGCCGCTTTATGAGCTCCGTCTTGAGCCGCTCATATTTGTTCGTGGCGGGTGGATTGGTGATTATATCTTCCACCTCCCCTGCATACTGCTGGTCTAATTGGCCAATAACGTAATAGAACTTGGTTGAGTCGGTTGTAATTCCAGATATTTGAAACTGACCCTCGATCTGAGCGAACCAAATTGCTGGTTTTTCGGGCCAAAATGGGGGTATTCGCACACCAACTTTAAATACTTCACCCGTTGGGGCTGGTGCTACGTTCTGATCTGCTGCGCAATCCGAAAAATTTTCTTCATTTGTCATCTTGTGTTCCAACGGGGTCACCAGTGTGGTTGAGTAGATGTGTGATGGTACGTACGTTCAGTGCGAGAAATTATAACGCAGTCTATTTCACAGCACAAATAGTTTATTACGCCACAAACAGTCACATTCAGTTCAACACACGAAAAGAAGGAGTAACAGACACAGAAGAAAATAGTACATGAAATAGGAACGTAAATACAGTAACGAATTATGCGCGCGAACAAATATTATAACGCAAAGCAGCGATTAGCTTCAAAACATCGATCAGACTCCCGTGCATTCGCCGCAGGGAGCGCGCCGGCCGCTCGCAGCGAACCGGTCGCGCCGCGGCAAGGTCATATGACGTAGCTACGCTACGCACAATACGCTCGGCCGCAAAACTATCTAATATAATAACAAATACAGCCGTACGTTTGTTTGTTGGCGAAACTAAAATGCGATTTCAATAATTCGTTTATATAATGCAATTTGCTTAAGTTAAATGATAAATATTACGATAGTTATTATTTGTGTACATATAAAAAAATATTTAATTTTTAGGAAGTAAACAATGTTAAAGTCAAATTAGTAAGTTAAGGTTAAGATTAAAGTTTACAGTTTAAGTAAATAGCTGTTACGAATTTAAGTTGCACAAAGATAATTAGTAGTAATGTAATTTTAAGGTTTTCTGTTGACAATTTATATTGAAATGAGATATTATTTCTTTTTATATAAATTGATGAATTGAAGATGATTTAAATGTTTTAATGTGGTGGCACGCCACAGTTGTTTCATCATCCTCTTATCCTCTTACCTTCACTTTCAGCTCACGATGTCTGGCGTGACAACGTGTCTTCGGTTCCCCGGGCAACTAAACGCTGATCTCCGGAAGCTGGCAGTCAACATGGTGCCCTTCCCGAGGCTTCACTTCTTTATGCCTGGTGAGTCTGTGATAGTCTACTGAAAGATACGAAACCAAAAATTGTGCACGGGCGGGACTCGAACCTGCAATTTTCTGGCTTACCGGGCCAAATGCTCTTTTAACCTCTCAACTGGCAGCCATATTGCGCAACGTCACTCAGTTGACTGGCGGCCATGTTGCGCGCGCCACTCCGTTGACTGGCAGCCACCCCTAGGGACCCCCCCGCTGTTTGGGAACGGTTGCATTCTTTCGACCATTTCTCTAATATTATGTAACAGTGCCCAATGAAACGTATATTTAATTCCACATAAAATTATCTATAAAACAGTGCTTACGCAATTTATAAATTAAGTTGTATCTGTAAAAGAGAACAATGTAAACTAAGGGAAAAGTAAAAATATCGATATTATGAGAATAAATAAAGTTTAATATCCACACTTTACATTTTTACTGTACAGTTTTGTATTTATTTACTTTATACCTTAATCTTTTATTTAAAAAATTCAACCGTAATATACTATGTCTTCAAACTTAAATTTTTAACTTTCTGTGATCGCAGCGTTGTAGTACAACACTGACGACTTACGAACACTGACAATTGTTCAAATATTTTGTATAATCTGTGATCCCGCTCCTTGGCTTGCTAGCTTGCCTGTTCTTTCCTCTACGCGTTGATATAGATGCGAAAGGGATAACAACAGCCACGTGTGTAGAAATTACCGAGAAATGCGCGGTTAAGTGGGAAGCCCGATTCTGGCATGGCGCCAGACAAAGGTTATTTTGACAGAGCCCGAATCTGGTTCCTTGCCAGTTGCGAGGAAAATTCCTCCCGCCCGAATTTGGTACCTTGCCACTTGAGAGGTTAATTGAGCTGCCGTGATGTTGTGTACATCCGGCCGTCTGAGCCAGGCTTCTGGAGAGATCTAGCATATCTAGGCTAGGACTTACATTTTTATTTATTATGTATACATTTTGTAACTTACATATTTAAACTTTCTTGCTAAATTCAGCAAAAATCTTTTGAGCTATAAAAATAAATGATATTAAGTTGATGATTTCTTTCCTGCATAATTTTATAGTCTATCTATATATTTTTATATATATGTTCAGCCATTTGACCACTATCACACCTGGTGGTAAGTGATGATGTCGTCGAGGATTGATCATGTCTGATCAGTAATAGCCTAATCACTCTTCTCTTGAAAATGCTCAAATTAAGGGTTTCGGGAACACTTCAGCCGGTAGCGCATTCCATTTTTTATCCGTCCGCATCAGAAATATTGATCGAAACTGTTTAGTGCGCATTGATAGCATGTCGACACAAAGATGGTGCGCGTCTCGTGTTCCGAAGGTGAAATAAGGCTGGCTTAATAATTTTTGTTCGTAATAATAATAAGCGGTCTCAGCGAACTGCGTTTCACCTTCGGCGCCATTTTATGGTTATTATTTTGCACCCAAAAAAGCAGAAGACGTTTTGCATAATGATTCAAATTGATTATTGCATCTTGTCCCAAATGGGCCGAAATCATATGGGACGACTTGAGGAATGAGTAGGTAGTATGTATTTAATACCGAAATAGTCTTATATTGTAGTAACCAGCTGGAACTAGCGGTTATTTTCAAATAAAGAGTTATAAAAAAACCTGGAATACCCCATAAATAATTAACATATTTTCCTTCATCGGCGTAGTTATTGACTACGTAATTACATATTTGAATAGCAGGAGAAAGCATCCGCCTTGTTATGGGGGGCTTTAGCTTACATTTTCTACTAAATTGTCTTTTAGTTTCCATAAAGAGTGCGAAGTGTGGCCACCCAAATGCATCAATGTATGGGAAACATTTGAAATGCTTATAACTTTTGATTGGCGGCATATAGAGCCGTCACTTATGATTTTTTATACTTAGAGGCCGCGTCACATCAGATTAGATGAGTTTTCAGTTTCGTACAACACCTGGAAGTGGTAGAACTGGGTGGCTCAGACAGCCAGCATCCGGCTGTCTGAGCCAGCAGTTTTTTCTTAATTTCTCCAAAACGCGTGCGTCACGAAGGTTCAAATCTGGTCGAGAACTGTCACTTACGTCGTCACATCAGTAAATCCTAAAAACATTTGTTCGAAACATAACATTTCGTGAAATATAGAGAAAAACAAGTTGGCTCAGACGACCGGATATCAGGCTGTCTGAGCCAAACGTTTATCACGATTTCTCAAAAAGTACTGGATTAAAATGGATGAAACTACTTCGGATGACCGTCACTTACGCGTCACATCACATTTTATAAGAAACAGCGCCTTGAAACCCTCTGATAGTTGAGATCTGGAAAGTCCGAAAATGCGAAATTCTGGCTGTCTGAGCCTAGTTTTTTTGATTTTCCAAGAAAACTATTGCGTCACAAACGATGAAACCTGGATATATCGGCGTCACTTACGATTCGTTATCAGCCTAGATATTCTAGATCTCTCTAGAAGCCTGGCTCAGACGGCCGGATGTACACGTGATGTTGGTCTAATCGTGCGAAATTTCTGCACTCTTATGGATGCGTCATTACGCGTGATGTCTACGCTATCTAACCTACTGTTTTACAACAGCAGTGGGGCAAGTAGTTACATATTCTTTATTACTGTAGTAAGTGACCCCGTCCAAAATTTCAGGCTGCGTCCGGGCCTGACTAACCTCTCGTTATCTCTAGGGGGTGGTTGTATTTTGTAAAAGCTTATCTAATTGTAAGGTTATGTATGACCTAGTCATCTTAAGAATGGGCCTGTAACCGTCGCGTACGCAAGGTAAAGTAGTAAAAAAAGAACTGTTTCAAACAGTGGACGAACACGGCTTGATTAGCGGGGAACTTCACATGTTTGATAGGTCCTTTCTCACGGTAACAGGGTGCATTTTATTTTTCTGTCACCAGGATTCGCACCTCTCACTGCCAGGAACAGTCAAGGATACAGAGCTCTCACGGTGCCAGAACTGACACAACAGGTTTGTTTATCTATGCAACTATGTAAGAACTTCCATCATCAAGTCAGTACTGTTACCATGAGTTTACTCGCTAGCGACGACGGTTTTACTCGCTAGCGACAACGTAACTTTTTGTATGGGAAATTTTAGTTCTGTCAGTGACCGCTAGAGGCGCTGTGCAATTTTCCATATACTTTTTTTACGTCGTCGTTAGCGAGTTAACTCATGGTAACAGTACAGCATACCCACATTATTATGTAAGAACTACGAACGTATGCAGCCCGTAACTAATGTGCGGCGAAGCGCTAATAGAAACCCTTCCAGGACTCAGAACCCCAATACTTTTGAGCTGAACTAACAGTTTGATAGATTAAATGCTAGCCTGCTTTCAGTTCTGTAATGTAAGAGAGTTTTACAAAATGCATTATTAGCGTTGTGGACATGTATTCCTACCGCTAGCACCATTACTCAGATAGAACGAATGGCGTTACAAGTACCGTTACCATCTGTTTGCAACGGTTTTACTCGCTAGCGACGACGTAAAAAAAGTCTATGGAAAATTGCACAGCACCTCTAGCGGTCACTGACTGAACAAAAATTTTCCATACAAAAAGTTACGTCGTCGTTATCGAATAAGTCATGGTAACGGTACTGCACCGAAGTTGATTATTTTTTCCTCTATACTATAATACATTCATTACCCTTTAATAAAAAACCCTTTCTATGGATCTGAGTAGCGGAAGCGTTTAAATTATGAAATTATTAAAATTATCAACCATACTCGAACCTCGTTGGCAGTTCTGAATAGCGAAATGACTTAAGCTTAGCTGTCTATAAGTTAATGCTATTAAACCATCGCGGAGATCAGAAGTACTGGGGTTCTGAGTCCTGAAAGGGTTTCCATAAACGCTGCGTCGAAATCTAGCACGAGCTGTACTGATGACGAGCATTTAAAAACGGATTTTACTCAATTAGAGTGAGTTAGATACATAATTATAAGTTAAAATCATCATCACTATTAGCGAAAAGAGTTTTAAAACGGTAATGGAATAAAATAGAGATAAAATCGGTTATTATTTTGTATTATTTATGAGAATGGGTTTGGTCTTGACTCCAGACCAAGCCAAGTGCAGCTAAGACGGAGTCGAAGATGGAATGAGCTCGCCTAGAAGAAGTCTGTTCACTCTGAAACAGGAAACACCGATCTGTTAGTAGGGAACGCGGGACGCGAGTGAAACCACTGCTTTCTGTAGACAAACTGATTTATTGGCAGAATAAATGTCGCCCGCGGTCATTGACTCTCACAATCTTTAGAGCTTACTAAAAGTAATGATGATCTATGCCGTTACCATGAGTTGAAGGCGGTATTACTCGCTAGCGAGGACGTTACTTTTTATATGGAAAATTTTAGTTCTGCAGGTGACCGCCAGAGGCGCTGTGCAATTTTCCATATACTTTTTTTTACGTCGTCGCTAGCGAATAATACCGTCGTACACTCAACTACCGGTACTGAACCGTTACCATCAGTTTACTCGATAGCGATTTAACTGCCTCGGTGGCGTAGCGGTAAGAGGGTCGCACTTTAAAGCGACGGCTGCGCCAGGGGTCCCGGGTTCGATCCCCGGGTCGGGCCAAAAATATATACTTACCTGAGTTTTTCTGTTCAGAAATTCTTAGGGTAGCCCGGAGTTTGGAAGTTGGCGGTGTTTCACCCCCATGCCTCGGAAAAGCACGTAAAGCCGTTGGTCCTGCGCCTGAACTCTCTCCGGTCGTGTCAGATTGCTGTCCCATCGGGCTATGAGAGTGAAAGGAATAGAGAGTGCACCTGTGTTTGCGCACACACTTGTGCACTATAATATGTCCCGCGCAGTCGGCTAGTCGTTGTGACTGGCCACCGTAGTCGAAATCGGCTAGGGGGACTACTACTACTACTACTCGATAGCGACGACGGTTTTACTCGCTAGCGACAACGAAACTTTTTGTATGGAAAATTTTAGTTCTGTCATTGACCGCTAAAGGCGCTGTGCAATTTTCCATAGACTTTTTTACGTCGTCGCTAGCGAGTAGCACTGTCGTAAACTCAACTATTACTGCAGATGTTCAGCCCCACGAACATGATGGCGGCGTGCGACCCTCGTCACGGGAGGTACCTCACAGTCGCAGCCATCTTCAGAGGCCGCATGTCTATGAAAGAGGTCGACGAGCAGATGCTTACAGTGCAGGATAAGAACTCCAGGTATGACCTCTTAACTTGCTTCACACACACACATATAGGGTGTAAAAAAGGACGAACCAAATTCGAGGGGGTGGTTGTCAACCGAGTTAATAAATCAGGAAAAATTGGGAAAAAAATTGTTTTTTTTTTTAAATCCTGAATTCTAGACGACTTTTAATCCTCTTAATTTGGCATTAATTTTTTACCACCTGCATAGTATTTTAGGAATCCGTTGACATTTTATCTTATATTATCTTCTCTTTTTCTTTCTTATACAGGTGTAAAAAAAGGGCGAGCCAAATTCAAGGGGGTGTCTTGAATCAAATGATTATTTTTTCTTATTGTTTTCTTGTAATCCAAATTCGATTGAAAACCACCCCTTTTCAATTAGGCTCTTTCTTTTTGTTATTCCTTGTTTATGTATTAACACACTACTCATTCCTCGATACGACCGAGTTCTCGGGTTTGATCTCCGGTCGGGCCAATATAGAAAAACAATCTTAATTTTACCCCCACCCCGATGCTTATGTTTGATTATTTGACCGCTATGCGTGTGTCTTTGTATCAGTTGGTGATACCGCTGCTCTTGAATAATTAAACCGATTTTTATGCGGCGTTTTTACTTAAAAAGAAGGTTTTTAAAATATTTTACAATCATATACGTAGTTTTATTAAGCTACTTACTCCAAGATCTGAGCATTTAAGCATGTTTGTAATTGTAACGCTATCCAAAAAAATATAATACACTAGCGGTCCCCCGCGACTTCGTCCGCGCGTTTTGAGTTTGCTCCCTCCCCTCCCGTCGCAGCGTCATGTTTTATATCCTAAAGCCTTTCTCGATAAATAAGCTATCCAACACAGAAATATTTTTTCAAATCGGTCCAGCAGTTCCCGAGATAAGCGCGTTCAAACAAACAAACTCTTCAGCTTTATAATATATTAGCGCAAGCGCACGTTGTACTTAAGCTGCGAACATTATTTTGGTGCGGAGTTATGTTAAAACTGTGATAGCTCCTAAGATATTTATTGAAATCAAATGATATAAAGGGCAACTTGGTTCTAAATGAAATGCTCGTGATGATGAATGTATTTATTTTGATAAGAATAAATACCTGTGTGTATAATACACCTCTAAAAATAATGCATTATTTTTTTACAAATTTATTAACATAAAAAAGGTTGTAGTAGGTCAACCATAAAAGATAGACATATGCTGCCGCGGACTTTATTATAGAACTCTTAATGCTGAACAATCCTGTCATACATGATTTTTGTGTAACTTAAGCGGTTTCCGCAGCGTATGCAGCGGAAGCTCTCAAAAGGAATATCTTTCTCCCGTTTTCGCAACATTTTTCATTTCTGCTGTGGTCTTATGAGTCGTATCTTTATGTTCTATAGCCTAAAGCCTTCCTCGATAAATGGACTATCCAACGTAAAAATATTTTTTCAAATCGGGCCAGTAGTTTTTGAGATTAGCGCGTTCAAACAAACAAACAAACAAACAAACAAACAAACTCTTCAGCTTTATAATATTAGTATAGATATGCAGGGCGACTTTGCCAAATAGGACGTGAATCAATCATCAATGCAAACAACTTTTACGACGGGTAGTGACAAAAGCTTCAATTGTTTGTAATTGTAACGCTATCCAAAAAAATTAATACTTATACAAAGTGACTTTGCCAAATAATAGGTGAATGAAATCATTAATACAAACTGCTTTTACTACGGGTAGTGACGACAACTTCAATATTTCAGATGCCCCATTCAAACCAGTCAGCTAACTTAAAGATAGTATACAGCTCAATATTTAGATGGTATTTTGTTAAAAAAAACACCGATAAAACAAAAATATTAATATTTTGTACTGGGATTCGAACCCGCGTTATCCGCGTTACGTAACCGCCTAGCTTAAACGCTAAGCAATCGTGACGTGATATGCGTGACAGTGTTGCTGGCGGCGAAAACCCCTATTATTTGAAGGACATTTTAGGCCTATTTTAGTGCTTAAATACACGTTGATTGATAACATCAATTTTTGAAAATTATACCTAACTAGATCGTTCTTTTCCGTCCAAAACCCCTTATATCCAAAATTTCTTGAAAATCGTTGGAGCTCTTTCCGAGATTCTTAAAATGCCGGATGGTAAAAATTCTAGGTATTGAATATTGATGGTCTCATTCAAATATCTTGCTTTGTAAATAAAATTAATAAATATTGGACACCAATCACATACATTGCTCTGATCCCAAAGTAAGTAGCCAATGCACTTGTGTTATGGAAATCAGACATAACGGTGGTACCACAACACCCAGACCCGAGACAATATAGAAAAAATCGTTTTCTACATTGACCCGACCGGATCGAACCCGGAACGCTTGAAACCAGCGTGCTAGCCACTCGACCACGAAGGTCGTCACCCTGTAAAAGTAACTGGAGAATTATAACTTCGTTTCTTTCCCAGCTACTTCGTAGAGTGGATTCCTAACAACGTAAAAGTGGCCGTGTGTGACGTCCCACCGCGAGGACTCAAGATGGCGGCCACCTTCGTGGGCAACACTACCGCCATTCAGGAGATCTTCAAGCGGATATCTGAGCAGTTCACTGTCATGTTCAGGAGAAAGGTGAAGGCCTTGATTTAAACTCTGAGTTGATATGTAAGCTCTGTTGCATGTGGACCTGCCACTGGCAGCCAAGTGACATGCCATCTCTTAAAACCCTTAGTCAAATCCCGGTCCAGTAACCTTACCATGAGTTTGCGGCGGTTTTTCTCGCTAGCGACGACGTTAAAAAACTAGAACCGGCCAAGTGCGAGTCGGACTCGTGCACTGAGGGTTTCGTGCCAACGTTAATTGCATCCATTTAGTAAAATACCACAATTTTTTTTTGACAGCAACAATAACTTTGTTTTTCATAGCGTTTGTATGAAGTACAAAGTAATGTTTGCGGTTGTTGAAAATTTACTATATCTCAAAAATTTCTCGTTCGATCTCGTCCGAACCAATTTTCGTTGAAAGTATTTGTTAAGGTCTACATTATATATTTTATTCAAAATTTACACTCGCTTATTTTAGAAGTTAGATGGTGGGGGGGACGCCCATTTTACCACTTTGGAATCGTCCAGCTATGAAACATTAGACTTTAAAAGAAAATAGTTTAAGGAACCTCTGTGTCATTTTAAAAGACCTATCCATAGACACGCATAGATCTGACAATTTTTTTTTTTGGTTTTAGTTTCATGTATGGGAGCCCCCCCTTAAATGTCATTATTTTTTATTTTTTGTATGAGAATCGTAAAGCGGTTAACAGGATACATCTTCGCACCAAATTTCAACAGTGTGATGCTTATAGTTACAGAATAAAATGGCTGTCACATACGGACGGAAAGACAGACAGACAGACAGACTTGACGAAACTATAAGGGTTCCGTTTTTTGCCATTCGGCTACGGAACCCTAAAAATGATTGGGAAATTTTAGTTCTGCATTTGACCGCTAGAGGCGCTGTACAATTTACCACAGACAGTTTTACGTCGTCGCTAGCGAGTAAAAACACCGGACACACATAGTAACGGTACAGTTATCCATCTATACATCATCTAGCATGTTGTTTGGTCAGCGACCCCCGAGTTAGGATTGATGGTATGAGGACACTTATTTTTTTTAAAGTATAAATATCCTAGTTTCATAAAGGAAAACCTCTTCACATTTAAAAAAAAAATCAAGACGAATCGCACCCTCGCGCGTTACTATGAAATACTACACCGTAGCTACTACTACTTGGCAGTTTTGTAACTCGTTCGCTGGTATCTCAATAATACATTGGTTTTCTGGGGTTGCTCATTAAAAAAATACATTTTTCAGATATTTTTGGGCATCAGATTCATTTGTTCAACTGCCACTACCTGAGTCAGGGGTCGCTTACTAAAACAACAACAGTATTTTAATGGTTTTAGTGGGGAGATGGGATAGTGCCCTAATGAAGCATTAGATCACTGCCCTAATTAACCCAAAGTCGGACCAAATATATTATATAAATTAAATTTAATTGGTCTAATTATAATTGTAATGTAATTATTTTAATCTTATCGCATTTATACTAATATTAGACCTAAGAACTCTGTTACTAACACTTGTGGATCTAAGTTATCTGTAATAAATACATTGAATTGAATTGAATTGAAAACAACACCTTGTATACATAAAAACAAGTTGTGACAGTTACACCACCTAAAACACGAGATCAAGTGGACCGATTTAGACTTTGTCGGAAATGACAGGGCTGGGGATAGGATAATAACTATAAAACAAGGCCAGGGCGGGACGAGTCTGGGGCGTTCGCTGGGACCGCTATATTGAATATTTTGTGTTACAACCGCCGTAGTTGTACGAAATTTACGATCAAAAAAACCGCCAACTAACCATTCCTGGATCCAAAAATTGCTTGTACAGCCGCCAGCACATCAGGTCACCCACTTTTGTTGTTAACTAGCCCTTATTACAACTGCATAAGATACCGCAGTGTTTATCTTGACGTGATGTTGGCCGTACCTTACGTCGTTTTATGTTTAAAGTTACAAATGTTTTTGTTTTGAGTGTGCAAACGATTTTTGTTTAAAAGTGGTAACGTGGCGTTAACCTACATATTATTTTTGTTTCAGGCGTTCCTGCATTGGTACACTGGTGAGGGCATGGACGAGATGGAGTTCACAGAAGCTGAGAGTAACATGAACGACCTGGTTTCGGAGTACCAGCAGTATGAGGTGAAATTATGAAGCGTTTAATATATATTATTATTTATATACGTATAAGGAAAGTCATGTTAATATGAACGCACATTTATCCGAGCCGAACGCGTCGAACGAATTGAGGTCAAGCAGGCCTCGCAAACATATCCGCATAGGACGAATCGACCGCGTCGAATAAATCATGAGATAGCGCTATGAGTGACAGCTAAAGGTGAGAGTGAGTATGAAGATTTTATCCGCCGAGTGACGAGTCGACCGCATTAGCCGCACCGAATCTGATGACGTCATCCGAATTTATCAGAGATTTCTAGGGTTCTTCCAGATTCGGACGATTCGACGCGGATAAGTGTGCGAGGTTTCATGAGATTTCTTATAAATAATTCTAAAATTCTTTTCATTCGGCTCGGATAAGAATGCGTTCACCTTAAGTGACACCGTTTATAACTCGAGAACAGGAGGACCAATTTTCATGATTGCAACTTTGTTTGATTTGTCTTTGCCCGGATTTACTAATAGCCATAAAACGGGGCAGGAAAGGTCGAAACGAAGTTCGCTCGAAACGTACATCAAGTTAAAATTGCTTTGACATTAAAATTTACACTGCCAATGAAATTCAATTCCTGAGTATCGAAAAGATAAAGTATTACGGCTTGTAATTTTGTGGCACTAACCACCAAAAATACTCGTATATTTTACAAATTGTGTTTATTTTCATTAATTTGACATCGGCCGGTTTAGAGAACAAAGCTTTATTTTCTTAATTTTTGAATAGAAATTTTGTATTCTTGTTTTTTTTACATGTTTATGAGAACTTTATCTTGTTATCATTGATTTCCACCCTGTATAGATTTAGGGTTTAGATTTTTTTAATTATTTATTTTTTAAACTGTTTTTTTTTATCCGTTATCAGGAAGTGGGTGTTGAAGATGGAGAATTTGATGAGCAAGAGGAAATGCCTGCAGACGATTATCCTGAAGAAGGCGGCGAAGAATAGAACTATGCTGTGCCGTCAGAAACTTATTTTTTTATAACAATTAATGGACACCAATCACCCATTGCTCCGATCCCAAAGTACAGCCGCCTGCACATCAGGTTACCCACTTTTGTTGCAAACTAGCCCTTATTACAAATGCATAAGATACCGCAGTGTTTACCTTGACGGTTGAAAGTGTTTGACTTGTCCTTACTACCTATGCTACTTGAGCTATGAGATGAAATGAAATCAAACACAAACAGCGGTATTACTACTATTATATTTTCTGTGGTAGTACAGTCGCCGTCAGATATATTGGAGCAGACAAAGTGACCAAATACTTCGGAACAGTTTAAAATGTCAATAAGTTCCATACACTACAAGTTACCATTAATATCAGAACATTCATTACTTCATTAATATCTGAGCAGATGCTAGTCAATAACTTCTATGCACACAACTAACCAATAATATCTGAACATTCATAACGTCAAATGTATCTACGCAGCTAGTCTTAAATATCTGAGCAATCGAGGAAAATTGCAGAAGGAAGTGCTTCCAACTTAACTATAAATACTATTTTAAAATAGGAACTCTTTTCATAGTTTATATTATAGTAAGATTACGCTGGCAGTTTGTAACGCTTTGTAGTTTTCAGTATTGTCATCACTGTCATGAAAGTGTCATGCAATAAATAAATTCAGACAAGAGAGTGTTCAGATATTATTGGTTGGTTGTGTATATAGAAATTATTGACTAACATCTGCTCAGATATTAATGAAGTAATGAATGTTCTGATATTAATGGTAACTTGTAGTGTATGGAACTTATTGACATTTAAGACTGTTCAGAAGTATTTGGTCACCTTGTCTGCTCCAATATATCTGACGGCGACTGTACCCCAACACCCAAACCTAAGAAGACATGACCAGGAATTGAACACGGGACCTAGGAGCGGCGAACCGAATGATTAATATTAATTTACATAGGTATATCGATAGTATTGAACCGAGTGGTCTCCCTCAAATTGAAAACGGCCTCGGTTGACTCAGAAGACGACTAGCCAGATTATTTATATTATATTTTAAAAAAAAAAAAAAAACGGATTGCACTGCCCTCTGGGAACGCGTAAAAAGAAAAATATTGAGCGGAGCAGTTGAAGTTTGCTATATATACGCTATAAAGTTTGCCCCAAAAATGGAACGACAGCCTAACACTGCAGCTTTTAACCTAGATCTTAAAGAAGCAGAAGTAATGTAACTAAGTTTATTTTTTTGGGAGTTAAATATGTATTTTAGCTGTACAAGTATAAATAGAGAAATAATCTAATACATCAGACTAATTAAATACTAAAAAAATCAACTATAAATAGTTGTAGTATATAAAAAATACATATTTTCATTTATATTTTAACTTTATTGCACTGTCAATTGTACCATTGGCGGACTTAATGCCTTATGGCATTCTCTACCAGTCAACCGCTTGGGGAATGCAAGAGAGTTTAATCAGTGGTGGAATATTTAAAAGTATTGAGTGGGACCAAATGATATAAATTATTTGGATGGCTATGTTATCACAGTGTTTTCCAGCATGACATTTTCGGGACACCCTATATATTGTTGTAAATAATAGTGTCTAGTCGATTAGGAGATCTGTAAACCATTATTTAGGCAAACTAACTAAATATTAAGCAATTTGGCCTGTAAAGTAAGTTAGTCAATTATCTAAAATACTTGTATATTATGTGTAGAAGAAATAGTTCAAGTTATTATTGACATTGTAAGAAGTTATGTTTTTACAAATAAAACCATTCTTTAATTGTTATCTTTTATTTATGTTAAACTGAATCTTATTTACAGTTTTAGCAGGTACTTTTTTGATAACTTCATTACCAAATTGATTATAGTTTAAAGAATCATTTACATTATTTTCGTTAGCAATTGGTAAGGATTCTAGGTAATCTTTGGTTAAATTGAGATTAATATTTGTTACAGTATCTAAATTAGTTGACGTACAATCTATAACTTCTATTTTATCATTATGTCTAAAATCTGAATTTTTTAACATACTTTCATTGACATTATTCAATTTATCAAATTTTAACGAATTGTTTTCAAAGCAAGGTTTATATCTTTTTTCTTGAACCTTAGTTTGTCTAATATGTTTTCTTTTTACCGTGTTATGATCTATGTTAATTGTATTAACTTCACCCATATTCACTTTAATAACTTCAGTTTTGTCAACAATTGTATTTGCGGTTTTCTCTGCAACTTTTGGTACTACTTTATCAGCTTCATTTCGTAGATTTCTTAACCGTAATAATACATCTTTTTGCCGTTGCAGTAACTTGTTACGTGTCTCATTTAAGTCTTCTAGCTCTGGAGCGTAACATATGTGTAACGACCCTCCATAAAAAGTTTTTGTATCCAACATACGTTTGGCAATTCTGGCTGACTGTATTCTCTCGAACACTGCATGGTATGTTTCTGTAAAGACTTCTGCTGCATGAACTTTACTTATGTTGAATTGTGTTAGTATTCCAAATTTTGAGAATAAGGCCTTTGCTTCTTGGCGAAGGTTGAGAGATGGTATACCAAAGATCAGTAGATGGTTTGATTCATTGTTGACAGTGTATACCTGTAAGATAGAAGACATTTTTATTGACGCTTCTAAGAAGATGCAAGCAAGATAATTTTTAGCATCTACTATAAATAATGATAAATGTGTACATTTGTTTTTCTGTACAAGTCCAATATTGTTAACAATTTTTTCAGAACTTTTGAACTAATATCAGCGAAAAAAAGAACTAACTATTAAATTAAAAAGATCTCAGTGTTCATCTATAAATAGCCTATATTGTTGCGTTTAATTTATTTTAAAATAATTAATTTATTTACAAAAAAAGTGACGAGATGGTTTGCAATATTGAACTAGCAATGAAAAATAGACTATGTAAACACACCTTTAAGGCGGTCAATTTGCGACCCTGCCTGTACGGAAGACGGGTGGTGCACAATGCTTGTTGCTCATGGTGAGGCAGCAGAACTCCTTTATTTTGAGGCTCCATAGTCCAATCCAATTATAATTAGGTAGATACCTACGCAATTTGTAGCAGACAGAATGTAAGAAGGAACAATGGATGGAAGCATTCAAAACCATATATGATTAAAACTTACTTTAGACCACTAATAACCAAGTAATCACTACGTTTTTTATACCGTGGCGTAAATCTGTAAACAAAACAAAAAATAGCTTTTTTTCCGCTGAATTAAGTTTTTTTCTTTTACTTTCTAATCTGGTTAAAAAAAAGACATTTTTGGCGTAAAAATATTAATTCCTCTGTATTTTAATTAAGATAAGATAAGACCGTAGACGACAGAGAAACCTAAGTGGAAACACCTCGTACTAATCTGTGGGAAACACGTTATCGGACGCGGGTGACGGACGCGGCTTACAGTCGCGACTTATAGGTACCTATCTAGGTAATGAATGTACACTGAGCCGTTCAAACTATCGGACGTAAGTCGCGGACGTAACCTTGGGATGACCTTCAGCTTTCAGCTTTTTACGGACGCAGGTGACCGATGCGGCCGTAAGCCGTAGACATACTCTTACTAATCTGTGGTAAGCCGCGACTGATAAGTGTGCACAGTCTTTTCGGAAGTAGCTTGCAGACGCGTTCCAACTATACAGTATTGGAAAGCTCTTCTAGCGCTTAGGACCAATAAAAAGTTTTCAGCTGCAAATTGTGGTGTCGCTAGCGTCGTTTTATTTTTCCTTTTTTTTATTTTTTTATTTACTAGGTGTACAAACAGAGTGACAACAGATATTTGACAAATAAAATAAATTGAAGTAAGTTCGACACAGAGATATGCTGCGATTCCACTATCAAGTACACACAGCATGATAAGTTTTAAAACATCGATCTATGTTGAAACAGATAAATTAAATTGTGGTTGAATGCAGACAATTAATGAATAGTACAAATTATAAGAAATTAAATATAATAAAATAAACTAAACGGATTCCACAATTTTACACATTTACCTTTTTTATTTTATTCTATTTCTACATTTAAAAAAGGCTTAGATTTTTAATGATACTCCAATTTATACAAATTAATTAGCCAAAGAACGCAACCTAACCCTTGGGTTATAAAGAAATACTCTGTTGCGTCCGAAAACACTATATGATTCGTTCGTCCATTTCGAAACAAGTGCTAGCTCTCGCGTAGACCGCGTCCTTCTGATGCAAGTCGCAATGACGCGTCCTGCACCCCGTGCATACCGTCCGCGGACGTTTTCGGCTGATCAAAACATCCGGCGCGCCAGATTTCTGTCAGACGTCCGAAAGCTGAAGGTCAGCCCAAGGTTACATCCGCAACTTATGTCCGATAGTTTGAACGGCTCAGTGTAGGTACATTCATTACCTAGATACCTATAAGTCGCGACTGTAAGCCGCGTCCGTCAGCCGCGTCCGTCAGCCGCGTCCGATAATGTGTTTCCAGCTTAAATCTGGCACGCCGGATGTTTTTGCCAGCCGAAAACGTCCACGGACGGTATGCTCGGGGTGCAGGACGCGTCCTTGCGTCAGAACTCAGAAGGACGCGGTCCACGCGAAAGCTATGACGCGTTTTAAAATGGATGAATGAATCAAAGAGGTTCAACCCAAGGTTTAGGTTGCGTTCTTTGGTTAAATAATAACACAACGTTATTCTGTTACGTTACTCAAAACAATAATTTGTATAAATTAGGGTATCATTACAAACTAAGCCGGTTGTTAATTACAAATAGAATAGTATAAAAATATCAATGTGTAATGTGTTTTTATGCAAATAAATATTCTGAATGTAAATATTCTAAATCCGATTCTAGTTTTATACCCTTGCCTGTGATACATACGAAACGCCTTTTAGGAAACTAGGCTTTATTCAACATAAAGAAATATACTATGTTAATAAATAATTACAGACATTATAGACAGACATTGACACACACAGATTGTCTGATAGAAAATTCTATAGACGTATGATCTATGATCTATGGATGATACCGAAGAGGTTCATAGCATTCTTCCCCCCTTCAATTCCATTCAGGCACAACTCTCGACTAATTACTACAAACGTAGTCAACGAGGTAGCCTGGTCTTCTGCGGGGTCTGCTAGAAGATCGAACCTGAGATGCTTCTGAATCTTGAGTAGGGGCAATTTCATCATCAGCTGTTTCAGATCCATCTTCAGATATTCCATCAGTTGCGGGTGTCTCATCTTGCCAAGTATTATCCCCATCTGGCAAAGGTGCTAAATGTCTGTTAGAGACGGTAGTTTCTCTACCATCTGAGAATCTTACATGCGAATAAGATGGATTCGCTTGTAATATTTCAACTTCTTCGACTAACGGGTCGTATTTTGAGGAACGAACATTTTTCTTCATTAAAACAGTTCCGGAAGACGTTAGCCAAGTTGGTATAGATTGTCCGTTCATTGTTCTTCGAGGGTGACTAAACAGACGTTCGTGAGGAGTATTATTCGTGGCTGTACATAAAAGGGATCTTATCGAGTGTAGTGACTCAGGAAGTACTCGCTCCCATTCTGTCACATCTAAGGCCTTTGATTTTAAGAATAACTGAATAGTTCTCCATAAAGTTCCATTTAAACGTTCGACTTGTCCATTACCTTGAGGGTTGTATGGTGTAGTGCGGCTAGTCGCAACGCCTAGAGATAGCAAAAAATTCCGTACTTGTTCAGACATAAAAGCAGATCCTCTATCAGAATGAACAAAAAGAGGAGTGCCAAACACAAAAAATACGTCTTTAAGGCATCTGATTACAGTGTCTGCTGACAAATCATGACATGGATATGCAAAAGGAAATCTGGAGTACTCGTCGATGATAGTAAGGATGTATTTGTTTCTCGTGTTTGAAGGTATCGGTCCTTTGAAATCGATACTCAATCGTTCAAAAGGAGATGTTGCCTTAATCAGTTTTCCTTGGGCTTTATGAAAACGTGGTTTTATTTCGGCGCAAATATTACATGTAGAAGTAACTGATTTTATTTCGTTAACTGAGTATGGAAGATTCTTAGACCTGACCCAATGTATCATTCGTGTGACACCAGGATGACCCAGAGCGTTGTGTAATTCTGTTAAAGTATTAGTTTGAACTTGAGCACAGACACGTGATAGCGCATCAGCAGCAGAATTTTCTTTTCCAGGTCGATATATAATATCATACTTGTATGAGGATAGCTCCAGTCGCCAACGTTCTACTTTTTCATTCTTGATTTTACTATTATGCGGTTGGAGCATAAAAGCCACGGACTGTTGATCAGTAATCAAGATAAAATGCCTTCCTAGAAGAAAATGGCGCCACTTACGAAGAGCTTCAACGATTGCACATGCTTCTTTTTCTATGGAAGAGTGACGTTTTTCTGGAGCTGATAATGATCGAGAAAAATAAGCAACAGGTCTTTCGTTTTGAGATAAAATAGCTCCAATTGCAAAGTCGGACGCGTCCGTTTCAACAGTGAATGTAGCACTTAGGTCAATGGCATGTAAGCTGGAGCAAGCGAGTTCATTCTTCAGACTATTGAACTGTAATACTGCTTCATCAGTAAGAGGGAACTTGGTTATATCAATCAAAGGTCTTATTTTATGAGAAAAATTTCGTACCCATGGGCTGTAGTGTGCAAAAAGTCCTAAGGTTCTTTTGAGAGAACGAGAGTCTGATGGTATGGGTAAATCAAGTAGAGCTTGTATTCGAGATTTATCCGGTTTTATTGTCTGGTTGCTAATAGTATGCCCTAATAGGTTGATTGTCTGTGAGCAAAAAGTGCATTTGTCTCTATTCAATGTTAGTTTATATTTTTCAGCTGCCTTTAGAAATTTGTTCAAATTAGCGTCGTGTTCTTCTTTGGTAAGTCCGCAAACTGTCAAATCATCGAGATAAGCGTAGGTTCCAGACAACTTTTCTTTCTCTATTATAAATTCCAGTGTTCGCTGGAACGCTGCTACTCCATTGGTGACTCCGAAAGGAATACGTGTAAATTCGTATAGTTTACCACAAGCCTCGAATGCAGTATATTTTTGTTCTCTTTTTAGTATAGGAACTTGATGGTATGCGCTTTTCAAATCGATTTGGCTGAAGTATTTGAATTTAGAAACTTTGGAGATAATAGATTCTATTTTAGGTAAAGGATAAGCGTCTAATTCTGTAAAGTTATTGATGGTTCTGGAATAATCGATGACGAGACGTTTTCGATGATTATTACCTCCAGCGACAAGAACTTGCGCTCTCCATGGGGAGACACTTGGCTGAATTACGCCATCTTCCAGCAGCTTAGATACTTCTTGTTTAATAAAAGACTCGTCTTCCTCACTGTATCTTCGAGATTTCACAGCAATGGGCTTGATAGATGGAGATAAGTTAGTAAAAATCGAAGCCGGAGGTACTGTAGCTTCCATGACATTGCAAATGTTAAGGGGCTCTTGCTCGCCACCAAAGTTCAATATCAGCGACGAGTGCGTTTTTAGTATATCATGCCCAATAATGACGTCAGCGCATAAATTGTTTACTATGAGCAAGTTCTGTTTATGATAAGTATGCTTATCGATTTTGAGAGTAGCAAAACACGATCCTTCTACGACGGAGGTATTGTTAAGTGATGCAAACGTAATTGACTGGTTGCAGTGCCTCTTTTTCAGGTTTAATGTTTCAGCTAAACCTTTGTCGATAAAGCTTATAGAACTTCCTGTGTCCACGAGAGCATCAGCAGTATAATCATTTATGACAATGGGAATAGTAGCTTTCCTTAAACTTCCTGGGGCGGCAGCAATGACAGATGCTGTTTCTTCTAAAATGTTTTCTTGAGTGACTGCATTAACTTTGGGGCTAGCACCACCGACGCTGCGACAAACATTTGCAAAGTGTCCTTTTTTGGAGCATAATTGACACTGAGAATGAAACGCAGGACACTTGATGCGTTGATGTACATTTCCGCCACAAAAGAAACATCGTCGTTTTTTTGAAAAATTTACAGCTGCTATATTAGTTTCAATCTCTTTTTCGTGTTCTCGAATAGTGTTGAGCGTGGGCATGAAAGAAGTTGGGTTCGATGTTAATGAAAACGAATTTAAACTCTTTTCAGCGTTTTCTAACGTCAAAGCTTGATTTAATGCGTCATCGAATGACAATGTCAAGTTTTCCAAAAGTCTTTGACGAATTTTTTTTTGAAATTATGCCCGATATGAATGCGTTACACATAAAATCATTCTGATTTTGCTCAGCGGATACGGCTTGAAAATCACATTCTTGAGCTAGTAGTTTAAGGGCCCGGACATAGTCAGATATAGATTCTTCAGGTTTTTGTAGTCTGGATGATAAGATGTGTCTAGCAAGTATACGATTCTTTGGCTTTTCGTACGATGCCCTTAAAACTTGTATCGCTTCATCGTAGGTACTGCACACTTTGATAAGAGCATATACTTTTGGAGATAAATAATTAACAAGTAACTTAAGCTTCAGTTCAGTAGAAGCGTCGGGAACTTCTTCGGTTATAAAGTTTTGAAAAGTATGCAGCCAATGGTACCACTGCAACTCGGCACCCACTTCACCAGGGTCCGTACTAAATTTCTCGGGGTTTAGGTAACGGGATCCTCGGGTTGTCACTATTGGTACTTTATTTTCGCTCATCGTGCAATTTTAATTTTTATGTTGAATAAATTGATACATACGAAACGCCTTTTAGGAAACTAGGCTTTATTCAACATAAAGAAATATACTATGTTAATAAATAATTACAGACATTATAGACAGACATTGACACACACAGATTGTCTGATAGAAAATTCTATAGACGTATGATCTATGATCTATGGATGATACCGAAGAGGTTCATAGCAGCCTGCAAAGAATTAACATAAAACTGAACTTTTATAAATTTATAGAGAAGTAATACTGTGAAATCTGTTTAGTTTACTTTATAATATTTAATTCGTATAATTTGTAATATTGATAAATTGATTGCAATTTACCATATCTCTGTATCGTACTTACTTTAATTTATTTTATTTGTCAAATAACTGTTGTAACTCTGTGTTCACCTAATAAATAAATAAAGGAAAAATAAAACGACGCTAGCGACACCTCAGTTTGCAGCAAGAGCTTTTCAATATAAGTAAGTATCTGCATAGTTAGAACGCGTCTGCAAGCTACGTCCGAAAAAACTGTGTAAACTTATCAGTCGCGGCTTACAGCCGCGTCCTTCAGCTGCGTCCGATAATGTTTCCAGCTTAACTGTCTACGGATACGGCACTTTTACTAATCTGTGGATTGCTGATGATGATGATTGATGTGAAAAGGTCTCGTTTTGGAGCTTATCAATCATTCTTACAGATTACTAGTCTATAGCATTTTTTCTAAAGCTGACCGAGTTTCGAAAATGAGGAGAGGAAGTTGCATACTGTTTAGCCATTTTTAGTATTTTTTCGTCGAATTTTGATTTTGTGTATAATCGTCGATACAATGAAAACAAAGTAGGAAATAAACTTAAGCGTGCTCTGCAGGCTTAACATACACGCCGTGATAAAAAAAATATCGCGGCATTCTATTCCGTTTGTTTGTCAAAAATCGACAACCACAGTTGCTAACATGGCTGCCATGAAAGTCATGTCGTACTGTCACATTTCGAAATATGACAAAATTACCATTGAACGCTAACATGAGACTCATATTTTTACCATAAAATTATTATCCCTTTGGAATAGAACGACAAAAGCGAGATGTCACTAGCAGCAAACTGTGTGATAAAAAGAGATGGGTATCAGAACCATTTTTGGCAGATGTCAAACAGTTGACCGCCCCGCAGAAGCTCGCTGAAAATTACGTGCATTTGATTTTTTATATTTAAAAGTGAAATTGTGTATATTTTGGAAAAATAATGCGTCTGAAACATAGTGACTTGATCGGTGTTTGATTGTTATGCATTACAGCGGCATAACCCCAACAAATAATCATTTAACAGGTAGATTAGTCCAAATCGAAGCCTCTTAATATACGACTTATATTTACCAATGCGCTTCAAATTTAAAGTACGCAGTTTGATTATTCTATTCTACAAACGTTTATTTACGTAAAAAATAAAGACAGAATAACACAGGGAATGTAGTATATCGACGAATATTTTGTATAATGAAATAATATTTAGTTTTACACTAGAGCTGCATGTTTGATATTTTGTGTCGACTGTTTATCATGCAGTAAACTACTATATTTAACTTAGAAACATTGTTATAAATCACCTGATCGAAAGGTTATCTCATTTAAAGCTACAAATGTTACTTACTTATGTTAGTTACTGACACCTTAAATCGGTTTCGTTTGACAGCTTTTACTTATCCTTCTATTCCGATAGGAATATTAATTTTATGATTTTTACCGAATTTTGACATTTTGCCGTGAAACATTATCGTCCACCATTAGCGTCGACGATAAATGAAAAACAACTTATTTAGAACAAAAATGGCTGGGTCGTGCCATATCTTACCCTAGCCTAGGCTCTAAAAAAACAATAAAGGGTTAAAATATTGAAAAGAAAGTCCCGATGTTTTTTTTATCCATAAGATATTTATTAGTTCGATTTCATTATCTTTGGCCAATATCGAGTCAATCTGTCATTGTGTCAAGTTTATCATTCTCAGCCAAATTTGACATAAAATTGAGTGAATGGTCAGATATTGTCTGTTTTGGATGTCCAATGTGGTTGGCATGTTAGGGAATATGATAAAATAGCATAGATCGACTAATTTTGTCATGTCGATCGAAATAAATATTGTGTCCTGCATGTTAGGCCTACAGAGGTGCGATTGTGTAAAGCAATCGTATTCATTTGACAGTTCAAAACGTACGGTATGATCTGTCAAACGGCAAAGAACAAATTATTTGACAGACCATACCGTACGTTATGAACTGTCAAATTTGGATCGTTATACTCGTGCTGAAATTCCTTGTTGAATAAGTTAGGTTAGGCTAGTGTAGTGTTAGTTTTATAGTCATAGGCCTCCCCCACGGCTTTCCACAACGATCACTAGCGGTCTGCATCCAGTTTGATCCTGCGATCTTTTTAAGGTCGTCTGTTCATCTTGTTGGTGGACGTCCTACGCTGCGTCTTGCGGACACACTCTCGATGGTTACGATGTTGTTTACGAGGGACCTGTGGACAAGAAACCCAACACCACCTTGAGCCTTTTGGTCACCCTCCCGGTAGAAGAGCAGGTTGCCGGACTTCAGAGTTATCGTGTCTTCGCCCTCTCTGCGGACTTCTGATAAACCCTCTATGTCCCAGTGTAACCTGCTCAATTCCTTCTCCAGCTCGAGCAACTTCTCGTCTGTCCTCAGTGTGCACGCGTTATAAGTTACCAGGGCCAGTTGTCGTTGGGGGTGGTAGCGCGATCGCCTCCGGGGATTCTTAGCACCCCCTGCTCCGCCGTTATCGTGACCGCTACCGGAGTCAGGAATAGCGGGGCTGCTGGAGACTGGGGGCCTGGATTGTTTGTGTCCTACCATTTAGGGGGTTTTTGCCAGTACTCGCCACGCTTGGCAGGCTGCTGGCTGCTGCCCGTCACAGCTCAACATTTTACTGCGCCTTTTGTTGGATGGTTATACCGCCATCGGTCGGTCGCCAGAGCCTCGTCTGTTGAAACAGGACGCACCGCGTGAAGGTGAGGTTGGCTTGGAGCTTATGGTCTTGGTTAAGCTCCCTTACGTCCCAGTTTTATAGTAATATGTGTAAATATTGAACTTACTTATTTAGAATTTATGGCGACCACCTAGAGCTTCTGGGCAAGGAGCTGACAGCTAGTCACAACTTTGGAGCCAACATCGAACGCAAAGCTCAGACTGCGGCGAAAAAACTAGGCATCCTAAACAGAGTGAAGCGATACTTCCCGCCTGGACAGCTTTCAACACTCTACAAAGCACAAGACCGTTACTGCATGGAGTATTGCTGCCATCTCTGGGATGGATTAGCTAAGTACCAACTTGCTGCACTTGAATCGGTGGAAGGTAGAGCTAGAAGGCTCATCGATGATAATAATATATGCACCAAACTCCATAGCCTGACTCATCGACGCAAAGTTGCCTGTCTATCAGTCTTTTACAGCCAAAGAGTGGAACTCTTTGCCTGCATCAGTGTCCCCAAGGTAATATAACCCGAAAACTTTCAAAGACAGAGTGAAGAGACTTCTTCTGGGTGAGCTCACTCCATCGTCAACTCTGTCTAAGCCCAATTAGGTCTAGATTAGAGTCAAGAGCAAACCCATTTCGAATTAAGACAAATGAATGTATGACTTAGATCCGAAGACGTTAAACTTGTTTACAGGGTGTTGTTTTGGTCAGCGACGAGCGACTCAGGGGTGGCTGGCTGTACAAACGATACTGATGCCAAAAATATGTATATATTTTTTTAAATGGATAAAATCCCAAAAAAATAATTTATTATTGCGTTATAGTGAGCGGGTCAAAACTACCAACACTAGGTCGTAATATTTCGTAGATAGGGCGAGGTGGTAGGTGAGGAGGTAGGTGCGAGTTCCCCATTTGTTTTTTTTTATTGTTGTAAAGAGGTTTTCTTCTATGAAACTTGCAAATAAAATAGACCAAGGCAGGCAATAAAGTAGGCAAGGGAGTAGACCCTTTAGGATGTTCGAGAGCGCGCAATAAAACAGCCTTCTAGTTACAACGTATATTTGCCACTGGTTCGCCGGCGCACGACGCAGCGCGCACTTTGTAGGTACATACGGTACATATAGATAGATACATATCATTTCCTCCACAATTAGTTTAGTTGTTAAACCTGGTAACAAACATATCATAATTATACCAAAAGAAAACAAAACAATGCTTAAAAATAAATAGAGCCTGTCGAGGCATTAACAAGTTTATTTATTCTTGCGAGGGCGCAGACGGCTCGACCAGGGTGACCTACATTGCTCTGACGGAATATCTCGTTCTTGTTGGTCAATGATTGGCACTGTTTCGGCCTCAACTTGTACTGCCTCTTGTCGAGTCTCCGAGTCCTCACAATCAATCCACTCATCCTCCTCCCGCACGCGCTCCTCAGAAACACTTTCCGTAGAAGGAACTGGCTCATTTACTATTCCATCGTGTGATGGTCCTACAGGGGCGGTATGAGAAGAGAATGGAATGGTTGAGTTTTCCGAACCACGGCTAGTTTCAGACATTATTCTGTGGTCATTTTCATTAACAAACTTCATTAGTTGGTCAACATGGTGAATACATTCCGTGTTATGATGATCAAATACCATTACTTTATACATTCTGTTGCCGATTATGGTGATTACTTTTCCTTGTAGCCAAGTCTCTTTTCGTGCACCGTACCACTGAACCCAAACCAAATCACCGATTTTGAACTTTTTTTTACTATTATTATGAATGTTATCAGAATGTGGATCATCCGTAGCCGATATTTGTTCTTGTGGTAATATTAAATCTAAACGAGTTCTCAATTTGCGCCCAAACATTAATTTTGCTGAGGAGTCACCGGTCGTACAGTGCACTGTATTTCTGTAATCTAATAGGTATTCTAATAACAAATCGTTTATTTTATTTTGAGGTACATTTACACAATTTTCTGCTTGTCCGTTACTGATCGGGTGGTAAATAGGTGACGTCATGTGTTTAATCCTGTTACTAGAACAAAATTGTTTAAATTCCAAAGAACTTACTTTGACATCATTGTCCGAGACAATGGTATTAGGAATTCCAAATACAGAAAAACACGCTTTAATTGTGAAATTAATGCCTGTGACGAAGTTCCGCTAGTCATGTGTAAACATTCGATCCATTTACTGTACGCGTCAACTATTATTAAATAATCTCTTTGTGATATAGTCATGTAATCGATGTGAATACGTTGCCACGGAGCTTGCGGCCTGGGCCACGAGGCGTGCTCGGCGCGGGGCGGGGCGTCCCGCACACCGACGCACGCCGCGTCTATACCGGGGCACCACATTCTACTACGCGCATTACTTGGTGTGATCTATGCAGCTCGTCCAGTACACGTGACCTAAGAGATAACGGAATAACCACTTTGTCCCTTTAAGACACAGCCGTTTTCAAATTGCAAATCAGTTTTCCTTTGAAAATAGGGCAAAACCAGTTTGCATCTAATTTTCTTTGGCCAACCACGATTCATATACTTTAACACAATTTGTAATTCATAAAGATGAAATGAGAAACCAAAAATTTGCGCACGGGCGGGACTTGAACCAGCAAACATTTTGTTTCATAAACAGGCGGCTAGATGGCGCTAAGCGTCACGCAATTGAAGTTTTCATAAGAAACCACAAATTTCGCAGGGTCGGACTGACAGCACAGTAGCTCAATGGGTAAGAGCGTTTGGCCCGGTCTGCCAAAAGGTTGCTGGTTCAAGTCCCGCCCGTGCGCAAATTTTTGTTTTATCATTTCCTCTTTATGAATATAAAATATGACACTGTGAGTGTTAAAAACATTCTAAAGCATTAGATAGCGAAGCGACATCAATTTCCAAGTTGAATTTATTCTGTAAAGAATAACTGCTTGGGCCATCTGTTTCATAAACAGGCGGCTAGATGGCGCTAAGCGTCACGCAATTGACGTTTTCATAAGAAACCACAAATTTCGCAGGGTCGGACTGACAGCACGGTAGCTCAATTGGTAAGAGCGTTTGGCCCGGTCTGCCAAAAGGTTGCTGGTTCAAGTCCCGCCCGTGCGCAAATTTTTGGTTTCTCATTTCATCTTTATGAATATAAAATATGACACTGTGAGTGTTAAAAACATTCTAAAGCACAATTTGTAATGTTTTATCTTGTTCGGTGGCTTGATGAATATCTTTATGAGTAAGTGCCGGTGACATAGTATTTAAAAAAAATAATGCGATACATGAATCGTGTTTAGTTTCATCATCGCATTTGCTTCCCTTTAACGGCGCTCGAGAAAAATAATCTGCAACAATATTACTATTGCCTGGCGTATACTGCACTACATAATTATAAGCGGACAGAATAATTGCGTATCGTTGTAGTCTTAGTGATGAAGTTATAGAAATACCAGTGCTATTATTGAAGATTGATACAAGTAGCCTATGATCCGTTTTCAAAATAAATGGTTCACTTTATCCGTAGAGGTACTGGTGGAATTTCTTAACCCCGAATATGATCGCCGTTGCCTCTTTTTGAATTTGACTGTAATTTCTCTCACTAGCTGTGAGCGAGCGCGAAGCATACGCAAGCGGCCTTTCAACTCCGTCGTACTGGTGAGACAAAACAGCCCCGAGGCCGGGTCGAAGTGCGCCAGCACCCGCTCCGAAGCCAGCTCGCGGCGGATGGCCCGGACGGCCGCGCGCTGTCGCTCGCCCCATTTCCACTCAGCGCCTGCGCATAATAACGCATTCACCGGGCTTAATATCGATGACGCGTTAGGTACAAACATTCTGTAGTAATTGATTAAGCCCAAAAACCTTTTAACCTCTGTGATATTGGTGGGTTCCGTTGCGTCTAATATAGCTCGGACTTTATCCGGGCATGTTTGTAGTCCCCGTTTACTTATGACATAGCCTAGGTACATAACACTGTTTTGAAAGAAAATGCATTTTTCCTTTTGCAAACGTAAACCGGCGTCCTTAAGACGATTTAAAACATCTTTTAAGCGTGATAAATGTAAACTTCTATTGGGGCCTGTTACACAAATATCGTCCAACCAACAACTCACGCCTTCGATTCCAGAAAGCAAGGTTTCCATTGATTTTTGAAATATTGCGGGAGCATTGGCGAGACCGTACACCAGTCTTGTATATTTATACAGGCCTTTATGCGTATTTATGGTAGTAAGTTCCTGAGACTCCTCGCTTAAACAAAATTGATTATAAGCGATTTTTAAATCCAATTTACTATAGTGTTCACCCCCTCCTATCTGGGCAAAGACTTCCTCGATCCGAGGTAATGGATATTTATCTATTATAAGATCTTTGTTTAGTGTTACCGAAAAATCTATCTTATCTGCTATTCGTATTTTACCGCCTTCTTTTAAGACAGGCACAATAGGTGTCGCGTATAGTGAATGGTTAACCGGTTCCAATATGCTTAAAGTAACCAAACGATTTATTTCATTTTCGACTTTATCTTTAAGAGCAAACGGGACTGGACGCGGCTTAAAAAACTTTGGTACACTATACTGTTTAAGAATCAGATGAACTTTAAATTTGTTAAATGTACCTAATTCCTCTCGCCACAGTTCCGAATAATCTTGGAGTAAATTCATGACATCATCATTTATTTCAATCGAGTGAATTTTTCGAGTTAAAGACAATTTGTATAATGACATAAAATCCCTACCTAGCAGAGGCGGGCCTCCGTTTTCTATGACATTAGAAAACTTATTTTTATATAATTCCTCGGACATAACTCAACACCCCGAACCTGAGTCTAATTCCATTTTCACACACTGAGACCCTACAAAAATACTTAGTTCTATAGGATTGCATTTGGCGTACCTCATTTGGAACGTTTGACATTCCTCGCAGTCGGCGTCAACATCGCTGTCATCCGTGGCTTTTTTATCACTCTTTTGAGAAATGTTATTCACTCGCGACTGATCACGACACACTTTCTTTAGATGGCCCTTTTGCCCACATTTTTTGCACTTATAGTTTTTGAACCGACACTCAGATTCGTGGTGGTTTTTCATATCACAAACTGCACAACACGTTCGCGGCCTAGGTTGGCCACCGGCTCCGCTAGGCCCCTTGTAGCCGCCTTCTCGAAGATTCCTTCCGAATTGTGATCGAAAAATTGGTTCTTCTTTTATTGCTGTCATCATTTTGGCCTCTCTGGCACCTTCTGCCTGCTCAGCCAACTCTTATGCCCGTTCAAAGGTCAACGTTGATGGACTCTGTTCGAATATTTTTTCTCTTTCGGGACCTGAACCAAGGCCAAGGACGAAACGATCCCTTAGATTCGTTTCCAGAGCGGCGCCGAAGTCACAGTAACTAGCCAGACCTCTTAGTCGCGCTGCCCAGTCTCCCAATTTTTCGCCTGGATTCCTTACCGCTTCAAAAAATTTTGCCTTATCCACAAACGAATATTTCTTGGGCTTGAAATGTGAATCAAAGAGTGAAATCAAATCTTCGTATTGTAACGTATCCACTTCTTTCGGGTAGGCAAGGTTCCGCAGCAATCGATAAGATTCATCCGAAAAATGCGTTATTAGTATTGCACTTTTGTTTTCCGTGATAGCATTCACTTTGAAAAACTAAGATAATCGGCTTTTAAATATAGCCCACTCCGTAGTTTTAAAATCTAAAACCGGCAAAATCCCTAAAACGACATTGCGCGGGTAGTACTCGTCGTCAGTAGGATGTTCGAGAGCGCGCAATAAAACAGCCTTCTAGTTACAACGTATATTTGCCACTGGTTCGCCGGCGCACGACGCAGCGCGCACTTCGTAGGTGCATACGTATCGATAGATACATATCACCCTTACATATCATCTTTAATAAGTCACTCAAAACTGGCACATTCCCCACGCGCTGGAAGGTGGCTCACGTCATTCCAATTCATAAATCTGGTAAAAAGGATCAATGCACTAACTACAGGCCGATTAGTATACTTTCTTGCTTTGCAAAACTATTTGAATCGGTATTTGTTACAACATATTGTACGCACATTTCAAGCCATTTCTATCGCCATCTCAGCATGGTTTTGTGAAGGCGCGATCTACGGTGAGCAACCTCCTGGAATACAAGAGCTATCTTTGCTCGGCATTTGCTCGGCGACACCAAGTAGACTCTATCTATACTGACTTTTCCAAGGCCTTCGACAAAGTCAATCATTACGTGCTCTGTCAAAAGCTTCAAGCTTACGGCGTCCATGGTAACCTGCTGCGGTGGTTCGAGTCGTATCTGTATAATAGGAGCCAACTGGTCAGTATACAAGGTCATCTCTCGTCTCCCATTATAATAACTTTTGGTGTCCCTCAGGGATCTCACTTGGGCCCTTTGCTGTTTTTGATATTCATAAATGATCTGGCCCAGAAGCTAACAGTTCCGTGTTTACTCTACGCGGATGATCTTAAAATCTTTTTCGAAGTTAGAGACACTAGAGACTGTATCGTACTTCAGCAGAATCTGACGAGGGTGTCCGAGTGGTGCTCACTTAATATGATGTCTCTTAATACTAATAAGTGTTTTGTCATTTTATTTTGTTTCTCTTCACAAAAGATACATTTTGACTACAATCTGAATAGCTCAGTTCTGAATCGCGAGTCTGTCGTCAAAGATCTAGGAGTCCTATTTGATGAGGGCCTCACCTTCCGGGACCACTATGATTACATAATCTCAAAGTGCAATCAACTTCTCGGCTTTATCTCGCGCTGCACTAAGGACTTCAAAGAGCAATCGTCGTTCACTCTACTCTACTTCTGCTTGGTGAGAAGCATCCTAGAGTACGGCTCAGTGATATAGTCACCTTACTATGAAGTCCACTCCAATAAGATCGAAGATGTTCAAAAGAGGTTTTTACGCATTCTCTCTTATAGGCTAAGTCTGGGTCGCAGTTGTAGATCCTACTCTGCAAGACTCGAACACTTCAAAATGACGTCTCTCGCTTGCCGCCGACAATGCAATTGGCGACCTTGACGACCTGTCTGGTGTAGTGGTCGAGAAATCGCCTACTAAGCAGCGGGTGCGGGTTCGATCCCCGCACAATACAAACATTTGTGTGCATGAACATGTCTGTTTATATTGGTCTGGGTGTTTTATATGTATATCATGTATGTATTAACAAACAAAAAGTATTTAAGTATTATATCCGTTGTCTGGCACCCATAACACAAGCTTTGAGTAGCTTACTTTGGGACTAGATGGCGATGTGTGGGAATGTCCAAAGGATATTTATTTATTAATGAGCTAACATGCCTTTATAAAATCATTAATTCTAATATTGACTCACCTTCCCTTCTTACCTTAACGTCTAACCTTAAATTCAATATTCGGTACAGATCTCGTGATAAATCTCCCAAATTAATCTTTCTTGAAACCTACAGGAATAACACATCATTCTTCAACCCTATCTCTAGGATGTGCCGTTTATATAATGAGACAGTAGCCAAGCAACCATCTTTAGACATTTTTTCATATAGTTTAGCCAAATTCAAAAAAGATGTATTTAAAATTTTGCCTAATATACTTAAATAACTTTTGTTGAACCAGTTTCACTTGCATTTGTGTTTGTCACTGTATAAATACTTTGTAGAATTAACTTAACTAATATTCGATGATCGTTTATCGTAAGCAAAAATTACTAACACTAAGTTTAACCCTCTTTCACTTCACTACTAAGATGTCTTTACTTCACTATATTTGGAACATATTGTGCCCACATTTTGAAAGTTATAGTCTAGTTCTATACTTAAGAAACTTTATATTTCTGTAAATTATATGACTGTAACTTGTTCTGTGATCTTTTAAATAAATAAAAATAAAAAAATATTTTGTTTGAGAAAAAGCATGGCTGTTATTAGCATCCATGACCAAAACAACTAACTGTATCTAACTATATGTAACTACTGACATCTGACACCTGGCAAAGATAAGTATTTGTCGTATAGATTTTTTCATTTTAAAAATATTTTCCTCCTTTTTTCCTCTTCCCGGGGCCTCTCCATAATTTTCTTATTGTGTTTAGAGGCAGTAAGTTTGTGGGCAGGCCTCCAGAAGACCTCTCTGTATCATATTAAATTCTTGCATTTTTATGTTCCAGTTGACATTTGGCGTTAGCAGGGAGTCACTCCGGTTGCTAAGGCAACCAGACCTGCGCATCTCCTACTGTCAGCGTCCGTCATCCTAGTTTATTTACTTTTAGTTTTATTTTTATTACGTGTTTTTGTATTTGATATTGTCTCATAAGTTTTAATTTTGTGTTTTGGCAGGTTTTTGCAAATTTCTTTTTGTGATCAGTGTTAAGGCTTATGAGTACTTTATCTCCATCGGTGGGCACCCACTCACAGCCGCAGTTCTATCACTGTTCAATTTGTAATTCAAATAGGACTTTTAAAGGTAAGAGGGGCCTTAATATTCATATTGCCCGTAGTCATAATAGAACCAATTTACCCGCGTCTCTCCCTATTTCCTCTATTCCAAATCCTTTATCTTCTTCTCAATCTTTTGAATCTATCATCACAAACCTTCACCAATCTACTCCGCTGGTTAAACGGATCCCTAGGGGAGCGAGAATAGCTTTAGCTAAATGCCTTTCTTCTTGTATTGAAAAATGTTTCGATAATACTGAAACTGCCTGGCAAAATCTTTTTACTTTTTCATTCTCATTTTTTCACGTAAACTCTCCTTCTAAAACTTTAACTCGGGCGCTATTAGATAATGCTTCAAATTTCCACAATCCGTCCCTTCCATTCAGTTCGTCTAGTACGATATCTTCCAAATTTAACGTTTATCGTACCGTTGAGAACAAGGTTATGGACGGCGACCTAAAAAACGCAGCCCGAATCTTGTTCTCCGATGACACTCTCGCTCCCCCTAATCAGGAAACTCTCGAGAGCCTTCGTAGTAAGCATCCTTCACATCCAGATTCTCCATCTTTACCTGTTCCTCCTCCTCAAAATTTCCAACCCTTACAGATACTTGATGACGGCGACACGTTTGCTGCCATCATGTCATTTCCGGCTGGTTCTGCTGGCGGCATCGACGGCATCACTCCCCAACACCTTAAGGACTTGGTGAGTGCTTCCGCTGCTGACGCCGGTAGAATTTTGCTTTCCAACATTACGAAATTGTGCAACTTTCTCTTATCTGGCAAGGTAACTGAAAGTTTTGTCCCATTTTTATTTGGTGCTAGACTTTGTGCCTTTCGAAAAAAAGATGGTGGCATTCGCCCTATTGCTATTGGCTCAACGTTTCGTCGTCTTACAGCCAAATTAGCCTGTCGTGATCTTTTTTCTCCTTTGAAAGAATATTTTCAACCCATTCAACTTGGTTTCGGCAGTAAGGGAGGTTGCGAGGCCGTGGTTCATTCCGCTCGCAATTTCCTCTCCTGTGACGAATCTGAAGTTTTTTTGAAAGTTGATGTGAAGAATGCTTTCAATTCTCTTGACAGGTCTGCCTTGCTGAATGAAGTTCAGACTCACACTCCACAGATTTATCCCTTTGTTTTTCAGTGTTCCCATAATCAATCAAAATTACTTTTCAATGAACATTCAATTGTTTCTGCAGTCGGTGTTCAGCAAGGCGACCCTTTAGGTCCAGCCCTTTTTAGTTTAGGCATCCATCCTGTCATTTCATCCTTAAATTCTAAATTCAATGCCTGGTATCTGGATGACGGCTCCTTTGGAGGCAAAGCAGATGTTGTTTTCCAAGACCTTGTCCTGATTATAGAAGGATTTAAGAAATTAGGCTTGGAACTGAACCTTTCAAAATGTGAACTTTTTATTAATGATCACGTTTCGTCTGGTTCCCGTCAGGCAATCATTGATAAATTCAATTCCCTTGCTCCTAACATCAAAATTCTGAATTTTGAATCGCTTTGCCTCCTGGGTGCCCCTCTTCTTGATCCCAGCATCGAACCTTTTCTTGATAAAAAATTGAATGATTTCACCCTTTCAGCCCCCAGATTAGAACACCTAAATTCACACATTGCATTTACTGTACTTAAATCGTGTCTTTTTGTGCCTAAATTTACATATTTCTTACGTGCTAGTCCTATCTGGAAAAAAAATAATTATTTAAAACTATTTGACACCACCCTTAAAAACAGTTTGGAAAAAAATTTAAATTTACATTTCGATAATAATTCTTGGGCTCAGGCTTCGCTTCCTATTCGTTTTGGTGGTATCGGAATTCGCCAAATTTCAAGTATAGCCCTCCCCGCTTTTCTCTCCTCTTTGCATAGCACTTCCGTTTTAGCCGGAAAAATCTTTGAACATCCTCGCCAACTTTCTGAGGTGAGAGAGGCGGAGGAGTTTTGGCAAGGCCTCTGTCCTAGAGAAGACATCCCAAAGGAACGTCACCAGCAAAAACTTTGGGATGTCCCTCTTGCGAGAGAGACCTTCAATTATTTACTTCATAATTCCGTCAGTGACAGTGGTCGCGCAAGGCTCTTCAAAGAGTCAAAACTACCAACACTAGGTCGCCTCTTCGTAGCTTACCAGCTACGTTGTAATATTTCGTAGATAGGGCGAGGTGGTAGGTGCGAGGTTCCCATTTGTTTTGTTTTTTTTTGTTGAAAAAAGATTTTCTTCTATGAAACTTGCAAATAAATTGAAGAAAATATTTTTTTTAGAAAAAGCATGGCTCTTATTAGCATTCATGACCAAAACAAATAACTGTATTGTTATTAGTATTTAAAAAAATGATGTTGATTTGCCATTAGCATGTTGCATTTCGTCCGTCAATTATCTTTTTAAGGTTTCGTAGCCGAATGGCAAAAAACGGCACCCTTCTAGTTTCGTCAAGTCTGTCTGTCTGTCTGTCCGTCCGTATGTCACACCCATTTTATTCTGTAACTATAAGCATTACACAATTGAAATTTGGTAGGAAGATGTATCTCGTTAACCGCTTACCGATTCTCATACAAAAAATAAAAAATAATGACAGTTAAGGGGGGGCTCTCATACATGAAAATAAAACCAAAAAAAATTTTTTTTGGTCAAACCTATGCGTGTCTATGGATAGGTCTTTTAAAATAACATAGAGGTTCCTAAAACCATTTTCTTTTAAAGTCAAATGTTTCATAGCTAGACGCTTCCAAAGTGGTAAATGGGCGTCCCCCCATCTAATTTCTAAACCAAGCAAGTGTAAATTTTGAAAAAAATGTATGATGTAGATCTTAATAAATAATTTCAACGAAAATTGGTTTGGATGGGATCGAACAAGTAGTTTTTGAGATATAGCACATTTTCAACAACCGCAAACATAACTTTGTACTTCATACAAACACTATGAAAAACAAAGTTATATTTGTAGTCAATAAAATATTGTGGTATTTTACTATGTAGAAGTAAATGGATTCCCTAATTCAGTTAAAGTTGGCACGGAACCCTCAATGCGCGAGTCCGACTCGCACTTGGCCGGTTTTTTTGACTTCAGTCTTCCATGATCAGTCATATCCGAACCATGCAGGCGTTGGTCTCGCCGCTGGGACGGATCTTTTCATTGTAAAATCTTCTTTCCCTTTTATCTCTCTTACCTTTAACTGCCGTCTGCCACCCCTATGGACCCTAAATTGAATCTGCAATTTCACATAATCTGTGGTAGTTTTCGTGGTAAAGTAAGTTAAGCTTGCCTCATAACATAATAAATCCTACTCTAGTTACTAATAAAAGGTGTGATAATTACGGTGTTATTAAATCGAAGCCGGTTATGATTGAGAAATAATTTTGTATAAAGAGATATTCGGTAATAGTTTCATTCCTTGGCCTGCAATTATCAGAAAATAAATAGAACGACGCTAGCGACACCACGAGTTGCAGCCTCAAACTTTATATGGATCCTAAACGCTTCAAGAACTTTCTAATCTACGTCATACCACAGAAAATATAATAGTACTACGTCTATGTCATACTATGTCTATGGCAGAGAGCCACAGATTAGTAAGAGTATGTGTAAATAAATGGGCTCATGGGTCGGCCAATGGACATTTCCAGGCTACGAACTCTTCATTAAAAAAAAAAAAGGGCTCATGGGTGTGGTGCAAGCAAAGCCAAATTCAATGCCAAATTGTTTAATTTTTTGTTGTGTGCTTGGTTCTTATTATTCAGGACTCAACTTATAATAGTTTACTCCCAGAGAGTGTGTGTTATTTCTGGTTTTATATTAATAACGTATTGTTGAATTGGTGGTTATACATGATCAGTGGTTTTGCCTCTGCGTTTGTGTAAATGTCGTTGAAACAATGTTTGAAAAAGATTCTTAATCGGCATGTGTAACGAAAAAAACAAATATAAAAAACTGTACAAGTGTACAGTCAGTGGGCTGATGACTTCATGATTACTGAAAGCAAGCATTTGCACTGTATCTTTTAGGCAAGAATCGTCCCTTACATATTAGAACGCGAAAAAATTTCCTCGTGTCGTTTTCTTCGCTTTTAAAGCTACCATGGTTTTTTATCGGCCTTTAGTGCTAGTTATATTTCCCATGGAATGCAAAAATTGGTGCTCTAGTCAAATTGTTGAATAACTCACTAGTGAATCAAGGATTAAATACAGGGAGGCCCTGTGTGCCTTCACTTTTCTGGTAACATGTTGAGATACTTAATTGTTGCATTTTATTTGAAGGTTTTGGATGTCATGTGATAAATTTTATGGTGTGGGTCTTTACCTATTTGGTTTCCTCAGCCCAAAAAGTCAGAAATTGGCATGTCTGCCATTTGATATAACAAGAGTTTCATTTCAACCTACCTCCATGCTATCTTCCTTTTCATATTTGGTCTACCTCAGTCTCTAAAAGATGATGTATTATTTCATTTACAAAAATAAAATAAAATGATGCATGATGAAGCTTTTGAATTTGGCACAAGGTTTCAAGTGAGTTTAATTGGTGTTGTTTTCTTGACAGAGTAGTCATTGTGATTTGAAAATAATGCAGGAGACAATCACATAGGTTTGTGTTTTTTGTGGAAAAATTAAAAAATATGGCCACCCTTTGTGACACTCTGATCCATGGCTTTCTAATTTAGAGTGAAACGAAAACTAACAATATATTGGTGTTAGAATTACTGTTTGGAAACCTAAATTCTGCATTTGTGACTGTCATACCTGGTAGGTTATAAAAAAAGGAAAAGGATATATCGGTTTTTGACCAAACCAACTGGATATATTAGTTTTTGGTAAAACACTAAAATTAGAATGGAATTATTATTTATTTGACATGCACACATCGAATTATATTACCTTACCTTAAACAAAAATTAAAAACAACAAAAAGCAAATTTCCAAGTGTGCCAAAAAGTCCGCACTCAGTATATGTCGTGACAACAGATGGTTAACTTGCCACAAAACTAATTTTCAGCATATCATTTTCAACTGTAGGTTATATCAGTTTTTGATAAAACACTGTAGGATATATCGGCATTTAATAAAACACTGGTAGAAATATGAGAGCTTGATAAAATGCGGCCAAAACATGCATCGGTGTTTCTAAAGCCATATTAGATGGTTTCCAATCAAACAACTATTTAAAACACATCAACTTTAATTAACTAAAGCTGGCTAATTAGGTAAAATAGAAAGCTTGAAACTATTATAGCTATTTCTGGTTACAGACAATCGCCTAAGGAGCCATGATTATATTGTTCATAATTGTCAACAACATTTGCTTCTGTATCAATAGTTTCAGTGGAATTTCCACTTGAAATTTTTTTTTTCCCCAAGAAAGGTTTCATCTGTCTCCCAGTCATCACCAAATTGTTTGACCATGAGAGACTAACGTTTGCTTTCTTCACCGCACTTGTAGATTTATTTACATTAAGTGGTGCAATTGACAGAGGATGTGTCTCTCTTGATTTAAAAATGCTAAACCGTTTCCTTTCCTGATCAGATTTGTTAACCAAATTGCGGAAGATTCTCACCTCGTATAGAGTTTTAGTTTGTCTTCTTGTTCCTCGACCCTGAATAACATTATTTTTTTTTTCAAATGAATATGGTTTAAGAAAATGATTTTTTAATATTATGTATAACAGTTATACTTATTCTTAAAAAAATAATATTTAAATTATATGCAAGTTTTATAATAGAAATCCTCTTCACAACATTCTAAAAATGACTAAAAGAATGGCGAAACTCGCACCCTCGCGCATAGCTAGCGCGTATCTACGAAATACTCTAGCAAGTAAGCTACGAAGAGGCTTCATAGTGTTGGTAGTTTTGACTCGATCGCTGTATCGCATTAATAAATTGATATTGTGGGTTTTCCTCCATTTCAAAAAAAAAGTATTGAGTTATTAACACCCTGAAAAAAAGAAGCTATATCACATACATACACTTTGTGACCTGCACTAAATGACAAAATAAATCATAATACAGTGTGTCCCTGGATAAAGTGCAATCCCGAAAGGGGATGTAACTAGACCATGAATCATTGACTAGAAAAATATTAAAAAAAAATATAAAAAAATATTGTAGGATTTATTGGTAAAAGTAAAAGGTAAAAGTATTGATTTCTTCCAAAATAATGGGTCTATTTCTTTGAAAAAAAAAAAAACAGTATGCCTAAT
Source organism: Pyrausta purpuralis (assembly GCA_963924145.1). Classification (NCBI taxonomy): domain Eukaryota; kingdom Metazoa; phylum Arthropoda; class Insecta; order Lepidoptera; family Crambidae; genus Pyrausta; species Pyrausta purpuralis. The sequence continues at coordinate 2,870,143 of OZ001670.1, read as the reverse complement.
ACCTGGCGATGACCATGAAATAATAAATAGTCCGCAAAAAAGTAACTATCTTGGGTAAAAAAATGTATTTTTATGAAAAAAATGATTTTTTTAGACGTTTATTTTAAAAAACTTCAAATTACTAAAAAAATGTGCCCTATAACTATGTAATTTTATAGCTTACTTTTATTCTTTACCATTTTAGCTTCCAAATAAAAAAAAAACAATGTTCTAACTAAAAAAACACGCTATCTACGAACTTTTAAAGTGGAGCCTAATCGTGTTACCGTGCAGGTAGAGACCGTTTTTTCCATTGTTTCCGTCCTACTCTGTGCCCTTCGGCAGTCGCAGTCCTTTTGTTCTACACTCAGGTAGAGGGAAGGCGAGGGGAGGGGAGGCAGGGGGTTCGAAACAGGACTTACAATATCACCCAGACAGTCGCTCCGATATTCTCGCCGCTGCTACTACTGTTCTCGTTCTCGCATTGTGTTCTCGTTGATTTGTTATTAAGTTTTTGTTACATTGTTGACTGTTACGTTTTCTACTGTTCGTTACGTTTAGACTGTTCCTGTTCTGCTGTTAAGTGTTGACGAAATGCCGCGATTGACAGAGTTCTCACCTCGAGAAATAGCCGACATGCATTATTACTATGGCATGTCCCACGGTCGCACAACAGTCGCTCGGACTGCATACATAAATGCTTTCCCGGGCAGACTCATTTGATGAAATTGATGTGTGTTTTGATCAAAAAAGAAAAAGAAATGAAAATGGTCTGTATACTTCAACTAACTTCATGCTACGTAAAATTTCGTCATTACAGGGCTGCAATACTATTTCTCTCTGACAATCTTTTCTCATTAAGCTGCCAGTAATAGCGATAATTAACCTTAATTTTCGCAGTTTTTTTAACATGTTTCACAAGAATGTCAATTTCTAATCGATTAAAGAAAAATAAAACGCACCGCAAAAGCGCATTCGCGTGCAGGGCTGAGTAAATAAAAATAATAAAAAATGTTATGGGTACTGATTATATTATTACAGATAGTTCAACTCAGTTGTGCGCGCGGCCTTATGTGTGGGTAAACCTTGTACATATACAGTGACTTTGTGTGCGTGACAAGAGGTACAGTCGGGTACAAATACAAATACTGTTATTTACGGGTTATAATATACGGGTTTAAAAAAAACAGTTATTTCGTAATTTAATGTTTATTTATTGAACATTATTCTGCATCGCTACTTGAAAAATCTAATGATGAATTTTCGGATTCGCTGCTCTCACCAAGGTTAATTATGATATCTGACTCCATGTCAAAATGTCTATAGTATTCTTCTTCTTTCTTTTGTACATGTCGACAAGTATTACCCCACATCCCTTCATCAATTTGACTTAAACGTTCATTTATGAGTTTCATTATTTCCGTCACATTTTGATCGACATTATGTGAAGCAATATAATTTTTTAAAATTCCCCACACATTTTCTATGGGGTTTAGTTCAGGATGATATGGTGGCAATCGAAGAACTTTTATGCCATATGGCTGAAGTATGTCGTCAATCTTGTAAGAAATATATTTTTCTTTATTTTTTTTAATCAAATCATACAGTTCAATTTTTTTCATTTCTTGATTAAAAGCTATATTTTTTTCTGTCATCCATCTCTGCATTTCTATTTTTTTTGAATTAGAATTTGGGGCTCTGTCATTTTGAACGTTATGGTATGAGGCATTATCAAGCACAACCACAGAGTTAGGTGGAAGATTCGGTACTAGACGTTCTTTCAGCCACTTTTCATAGTTTTCTGCATTCATGTTAGAGTGGTAATCACCAGAAACACTATTTGCTTTGTATGTCAATAGTGCGTTAGGTACGAAACCTTGTTCTGAACCAGCATGCACAATGATAATTCTTTGTCCTTTCGACAGGTTTCTCTTTAATGGTGGTCCATCTTTATTACCCCATCCTTTGTTTTGCACATGGCTAGTTAAGATGTAGCTCTCATCTGTATATACGATACACCTATTTTCTTGACGGTATCTGAGTAATTTTTTTAGGTAGGAAAATCGTAGTTTTTGGATGTCATGCCGCTCTATAATAACACGTCTGTTATCCACAGTTTTTCGCCATTTGTATCCCAACTTTAACAAAGCTGTACGCAGAGTCGAAATACTTCCATCATAGTTAAGTTTATCTTGAAATATTCTTTTCAACTTTAGCAACGTAGGTAATTCACGATGTTCTAAATGGTAATTTTGAATAGTGGAACGTATAACATCAACGTTAAAGTTGTCTAATTCTAACTTCTTTAAACGTTTTTTACGGTCTTTATGCGGAGATTTAAATTTAGAGTCAGATTCTTTTCCTTCAGCCAATATATTAGTAATTGTTCTCTCTGATACCCCCACTGCCATTGCTGTTCTTTTTCGTACGCTATTTAAATGTTCACTTAATTTCGATATTAAAATTGGACTTGCGCTGCAAACTGGATCACTTACTAGTTCCAATATATCTCTCGCATCTATTTTCAGAAATTCGTATACCTTAGCAATGGTTTCTCGAGTCTAAAACAATAATACGTAAACGTCAACAAGGAAATTTTTTTTCTTATATAGAATCATAATCAGAGATCGGAATTAGGTGTGTGAAAATACAAAAGATCGAGAATATAACACGTGCTCCATATTATGTCCCGCTGCAAACTTTAGGTATTTTCACACACCCAATTCCGATCTCTGAATAATAAATATTAATTACATCTAAATTAAAAAAATAAATAAATAAAATAAAAATCTTTTAATATTTACCTGACTCCTTAAACATTTTCTCCGTGAAGAACTAGACATTTTCGTAAACGACTGTACCCGTAAGAAAAAGCGATAAGGACACGTCTTGCTCGGACGACGACGACGACTGCCGCGTCACTGCCACACGAATGAAAGTTGTATATTTACAAGCCCACGCACACATAGGGCCGCGCGCACAACTGATTTAAACTATCTGTACATGTATATTATTTATTTTCATAGATTTATGTAATTTAATTTCTCTTTGAAATGCTCGGAACAGACCTACCTATGTCGACTTTGAATGGCGTGTGTATGTCATGTCATTTTTACGTAAATACTCGTATCTAGTCTTTCCATTTCATAAGGACTTTTAGTAGGGGAGAGCAAGTTGGGGTACTTAAGCTTTGAAGATCAATAAAAGAAAAAAATATATATATATATAGTTAGACAATCATATTTATTTTTTAATTAACAATTAGATAATACTCTTAATATTTGGCAACATAAGGAACTTTTAGCTACCCATTTAGGATAAAAAATAAAAGGGGTTTCATCTCATGGTGCTGGTAAGATGGGGTACCCCCCTGTGGTAAAATGGGGTAATGAGAACTATCAGGCAAAAAGATAATTATTTGGAGTGGCAGAAATCGCAGACATGGATTTCTTCGTCATCATCGTCATCAATTCCCGCATAGATATTATGTGACCATCTTTCACAATGTGAGAATGATATCCACCCCTCAATGGAAGCGAAATATACTTCACTGCAATACATACATGGTGTATCATTTTCTTCACTTTAATTTTCAGATGAAGTCTCTAACTCTTCGTCGTATTGCTGTTTAAGCTGTTTTTTCTTGAGTGTTTGTATTAGCTCTTCTGTTTTTGCAATTCCTCTTTTCTCTTCTTTGTATCTCAATTCCTTTGTTCAGCATCTTTTTTCTTTTGGGCGGCAACTTCTAATTCTTGTTTGTAGGGAGACAACGTGATATATTGTTATCCTAAACTAGTGTAACAAAGCAACAAAATAACAAAGAAACTACGTATTAAAATACTATAACACCTCCCCCCTTAGAATAAAGATTGGGTGTGAGTGCCTGACCCTTGAGATTTTGGAGTTGATGGAACGGTTTGGCGATGTTTATCTTCATCTTCGTCATCGGTCATACGAGGGTCAAACTGAAAGTTCTTAGAAAATCAAAAACTGATTACATTAGCCAGTTATTAGTTTTATTATATCTTTTCAAAATATTGTCCATTAACGTCAATACACCGCTGCATGCGATGGAATCACTGGGAAAAGCACTTTGCCCACTCGTCCTTAGGGGTCTCTTCAATGGCATCGCGATACGCAGCCACCGCTTCTTCAGCATTCATAAACCGCTTTCCTTTAAGTCAGGGATGCACAGACTTATTAAGACTAGGGGCCACTCGGGCAAATTATGAACTGATGGCGGGCCGCCAGAAGTATAGGTAATTAAAGACAATAAAGAATTGATAATTATGTATTAAAATTGAAAAAGAATTTATTAATTTGAAGCGTGGCACTGCATAGTGCTTACAATCTTTTTTATATTTGGCTCAAATTTACTTGTAGCAACACGTAAAACTGCTTCCAAACTTTCATTTGCAAGGCGGTTTCGATTTTTTGTTTTATTATTATTTAGTATTGAAAAGGTTTGTTCACATATATAGGTAGAACCAAATAAGCTGGCACATTTCAGAGCGTTTATGCGCAACTCTTTGTACGTATTTTTATCAATGCAGCGGTAAAAGTTCAGCAAGTCTCCTTCGTTGAATTTGTTGCGTAAATCTTGGTCGTTTTGAATGTCGATAATTTCTAACTGCATTGACTCTGGCGCATTTTCAACTGAAATCGTGAAAGGATTGCTGAATATGTCCAACAGAGGTTTCACTTTTTTAAACTCCGAAAATCTTTCTTGAAAAGATTGAATCAAAATATCTAGCTTTTCTACATAACTGAAATTAATCGCAGTTTTGTTGAATTTTTCAGCCATTTTCTTATAATTCGGAAAATGATTGTAATTTCCAGAATTCAATTGCGATCTGAAAAGTGTCAGCTTGCATTGAAAGGATGATACGTGAGCGTAGAGCTGGGATATCAGTTGATTTTTGCCTTGAAGCCGTGTGTTCAAGACATTCAAATGATTTGTAATGTCAACTAAAAAAGCCAAATCACACAACCAATCAGGATTTTTAAGTTCCGGGACATCCTTTTGCTTTTCCGCCAGAAATATTCCAATTTCTTCTATTAAATTTAGAAATCGTTCCAGGGTCAATCCACGACTTAGCCACCTTACTTCTGTATAATACAGTAAATCTCTATATTCGCTTTCGATGTCATCAAGGAATTGTTTGAATTGCCTGTGATTGAGTCCTCGTGATTTTATAAAATTTACAGTCGAAACTACCACTTTCATGACATTTTGAAATTCAATTTTTTTAGAACAGAGGGCTTCTTGGTGTATAATGCAGTGAAACTGCATGAGATCTTCAGCGTTTATGTTTTTTTCTTGCAGATGCTTTTTCAGCAAAGTAACTAGCCCAAAATTGACACCAATCATCGAAGGAGCACCGTCAGTGGCAACTCCCGATAATTTTGATAAGTCCAAATCAGTTTTTGAACACTCATCCAAAAGTACATTGAGTATATCAACTCCTCTGGTTTGACCTTTCAATGAACACATTCCTAACATCTCTTCTAAGACTTCAAAATCTTGAGTAACACCTCGTATGAATATGAGAAGTTGAGCTGTGGAAGTAATATCAGTGGATTCGTCGAGTGCTAATGAAAAAAATTCAATGATCTTAGTTTTTTCATTTAATTGTTCCGCAATATTACTTGACAAAGACATAATACGTCTTTGGATAGTCATACGATTCAGTTGAATTTTCTCAAACTTTTTTGCTGCTTCTGGACACATTTTCTTAGCGGCAATTTCTATGCATTCTTTTACAAAATCCCCATCATTGAAGGGGCGACTGCGCTTTGCTATCATTCGAGAAATTTCATAACTAACTTCTGTAGCTGTTTCTGAATCTTGGATGGGTTTTGTAAACATAGCTTGCTGACCAATAAGCTCCCGTTTTAAAGACAACATTTTTTGCTTTCTTAATTCGCCTGTAAACTTGGTAAAAGTAGGATGCTGCGTTTCATAGTGCCTTTTTACATTATATTCCTTTGCAATCGCAACAGAATTCTTGCAAATTAAACAAACGACTTTATTATGCGACCATACAAAAAAGTATTTCTCAGTCCAAATTTCTTGAAACTGCCGATTTTCATCTTTAACCTTACGTTTTTTACTAGGTCCTGGCTTGTCCATGTTGCGTTCTAATCCTGGCTAGGATTAACACAGCACCTAAAAACAATTACAGTACCTACTTAAATTACCCATCCTTTTTTAAATTAGCAAAAATAATTGATTTAAATAGGTAGGGAAACACTTATTAATAACAGAGTTTTACTTACGATTTCACAACACAATTATACACGGCACTTGACGGGAAATCTACGTTGAATGTGGATCAAAATATATGACACCGGCTAGTCGAGTTAAAATCTACACTAGAACTATTGACACTTCACTCAAATTAAAACCGAACTATGGGTCGCTGCGGTTAGCGTGGCTTTTATACCGCGCGTATAGAGTCGAAAACTGTCTGGAGAAATCTCGAAACCGACTCTGGAAGCTTCGTGTATCTACCTACGCGAGCAATCGGGAATTCGTGCACTTAAGAGCGCGCGCGCGAGATTCAAATTACTTTTCGAACATATTTTTTTTGGTTTTATTCTGGAATAGAATTCAATATTTTTCGAATGTACGAGAGTATTATTTTTGCTGTCGGCGGGCCACCAGTATTCGACCGGCGGGCCGCAAGCGGCCCGCGGGCCGCGGTCTGTGCATCCCTGCTTTAAGTTTTTCTTTAATTTTTGGAAATAAATAAAAATCACAAGGCGCGAGGTCGGGGCTATACGGCGGGTGACCCAGTAATTCAACGTTTGATGTCGCCAAATAGTCGATCGTTCGCTTGGCGGTGTGCGACGAGGCGTTGTCGTGGTGAAGGAGGATCCTACTGCGAGGTCGTTTCTCTCGAACTTTTTTAAAGACAAGTGGCAAACAATTGGTAGTGTACCATTCTGCAGAAACTGTTTTTTGATCCTCTAACACAATTGTTGCGAAATGACCTATCCTTCCAAAGAACGAGGCCACCATTTTTTTTCCCGCACTTCGATCTCTCTTCACTTTAGTTGGCAACTCCTCGAAAGGAAACACCCACTGAGCAGATTGTCTTTTGGTTTCAGGATCATAACAGTAAATCCAGCTTTCGTCACCTGTTAGTATGTCGAACACAGCATTTGAGTCACCTCCGTTAAATCTTTCAATCATTTTACGGCACCAATCCACACGATGGAGTTTTTGAGCCTTAGTCAAATTATGAGGTATCCACCGGGCGCAAAGCTTCCTGACCGCTAAATGTTCGTGGAGGATTTTGTGCACTTGACTCATACCGATGCCTAAGCTTGTCCGAATCTGCTGATAGGTCACTCTTTTGTCAGTCTCTATCATACGCCGCACAACACAGATGTTATTTTCAGTCGTCGCCGTAGAAGGCCGTCCCTCACGTACATCATCAGTGAGATTAGTGCGACCACGTTTAAACTCATTAAACCAGTTGTAAACAGTCGCACGAGATGGGGCTTCATCGTGAAAGGCCAATCGTAGTCTATCATAACTTTCTTGTTGACTTAAATGACATCGAAAGTCATAAAAAATCATTGCACGAAAATTTTCTCGTGTTAAATTCATGTTGACGTGACACAGACAATTTTCAATTTGCCGCCAAATCGTAAAACAAATGACAAATGAATGAAATATATACTCAGTAATATTGGCAAAGAGTTCTATTTTCAAATTTTAGAATATTTTTTTTATTATATTGTTTATATGTGGCCAGTTCTAAGAACTTTCAGTTTGACCCTCGTACCAGTAGCGATTGTGTTCATCGGTATTGCAACTTGAGTTCTTGGCGACGGCGATGTGAGGAGCTTGCAAAACAGTTGTTGAATATTTGGACGCAACCGCTATTGATGCTCGGTCTGTTTTGCTAGAAGGTTAGTCCATTTGGCCAACGTTTGCAGTATTTGTAAATGAGATAGCTTAGCATCAGTGCTCCTAGTGTAAGGTAAATCCAAGTGAATGTGGATTTATTTTCTTGAATATAAGTTCAGAATCTGATCTTCTCAATTTCTTTATATTTGTCAAGATGGTGTTTGATCTGTTGTAGAGAATTCAAAGGCATTTCGTTTATTTTAATTGGAATTAGATCAGGTGTTTCTATTCCTTGAAGTGCATCAAGGCAACCGTCGTTTCGAATGTCAGGAATTGTTATTATTGTTATTGCAATATTTTGCCCTGATGCTTGAAATGCTGTTAGTGTGCTGTAGCCAGTTTAGAATTTGCAGTATTGTGGAAGTGAGAGAATGCCTACGCCTTGTAGTTTGTGATGAGTCACGGAGCTTTTACATTGTAGCACGCAGTTTGTTTCTTCTGAGAGTATGTAGAGCCATTTCTTGTGTTCTTTTCTTTAGATCGTATTAATTTTTGCTTCGAACGTAGAGGTTATGCAGGTTTTTGGAAGGGTCTTCGATAAGCTGTGCAGGATTTCCAGTTCGCATATAGGTCGCTTGAAAGAGTCGTCAGAGACGATATTCTTGCAGATTTCTTCTTTGTTGTTATGGTCTTGCAGGAACTCAGGTCGCTCGTTGAGATGTTAGTCTGTCCATTTGGGTTCGTGGCCAGGTGCTCTGGTAGGATGGTGGTATAGAAGGAAGAGTTCGGATGTTGGATTGGTATTGAATAGATATGGTATAGGTCTAGAGGTTCATTTTAGATATGAGGGAATTCTAATATGGTATTATAGAATTAAATTTCTCTGTTGAAACGCTCGGAAGAGGTTCATTTTGGATAAAAGGGAATTCTAATATGTACTTATGTAATTTAATTTCTCTTTTGAAGCGCTCGGAACAAACCTATGTCGTCTTTGAATGGCGTGTGTATGCTATTTCTACGTAAATACTCATACTAGCCCATCCATTTCACGAGGACTTTCAGTAATTTGTTTTTCCGTTCATCTGTGAAAAAACAAGGAAAACGTAAACTTTGTTTAATTTTGACTTATTCCACATTAATGCTACTCTTCGAACTAGCGTTATTAGTTCAGTCAGGAGATCATTACCGGTCAAATAGACCTCAGTCAAGGGGTCTCCTGACGGCCAGCGTTCAGCAGTCCCTCGTCTGCCTTGCTGCACCCTACCGCCTTAGCTGCCAGAGGCCTTCGGTCAGGACCCGTAGACGCCCCTGTTCTTGGCTTCAACAGTTTGGGTCTTTGGCCGCAAACAAATTGTGTTGGACTGAAGACAAAAAATCGTCTTTGAGTGGGCGCTCGTCGACGTAATACAGCCGTATGACTACTCGTACTGGCCTAAAATTCAATAAAAATATAGTTTTGTCTCCTATTCGTGTTGTTTGGGTAATACCTCTTAGTGAAGGTAATAATTTACTTTGTATTTGAATGTAAGATGTGAAACAACAACACGAACATGAAATGATTGAAGATATAGTGAATACCTAAATAATGGTATGGATTTTTTTTACACCTGGAATCCCATTGGCGCTACTGTTGGGGCTGGTGCCCCCCATGAAGCGGAAATCTTTCTTAGTGTTCTAAAATAATAATAATAAAAAATATTCGAATAATGCTTCTGTTTCGTAAAAACGGGAAGATCTTCGTAAGTTTTCGTTAGAAAGTTAGTTCTCACCTCAGAGGGGTCAGAAGTGGATTCGATTTGGACAACTCATTTTTAGAGCATCAGCGCTATTGTTGCGGCTGGCGGGGCTTGTGCCTTCGGTGCGGCAGATATCTCTTGGTGTTGTATTAAAAAAAAAAGGTTATCGTTAACTTTCTGACGTTAAAACGAAGTAAAATCAAAACTACAAGCAACAGAAACACCAAAATCATACACGATAAAGCGGAATTAATAACAATCGCGATGACATATTTTTAATTTTATTTGAAGCCGCCAAATTTTTCCAGCCAGAAAATTTTGGACCACACATCGTAAATACTCCCGGTTTATATGCCGTGCAATCTTCATGGAACCGCCTTTTGCAGGCAGTAAATTCAATCCAGTCGTCAGATGGCGTACTTCTCATTACATATTGGTCAAAAATGTTTAGCCTCGAGTCTTTTCTGTATCCTTTGCAACTTGCTTTGTGTTTTTGATACAATTGATCGTTTTGAGTTTTTTTCTTTTATTTAGGATATCAACGGCGATACAACATTAAATTACATTATATTATAGCTTGGTTTGCAAGTACGGCTAATTATAGATTTCCATAAGTGTTCATACAATATTATGTTGAAGTTAGAAAACTAAAAATCTGCACATTTGCACCAAAAACAAACTAAAGGAATAAAGATATAATAAGATAAATATTTACATAAGATCAATGAGATAACGCTACAACTGTCCTTATGTCACTTATCATTATCAATGTGTGTATGCGTTTACGAGATTGATGTTTTTTCACGTCCTTGCCCGAAGGCCCTGGTTGAGGTCTATTTGCTACACACTTAGTTTGCGTATTTCTCTTTCGAGACTTTGACACTCCAGATTATAACTCAGTGGCTGTTCGTTTTAGTTTCAGTTTGGTATCTTCTCGCCAGCTATTTGGCAATCATTTATTATTAATTGGTCATAAGAACCGCGTCCCTGATCTCTTAATTGCATATCAGTCTTAAAGTTGCAAGTTTTAGCGATTTTCGCCTTCCCAAGAGTTCCTGTACCTTGCATTTTCTTCTCTGCGTATAATTTATCTTATAGTTCAACGGGAGTAAAATATCTGCCCATGTACAGCTTAGAACCTTCAAGTAAATGGTCGGCCAACCTCATAACAACTTTTCCGCCAATCAACCTTTCAGCTTCGTTATTTGGTAGTATTGTATCTCTCTTATCTTCATACAAGAAAAAATCAAGAGGTATAACATCTAGGCTGCGCATACCGTTATTATAAAAAAAACTAAGCTCTGAAATTACGTTTTTAGAATCCACTAGTAGACAAGTTTATGTTAACCGGAGTGACACACACATCTTCGGGTTGTCAGTTTCAGATTCAGTTGGGTCATCCCACGGTCACACAACGTCTCCCTGGATAACTAATTTGACCATTTCGATTGTTACTATGTCGGTGATAACAATGGTAACAACCATGCTTGTACGTTACAGGGGGAAATGGCAGAGAGTGAAAACCTTCTATGAAAGCCCCTGTATTCTTTAACACATAAATTTGGCTTCATTCATGGCTCTTTGTGATTTCGATCTGTGCTGCAAAATATGACATGAGAAAAATCATAATCCCTGTAGTCCCTTGCGAACCGCAACCTTGTTTCCTTGTGGGCTTCTGACTAGCAAATCTAATACGCTGGTTTTCTGTGGCGAATGGCAATCATTCACAAAAAAAATCAATTTTCTAGTAATAATACTTTAGGAGAAATCATAAAAAAATGCGTCATTTTGGGCACTAAGAAAAAAAATAGAAAAATGCTGTTTTCTCGAAAACTATAAATTTTCGCAGAACATACATCCTTAGAGTAGCCCCTGGACCCCTCTATCGATGGTTTTCGGTAGGACCACATGAAACCCGACACTGTATTATAAAATATCGGGTAATTATTAAATATATTATCTTCAAAACGAACACCAAATCTATTTAACAGACCCGCTGCTATATGGAAGTTTTGCATCATGTGGTAGAGACCTATGAAAATATTCCTGTCGAAATAATTTAAAATCTCTTTTAAAATGTCCATTCACGGCCTCTAACACCCATCTGCAAATTGTGACTCAGCGACTACTATTGGCTTGAGCAGTAGTGAGTTGGTGCTCACCTTCTAATATTGTGGCATATATGGTTAGTACCCACATCCTTCTAACAAACTTATACTGTCTCTGAATCCCCTTTCCAAAATATATATTATATATAATCCTCTCTAAATTATGATCCTAAGAGTGAACCCTCACTGAATAAATTGGTCATTATTTCTGCATCTGATGCAGTTGCTTTGTATGGGCCTAAACAATCAACAATATATACATCACATGCGACAATAATGAATTGCTTTAATAAGTTTCTATATTTGTGAAGAGAGTAACTCTGCTTTTGGAACATGTAGTTAGAACTTTTATTAATGTATACATTATGTATATGTTCCAGCACAAATTACGATTGCATTGGTATTGTCTTCATTTTCGTAAAGACCTTGTGGTATAGTTAATTTGTGAACCAGCGGTTGATCTCGTGTTAACTGCTCTATTCCCAAGTTTCGGGTCACAAAATCTTGGAGCAAAATATCTCATATTTTGTCCATTGAATTCTCGAGTGTTCTTCGTGGCACTTGTACTAAAACGGCAATTCTATTATCTGAATCCCCTGTCCTCATCTTCATTAATTGTGCTGCTAGGCCCAAGCATCCTTTTCGCGCTTCATTCATTCATGGAACTTCTTCTAATATGTGTTTGAATTTTTCTTTGGTAAGTCCGATCCAGTATTCAAATGCTCGGTCATCCATTTCAAGAATATTTTCGATGTCCAGTGTTGTATGAATGTGATATCAACTTTCTTAAGAGCTGTTCTCACGTTTCGTTCAGTAATATTAAGAGTATTTAAAAAAAAACTTCTTGTATACTCTTTTCAAAACATTTTGAAGTGGCATTCGGTAAATCAAAGTCTTTCTTCTTTCTTTGTCTTCTAGAATTTGACTGAACAATCTTACGTTTCGGAGGCACTCTCTGAACATATCGAACTATGTATTCTCGTTGAGATTGTTAGTTACTTTGCTCCCAAAACTTTGCAAATATATTTTGTCTCATTTCGTCGTTAAAAAGAACACAATCTCTTTAGTATTTTTTTACAAGTAACAACGTTACACGAAGCTTGAATTTCACGTCTTGAAACTGATTTTTTGGTAACCTGGGTGGCATATTCCTGTCCACTATCTTTCATAAGCTCATTAAACTTTTTTTTATCAAACTTCTCTTTTCTGGTTATATTTGCCTCTTTTGGTGCTCCTTCAACATAAAAATCTTCTGTAATCATTTGAATTTTGTCTTGATCACTAAGAAAAATACTTGGAAATATTGAATTCGTTTGACCGACATCATCAGGTTGAATATAGTGGTAATTTTCGTATGAAGTATCATCTATTTTGAAATGCTCCTAGCAGAGTAAAATCTGACACTTAAAGCATGAGAGAGAAAGACTTTACGGTGACATCAAGCTACCTCACAAGATTGGACATGGTAAGAATCTTCATTTCCTGAATAAATCAACTGTTTTGGGTCAGAAAAAGTATATTTAGAGGAGGAATTATTGATTTTATCGAATATAATATTATTATCTTTCAAAAAGACGGTTGCATCACTTGAGACTGATCTTTGTCTTGGGCTTGATGGTAGGATAAAGTCAGGGTCATTAGGTTCTTAATATCATTACTGCTGAATGGATCTTCCTTTTCTGACTGGACAATATGCTGTTTCACTACATTAATCAAAGGTTCATCATCTGAAGAATTTAAATTTTCTTCTTTGCTGCTCCAATGGAACTGCATTAACTTCGTTTACATGGACACCAATACGAGTAACGGTATCACCTTTGTTATTGCACTTTGATTCTTTCGTAGACATACAGTTCTTCGTTCCATCACGCCATTTTACTATGACGTCCATTTTAAAAAAAGGATATCTGCAAAAAGCAAAACACAAATGATAATTAAAATGACTAATAATAACCAATTAAATTTTCACTTTAAATATAATTTTTACCTTTCTTATTGCAATTTTTATGTTACCGTTTGTTTAACTTTAAAATAATTGATTTTTTTTAATTTCATAGTAAATTATGGATATCATTTTTAAACTGATCTTTATTAATAACAAACAAGAAAAAATAAAACTAAGACATGCAACATAAAAAAAAACAGTCTACCTATTCAAAAACGAAACCATTTTCTCGTGGTAAGGAGGCTATGATGCTGGCTGCGTTGCCGCGTTGGATAGCTATGCTAATCCTTTGAGCTAGGAACCAGACAGCTTTATTATTGGCTGTTACAGAATTTAATTTTGGCGCAATTTTACTAAACAGCAATTTAGCAGACGGTCCACACGGCCCAAATGTTTCATCAACGCCAAGCGGCGCAAACACATAATAACTTGCAAGTGAGACGTACTTGCGACGCTTGGCATTTTCAGCCAACTCCGCTGCTGCTAATGCTGATATCGATATTCAATATAAATATCTACTATTAAGTAATTAAATAGATTTCCTTTTCGGATTGTACTAGTAATATCATTTAATTTTAACAATCATTAAGTTAACTTCAACGAATATTAAACTTTCCTCGAAACTACTTTTACTAGCGTATGGAACTGACGCCACGAACTAATACATAATTATTTATAATATCGTGCCATATAAATTGACGCCACTTTGAATCAGCGCACTCAACAATTGCTTTTATATTCGACATTCAATGTTCTATTTTACGACATTCAAATACGTAGTCATAACAACTCCCTGACGAACTATGACTTTTTAGACCGGCCGGCGATACAAAACACACTCACACGCTTCGTCCCTCGCGTTGAAGTAAATGTAAAATATATGTATATACAGGGTGGTCTAAGTAGTGACGTCAATAAATTTTTTTTAGATTCCTCTCACCTGGGGGTATCCGAAAATACCCCATGTATGTTCCGCGATTTTTTGTAGTTTTCGAGTTATGATTTTTTTTTGTGTTTTTTTAATATTCTCTACCCGCGAGGATTCAAAAATTCATATCTTTTTTTCTATTATGTATTTTGCAATGATTTTTTTTGTGCCGTGGTCGTTGTTAATGCTGTCTTAATAATAAAAATAATGCATCTTTTTAAACTTACTAAAAGGCACTAAAAAAAACTTGAAAGTTCGAACTCTGATTTTTATTAGGATTTAATCAAAAATTCTACTTCAATTTAAAAATACAAAAAGTAGTTTCCATAGCTTCTGCTTAGGTTTAAAAACTTTGCGGGGTCCTAAGCTCCTAAGATCATTTAAAAAAAATGGTACTTAGTTGGCCTTTTTTTGTTGTAATCGGCCTTCGAAGGCGGATAGGCTAAAAATCGTTGAAATAAAATTAAAGCGTTAAAAATTCTTTTATCTAATTTTTATCATTCTTATGGTAAATTTAAGTTTAAAAAGATTATTTTAAAATCATCTTAATTTAAAATCCTGTAATTTTTTTTATTGAAAATCAAAATTATTACTGAATCAATAACAACAGGTAGTTCGTCACCAAAATTATTTAAAAATTACACGAGTAAAATAATTTGAAATTTGCTGTTTTGGATAGCTCATAAAAGTCACAATTTACAAAATAATTTTATTACAATAAATTTTCAAAATTCCTTCCTCCAACTTGAATACAAAGTTGACAACGTTTGAGAAAGTTGCTTTTTAATTGCCTAAAGCTACTTGAATATTCTTGCTTTATTTTTCTTTCCGCATCTGAAAGTTTTTGTCGCAATTCTGCTTCGTTGTTGCTCTCCGTCGCGTACACAAGCTCTTTATAAAATCCCCAAACAAAAAAGTCGATGGGGTTGAGGTCTGGCGAACGTGCAGGCCATTCGATCGGCCCTGCACGCCCAATCCATCTTCCTGGAAAAGTAGCGTTCAAATGCTCTCTTACTTGTACAGCATAGTGACAGGGCGCGCCATCTTGCTGGAAAATCATATCTCGTCGTAATTGGAGATTCACATCTTCTAACAATTCACTAAGATTGTTTTGGAGAAAATTTAAATAAGTATCTCCATTTAACCTGGCCGGTAATTCAAAGGGCCCAATTAACTCTCCATTAAGGACCCCAGTCCAAAGGTTGACACTAAAGCGTGTTTGAAAGTTTGACGCCCTTGCCAAATGGGGGTTCTCTATAGCCCAGCTATGATAGTTGTGTATGTTGAACACTCCAGTCCTTTCGAATCGGGATTCGTCCGTCCACAGTATTTTATTAAAAAAAATGGGATCTTCTTCAGATCTTTGTAACATTGCTTCACTAAAAGCCACTCTCCTTGGGTAGTCAGATTCATGAAGCTGCTGGACACGCTGGATGTGGTACGCATGGTACCCTTCTGTGAACAAAAAAAAACTCTGCTAAGTACTTGTCATAAGTAAACTGGTGCGGCCTTGGTCATTGCTGCTCTGAATGCACGCATGGTTTCTTTGGCAATAGCTAAGACAGAGTACTAAATAGGGATAGACATAAAAGGATAGACATAAAAGTTCAGTTTTTAAGGTAGTTTTACATCACAAGTAAATTTGACCAATAAACGTTAAATTTTGACTTTTGACGAAGCAACGTGTCTGCTATTTTTTTCCATTGCATTAACAAAAAAGTTACTTAAATTTGGTACTTAAAATTAACTTAAGAATTTTTTTTTAAGAACTTAAACACCATCGGCTTACTACTTTCTGACGACACCTACATAAGTACAGTTGTTTCATCTCACGAAAGCGGGTGAGCCATAGTTGTAGTTGTAAAGCGTATAGACACGCGCTCTGGTGTGCGTAACTACGGGGAGCGTCAGCAAGCTCATCGTTTATGAACAAAATATTAAAGTTACACATTATTACGTTTTACTAATAAAATGTTTTGAATATTAAATCTTTTTTAATTTTGATCCGAAATAGTAAAATAAAATAAAAGACCTACTTTCGGTTAAAAAACATTTATTTTTACACAACACGCACAGTAAATTACATTCATACATGCACTCAAGTTTCATCACACTCGTAACTAGACTCGTCTTCAGAGTCAGTTTCGTCGTCACTCTCATCTTGTAAATTTATTATTAACTCAAAATCAGTGTCAAAATATTTCATATATTCAGTTTCTTTCTTAATTACGCTATTGCATGTATTACGCCATGTCTCACTTGTTATTTTTGCCATACTTTCATGAATTAGTTTTTCTGTGTTGGTCATATTTTGCTCAACGTTTCTTAAAGCAATGTAGTTTTTAAGAACCCCCCAAATGTTCTCTATGGCATTAAGCTCGGGGTGGTAAGGGGGCAGGCGTAATACTTCAAATCCTTTACTTCTAATGAAGTTATCGATTTTGTACGTGATAAATTCGCTTTTATGCTGTTTTACTAAATCATACAACTCAATTTTGCGCAATTGTGGGTCGAACTGTATACCCTTTGAAGTGAGCCATTGTTGCATTTCAGGTTTGTTCGAGTTTGACGTCGGCAATTTTTCAGCACGCGTGTTGTGGTATGATGCGTTATCTAATACTATCACGGAACGTTCGGGCAGATTTGGCAGCAGCTTTTCATTTAACCATTTTAGGTAATTTTCCGTACTCATGTTGGAATGATAATCCCCAGCTGTTGAATTAGCTTTGTAAACTAAAGAAGCGTTATCAATAAAACCGGCTTCAGTTCCCGCGTGCACTAAAATAAAACGAGTACCTGTGCTGAGCTTTTTTACAAATGGCGTCGGTTTGT
Organism: Pyrausta purpuralis; assembly: GCA_963924145.1. Classification (NCBI taxonomy): domain Eukaryota; kingdom Metazoa; phylum Arthropoda; class Insecta; order Lepidoptera; family Crambidae; genus Pyrausta; species Pyrausta purpuralis. The sequence goes on along the minus strand of OZ001670.1, from coordinate 2,852,754 downwards.
CTTTTTGGCCCCAGGTGTTTTCTCGAACATGTGTTGTCAATACATAACTTTCGTCTGTATAAACAATAGGCCGACCTTCAGAGCGATAATGGGCTATTTTTTTGGTAAAAATTTTGAATCGTGCTACCTCAAGGGGGGGGAGGGGAAGGGGGTGGGGGGAGGGGGGGGAGGTCAGCTGTCATTCCCCCCTCACCCCGCCCGCCGGAGACCTTTAGTTTTTTTTAAATGATTTTTTGCTCGCGCGTTGTGGTCACAACACTAACCTAACCTAACCTACCGAAGTCGGATTTAACTGTGTCGGTGTTTTATCTACCTATGAAACGCCCTGACTTCGGTTCTGGCGCTTCGCCGGCCGCTGCCGCGGCACGCTCGCTCCGCTCGCTCGGCTCGCGCGTTGTGGTCACAACACTAACCTAACCTAACCTACCGAAGTCGGATTTAACTGTGTCGGTGTTTTATCTACCTATGAAACGCCCTGACTTCGGTTCTGGCGCTTCGCCGGCCGCTGCCGCGGCACGCTCGCTCCGCTCGCTCGGCTCGCGCGTTGTGGTCACAACACTAACCTAACCTAACCTACCGAAGTCGGATTTAACTGTGTCGGTGTTTTATCTACCTATGAAACGCCCTGACTTCGGTTCTGGCGCTTCGCCGGCCGCTGCCGCGGCACGCTCGCTCCGCTCGCTCGGCTCGCGCGTTGTGGTCACAACACTAACCTAACCTAACCTACCGAAGTCGGATTTAACTGTGTCGGTGTTTTAAAATGTCGTTCCGTTACACGTAACTTTAATCAATATTAAATATGACTATTACTCGTTTCATACTATATTCTTTTTTCTTTTTTGTTAAATCTTTTAGTAAATCTAGGGTAACCTATAATTGCTGCTAAATTACATATAAGATAATGGGCGCCATCAAAGGGTAAAAAAAAATAAAAGTATAATGTTTTTAAATATCTAATTTATTTTATATACATATTTAATGGCATCAATTAATTCAAAAAATGGGTCTTTTTTACATTTAGAGACTTTTCTCCGCCACATAAATTCGACTATAATATCACTAAAATCCTTACAATGAGTATAATTAGTACTGCGAAAATATTTTTTTAATACCCTCCATTGCGACTCAATTCTCTGGGTGTGGGTGCCATCGGGTGCAATAAATGGATTGTCAGGGTCTGAGTGATTTACTTTTTTATGAATATATCCATGGTCACCCAGACAATCGTACGCCTTCCAATAATCGGTATGTATAGTGGTGCCCAACTCGACATGTTTTTGGATGAGGGGCACCAACACCTCTGCAGAACGTACGTTATCTGGGCACACCTCCAACCTCAAATCCTCAGACCCATCTTCAATTAGGCCTAACACCCAATGGCCCTCAATTTGACGTCCTTTGTTATATTTGCGCTTGCCAAATTTGGACTCATCTATTTGTACGATTTTTCCTGGACCTCCAATTTTTCTACATACTTCTTGTTTTTCTAAATAATATATTACCACCACTTCCCTGCAGTAATTATACCAATCACTAATTGTTGGGCTTGATAATTTTTTTTCGGTTTCCCATTTCCACGGATCTTCATGCATCACTTGCGCATAAGACCAATTATACGCATATGCGTACATTAAATAAAACACGTGGTGCATTTCCAACTTCACATTTTCAAAAAATGTGCCATCAGTCCTCGAAAATCTTGCTCTTCCTTTACAATTTCCTTTGCTGCAAACCCATGATCCCAACAACCTGTAATATAAAAAATATTATAAGTACTACACTCAAATGTTTCAGGTGGCAGGGGAACACCCCCGAGGGAAAGTAATGCTGGAAAGTAATAGTTTACGATTTCTTCAATTTTCATGAAAGTTAAGACAAAATCGCATATAATCGCAAATCGTGTATAATTGCAACTGCTCCGATGCTATAATCTATATCATCTTCGACTATAAAAAAACACTCTAGGGTTGATCCAATAAGACCACGTGGAATTCGGGGTTGACCGATTCAGTTCTGTAACTAATGTTGACCTAATATAGCAGATTTGGGTTAACAAATTGTCCTTAGTACATTTTAACCCTTATTACATTCTTTAGGTATATTCAGAGATCTGCATTCTAACTTTATAAATTCATAAGTACGTACCTGTTTGTACTATAGGTCACTTTCATAGGAACACGATGAGTTCGGCATATTTTCTCTTTCGCAACAAGATCGTTATTTTCAGCAAATGCCACGCACTGCTCCCTCGTCGATAGTTCTTTAACTACTTTCGTTAAGTTCCACATGGTCACAACTTCACTAGTGTACAGGTGACGGTTTACAACTGGTTCGTAAAATTCGGGTTCTTCCACATCGTCTTGACGCGGCCCACCTGAGCTCGTAGATGGCACAGGGTCACTTCCTAACGCCTCCGATGCCATATTTAACAATGCAGCCAAATTGCAGTGCAAACCAAAGTCCAGTGTGAATGCCAAGGTCAGTAAAAATCCAATTAATATCCAATAAACAAGCCAAATCCAATAAAGTAAGAAATCGAAGTCCAAATACAAGCCGAAGTAGTTAAAAACAATAGAAATAACCAAGGAGCACATTCGCGTTACCGAAGAAACAAACGAATGTCAAACAAAACAAAGCATCGCATCGCGTCAAGTCGCGTGACGTCACGTGAACACCAAAATGGCGGATTGCGTTTCGTTCGTACACGTACGTAAATATAGTTGGGTAATGTACTGATATAGCTTTTTCTTTTTACAAAAGTACTCAAAATATAGTTAAAAGCGATTATGTAATAACATTTAGAGTTTTTTATAGATATTATGTAAAAATTTATAAAATATTGAGATAATTTTCAATTTGCTGATCGAAAATTTTGCATTAAATTATAAGTAAATTTTTTTTTTCAAAAATTTATATAAAAAGAGTAAAGGAGTTCCGGCAAAAAAAAATGCTTGAGGGGGGTATATAAACCCTCCCTCTACCCCCCCCATGCATCAATATACTCAAATTCGGGTAGCACGATTCTAAAGTTATGCCATTTTTTTTAAATATTTAAGCCTCCACATCTGTATATCGTGCCGCTCAACTAAAACTTTTCTATTGTTATCGGCTTTACGCCACTTGTAACCCAATTTTATAATTAAGCTACGAAGCGTTGATAAACACCCATCGAAACCAATTTTTTCATTTAGGATTGACCTTAATTTTGTCAATGTTGGAATTTGTTTTTGCACGATGTGAAAATCTTGTACTGTGCTTCGAACGACATCAGCTGTTAGGCCATCAATGTCGACTTTATTTTTTCTCTTTCTTCGGTTTTTCATCGGCGAAGTAAATTTCGCGACATCTCTTTCTTTTTTTGATAATTCTCTTTCTTCTTTTAATATATTTTGCACTGTTCTTTCACTTACTCCTGTCGCTTCTGCAGTGCGCTTTGTGATATTACGCAAATGTGAAATATCACAATTTGGTTCTCGAAACTTTTCTGTGAATTCATATTCAGCTTTGAGAAAATGATAAACATTTGCTATCATTAGACGACCCTAAAAATAAACAAAACATTAATTTATTACACAAAACATAGGTATACAGACCAAACATAAACATACACACACAATATACACACACACTGATTTGAAAAAATTGGACTTAATCACGAGAAGACATATTTTAAGTTTGGGTAGTTCGCAAAACTCTCACGAAGCGATAGTAAAAATCCGCCTCTCCAAGTCTCCCGTCCGCTCGTGACCACGGCTGTTGCAACATGGCCGAAACATCGAGGTAAATAATTATTTTCTTTTCGTGATTACCTAAGTCCCGTTTTTCGAATCAGTAACACACACAATTAAACATTAATATCCCTTACTTCACTGCGAACAACTTTTCTCCTTTTACTCGTACTTGCCATGCTGACGGTACTCCACAATTCTTTTTGTCACGAACTAATTAGCACTACTTATCCGGCCGGCGACTCGGCCGAAACTGAGCGCTCCCGAGCTGATGCACACAGAGACAACGTGTATGTGTATCCACCCACACCAGTATGGCTCACCCGCATTCGTGAGATAAAACAACTGTAACTAAATTAAACCTTCCTTTTTTACAATACCGTAAAAAAGGAAGGCAATTAACAGCTTTGGTAGGTAATGGGTGATTTTTTAAGAGCTTGAGAACTTTTTTAAAAAAAAAAACGCATAAAATTTGCAAAATCTCATCGGTTCTTTATTTGAAACGTTAGATTGGTCCATGACATTTACTTTTTGAAGATAATTTCATTTAAATGTTGACCGCGGCTGCGTCTTAGGTGGTCCATTCGGAAAGTCCAATTTTTGGCAACTTTTTCGAGCATTTCGGCCGGAATAGCCCGAATTTCTTCGGAAATGTTGTCTTCCAAAGCTGGAATAGTTGCTGGCTTATTTCTGTAGACTTTAGACTTGACGTAGCCCCACAAAAAATAGTCTAAAGGCGTCAAATCGCATGACCTTGGTGGCCAACTTACCGGTCCATTTCTTGAGATGAATTGTTCTCCGAAGTTTTCCCTCAAAATGGCCATAGAATCGCGAGCTGTGTGGCATGTAGCGCCATCTTGTTGAAACCACATGTCAACAAAGTTCAGTTCTTCCATTTTTGGCAACAAAAAGTTTGTTAGCATCGAACGATAGCGATCGCCATTCACCGTAACGTTGCGTCCAACAGCATCTTTGAAAAAATACGGTCCAATGATTCCACCAGCGTACAAACCACACCAAACAGTGCATTTTTCGGGATGCAAGGGCAGTTCTTGAACGGCTTCTGGTTGCTCTTCACTCCAAATGCGGCAATTTTGCTTATTTACGTAGCCATTCAACCAGAAATGAGCCTCATCGCTGAACAAAATTTGTCGATAAAAAAGCGGATTTTCTGCCAACTTTTCTAGGGCCCATTCACTGAAAATTCGACGTTGTGGCAGATCGTTCGGCTTCAGTTCTTGCAGGAGCTGTATTTTATACGGTTTTACACCAAGATCTTTGCGTAAAATCTTCCATGTGGTCGAATAACACAAACCCAATTGCTGCGAACGGCGACGAATCGACATTTCACGGTCTTCAGCAACACTCTCAGAAACAGACGCAATATTCTCTTCTGTACGCACTGTACGCATTCGTGTGGTTGGTTTAATGTCCAATAAAGTAAACTGAGTGCGAAACTTGGTCACACTCGCATTAATTGTTTGCTCACTTGGTCGATTATGTAGACCATAAATCGGGCGTAAAGCGCGAAACACATTTCGAACCGAACACTGATTTTGGTAATAAAATTCAATGATTTGCAAGCGTTGCTCGTTAGTAAGTCTATTCATGATGAAATGTCAAAGCATACTGAGCATCTTTCTCTTTGACACCATGTCTGAAATCCCGCGTGATCTGTCAAATACTAATGCATGAAAATCCTAACCTCAAAAAAATCACCCGTTATCTCATTTTTATGGCTTACCTACCTTGGTTAAGAATTTTGAGAACCGTAGTACGCGGAATCCCGGTTTGTCTAGTTATTTTTCTTGAGCTTGTACTCGGGTCTCTTTGAATTTCTTCTAGAACTTCTTCCACTTGATCCGGATCCAGGGGTACAGCTCCGCGAGGTTGATTTCGCCCAGGGATGCGTCCAGCCAGCATGGTGTTGTATGTGTTAATAAAAACCCTGTGATCCGGGTAATGCTCCATTACATCTCCTCGTCTCACTAATGCCTCTCGATAAAGCCTCGCAGCTTCACTACCGTTGCCTTGGGCAACGCCATAAAAATAAAGCATCTCTGCATATTGGCTTAGTGAATAGCTCATGGTACTGCACAAAGAGAATCCGAATCACTGAGTAATAACAACAAGTAGTTCGTAAGGCAAATCAAGGTCCAAAATTCAAGCACAAGTCGTTTGTAAGACTAATCAGGGTCCGAAACACAACTAAAGTAAATCTTGAGGCAAATCAGAGTCCAGTAACACAGCGTAAGTAGTTCAAGGGAAAGAAAATAACGTCAACGAGAGCGAGCAGTCTTAACACGCGCGATGGCAAGAAACGACTAAAATAAAAATGTACCTTTGAACAGAATAGCACAAAGAGCGGGTCATGTAGCAGATAAAAACCGGTCCCATTGCTACCTGATGGCATGTGCGCGACTATTTCACAAACATCACAACTTGAAACATAAAATTTACTGAGACCGAAATTATTGTTAAATAACACGAGCTACCGTAATTTTACAGGATTTTAAGTTAAAATTGACTTTTGATCACATTTTTAACTTAAACTTACCATATGAGTGATAAAAAGTAGATAAAGAATGTTTAACGCTTTAATTTTATTTCAACGATTTTTAGCCTATCCGCCTTCGAAGGCCGATTACAACAAAAAAAGGCCAACTAAGTACCATTTTTTTTAAATGATCTTAGGAGCTTAGGACCCCGCAAAGTTTTTAAACCTAAGCAGAAGCTATGGAAACTACTTTTTGTATTTTTAAATTGAAGTAGAATTTTTGATTAAATCCTAATAAAAATCAGAGTTCGAACTTTCAAGTTTTTTTTTAGTGCCTTTTAGTAAGTTTAAAAAGATGCATTATTTTTATTATTAAGACAGCATTAACAACGACCACGGCACAAAAAAAATAATTGCAAAATACATAATAGAAAAAAAGATATGAATTTTTGAATCCTCGCGGGTAGAGAATATTAAAAAAACACAAAAAAAAATCATAACTCGAAAACTACAAAAAATCGCGGAACATACATGGGGTATTTTCGGATACCCCCAGGTGAGAGGAATCTAAAAAAAATTTATTGACGTCTCTACTTAGACCACCCTGTATATCTATACAGGGTGTCCCAAAAAATAGTGTCAAGCGGAAGTCCTGAGATAGAACACCCCTTGGAGCATCCGAAACACCCCCATGTATGTTCCGCGATTTTTTATAGTTTTCGAGTTATGAATTTTTTTCTGAATTTTAGAGAATTCTCTATCTCGACAACTTAAAATATTTCCAAAAAAAAAACTAAAAGACTTTTTCAAATTTTCTTTTTTGCTAATTAATCTTCAAGAGTTTACCTTTTATGCATAAAATAATTGGCTTCGTAACTTTGATGAAAGTCATGGAAATTTTAGTGTAAAGTGAAAAATTTACGTTCTGTTAATTATGACTTAAATTTTCAACTTGCAATTAAAAATCTAAACAGGTGACTTCAAGATTTTTAATTAGATTTGAAAACTTTTTCAGACTCTCAGCTTTAATAATCATTTAAAAAAAGTAATACTTAATCGGGCTACTTTGGCTCCAATCAGCCTTCAAAGACAAGAGGCGGAGATTTCTTAAAATTAGCGATGTGATTTTCAATGAAACAATAACTAATTTTAAAGTGCTAACAGCAGAATGGTTTCAGTGCTGCATTAAAAAACGTTCAGTGCGGTCAGAATATGGAAAGGTGACCACCTGTGTCACTTTTTTCTACGATTTTTTTTACATGTATGACTTTTTTTTTAAGTGGGAAATTGTAAAATAAAACGAAATTATCAAATTTCTTAACTAAGTTTATTAAATTTCACAAAAAATTTTCAAAATGTCTACCTTCTTGTTCGATGCATATTCTACATCTTCTGAAAAAATTGCCTTTTAAACGAACGAAAGCTCTTCGATTGTTTTTTATTGTTTCTTCAGCCTGTGTTAATTTGTTGCGTAATTCGCTGATGTTTCGACACTCTTTAGCATAAACTAGTTCTTTGTAGTAACCCCAAACAAAAAAGTCTATCGGATTTAAGTCAGGTGACCGTGGCGGCCATTCAATGGGTCCGCCACGACCTATCCATTTGTCTCTAAAGCGGCTGTTAAGGTATTGTCTCACAATTGATGCATAATGGCATGGTGCACCATCATTTTGAAAAACCATATCTCTGCGTGTGGCTAAATTAACATCGAAAAGTAAGCCATTTAAATTTTCTCTTAAAAAATTGAGGTAAGACTCGCCGTTTAAGCGATCTGGCAGTTGGAATGGACCAATCAATTGACCGTCAACAATTCCAGACCAAAGATTGATGCTAAACTGTTCTTGAAAATTTGAAGCCCTTACTAAGTGTGGATTTTCAATACTCCAGGAGTGGTAATTGTGCATGTTGAAAATTCCGGTCCGTCTAAAATGAGACTCATCCGTCCATAAAATGGCATTAAAAAAATTTTCATCCTCTGCTTGACGCCGTAACATTTCTCGACAAAATTGCACTCGTCTCGGGTAGTCCTCTGGTTTGAGCTGCTGCACTTTTTGTATGTGGTAAGGATGATAATATTCTGCTTGCAATATGCGATGAACCTGGGATTTTGGTATCCCAGTTCGGCGCTCAACGACTCTGACACTAACTGAGGGGTCTCTTTCAACTTCTTCAAGTACAGATTCCACTTCATCTGGGTCATGCATTTGAGATGGACGTCCGGGCCTAGTTCCAGGTATACGACCATCCAAGTAAGAGTTATAAACTCTCAGAATCATGCGGTGGTCCGGAAACCTGTCTGGTTGAGGCTCACCGCTTCGTTCTACATGTTCTCTGTATAACCGAGCTGCTTCGGAAGCATTCCCTTGCGCACATCCATAATAATAAAACATGGTTGCATAGTCTCTTGCAGAAAACGGCATCGTCTAATCCAGTTATCGTGCACTCAAGGTCCGTAGAAATAGCCAAGTCGTCAGAAAACAGGAATAACACCAATCCAAACCGATAGCACTCAGAGTCCGTAGGGAAAGCCGAATTTCGAATATGCGTGCACACAATAGTCCGTAGAGAAAGCCAAACTGTCAAAATAATTCACAAAATAAGAGCGTATCGTACTGAAGGCGCAAAGACAGACAGACGACTGAATAAAGATAACAAAAGTAACCTATGCAATGACGCATTTTTAGAAGTCATAACAACAACATAGCTATCTCTTTCTAACATCTTCTACTGCGTTAGCGTTAGCTCTTTTTGTTTTAGCTCAGATAAAAACCGGTTTTGAAGAAATGTCGGCGGCCTTGTGGTTTTTTAGCAAGAAATAGGATCTTTTTTAAAAAAAATTCTAATTTATGGAACGTTTTATTATTGCGGCACTGACAACCATTCTGCTATTAGCATGTTAGCACTTTAAAATTAGTTATTGTTTCATTGAAAATCACATCGCTAATTTTAAGAAATCTCCGCCTCTTGTCTTTGAAGGCCGATTGGAGCCAAAGTAGCCCGATTAAGTATTACTTTTTTTAAATGATTATTAAAGCTGAGAGTCTGAAAAAGTTTTCAAATCTAATTAAAAATCTTGAAGTCACCTGTTTAGATTTTTAATTGCAAGTTGAAAATTTAAGTCATAATTAACAGAACGTAAATTTTTCACTTTACACTAAAATTTCCATGACTTTCATCAAAGTTACGAAGCCAATTATTTTATGCATAAAAGGTAAACTCTTGAAGATTAATTAGCAAAAAAGAAAATTTGAAAAAGTCTTTTAGTTTTTTTTTTGGAAATATTTTAAGTTGTCGAGATAGAGAATTCTCTAAAATTCAGAAAAAAATTCATAACTCGAAAACTATAAAAAATCGCGGAACATACATGGGGGTGTTTCGGATGCTCCAAGGGGTGTTCTATCTCAGGACTTCCGCTTGACACTATTTTTTGGGACACCCTGTATATCACTAAACGTCGTATAATGCCATACGCCACTAAAAACAAATATTATTATTAACAGTCTACTATATACTATATTCACTAACAGTCGTATGGCAATAACTTCAGTTAGTCGTATTTGCTATTTTTATTTAAGCAGATACATCAGCGGTGCAGGTAGCAATATCTTCACAACGGCGATAGATACGATAGATACAGATACGTCGAAGTGGAAGCATAGGAGACTAGGGAATCTAGGAGTGGAAGGATTGAATTTAGTTAAAGGACAGGTAACAAGGAAAGGTGTTGTGCAATTTGGTTAATGGATTGGGACGTGGTAGGAGTGGGAGTAACTGCGGCTTTCTGGGACAAATAGTTGGTGTTAGTATTAGTTATGGTGTTAGAGAGAAGTAATGTTAATAATAGGATGAATATGGTGATTGTTACCTTGGATAGACGCAGTTTGACGTTGGTGGCTCCGCAGTTTTCTTTGTAAGTCAGCCGCTGTGATAGGATACTTGGAAGAATAGCAATCGTAGGCTTCGACGAGTGAGGTTTTGGTATGAGAACGGATGATTAAATCATGGAGGATCTTGTTTGTCAAACAAACAGGAAAACTTACGTAGTAGGGATAAGATAATTTTGTCAGGCATAGCAAAGATAAAGTTAAGAAATTAAGTACAAGATGAAACAGAGACAAGGGTTTGAAAGCACTCGAACGTGAGTGGAAAAAATCGAACTGAGTTTTACTTATTGTGATCACTTTTTTCAACTTGCAAATTAAAATATATTATAATAGTCTTATTAAAAATATTACTTTGATGGCATGTAATACATATATTCTTAACTTTTTTAGAGAACCTTTCCACGTTACTTCTATTAAAAGCGGTTGCTCTTGCCAAACTGCACGCTTCTGGTTTTCGTACTGATAAGTTTGCGAACCTTCTTTGTGTGGTGTCGTGGTACCACCGTTGTGTCTGATTTCCATAACACAAGTGCAATAGCTACTTACTTTGGGATCAAAGCAGTTATAAGGTACAGCAGGCTTCATTGTAATTTCACCACACACTTTTGGTGGAATCAGTGTCGTTGCCAGAGCTCTCTCGATCTGCTCATCGAATAGCGACTCTGAGAGGTGATGGAGTAGGTACCCCCTACAGGAGAATCTCTATATAGCCTTCTTGAAGCTTCGTTAAAGTGTTGTTGCTGAGAGAGACCAGGCAGTATGTCTGTGTGATCTGAAAGATTCTGATCCGTCGCTGCTGATGGTGCTAAGTCCGTTTCATTAAATAAGTCATCCGCGTACGGAAATATTCCAGTGGCTCTGAAAGCAAATTTGGCATTATTTATTGTAGCAACGTACTTATACGCATTATCAATTTACCAATTATTCAATTGAATATTTGGTTTTGTATGGGCTATGAACAGCCACGTCTAGAGGTTGAATTTTATGGCTGCCATGAATGGTGAAATAGTACACATTACAATATTATACATACTCCCCTACTGCTACTAACATTGTGCCTAATGCTTAAAACCGCAATTTCAGCAGTATTTGGTGTAAGGTTGAAATACCATGGTTCGTGGAAAAAACCAAAGATGAGCATAAATTTCTATATTTTTTAATAAACGTACATGTTTATAGATACCATACCGTTTTGAGGTAACTTTTTTAAATGGTATAATTTCAGCCAGAAAATTACTGACTGCGGTCTTGCTCAATCTGAATCGGTATTGAAAATCGAAGTCATCGTGCGTATACAAAAAAAAAATCGCTCTTGGTACGTTCTTGTTGTCCCATTTTCATCCTCCGATTTCCAGTCCCACTGTAGAGAATACAATCCCGAGCATGTTTTTCAATCCCGGGATTACAGGATTTTTGAACCGTAATCCCGGGATCCCGGGCCTATCCCGGGATTAGACTATGTGGTTTCTAATTGGGCTCAAATTAAAAAAAAACTTGAGTAATTAAAAAACTTTATAATGTCTTTGCACAACAGTCAACACAAATCACAATAATAATAAGAAAATAAAAAAGACAAAACAAAAAAATTATACTTTTGCAAGAAATTAAAAAGACAACATAAATATACTATTTAGTATTTCGAAAATATAATCGCAGAAATATCAAAGCATCCAATGTTTGACTTCCAAGCCTGCTTCGTAGTTTATTGCCAACATAAGCGGCAGCTGAAAACGCTCGCTCAGGTTCAACGCTGGTTGGAGGAATAGACAATAGATACTTGTATGCTGTTTCTAAGTGATATCCACGAACTCCTCCATTTTCGAACAGGCTCATTTCACGTCTAATACTATTTGCCAACCCCAATTCATTTTGTACTTGTACATCAGGATCTGGGGATTTCATACTCTTGTTAATTTCCAGCTGTAACTTTTCCTTTAATGTCAATTGGGGTTGGGAGGTTTCTGGCCTTAGCTCATCATCTATTTGTGATCCTGACCTTTCTTCTTCTTCTGTGTCATCTCGACTATTAAGTCTTTTAACAATACTCTTTATTTGCTTCCTCACTATAGCCTGTGTCGGAACTGGAAATAAGTCATGCCATTCCAAATCCGATAACAACTGATTTTCATCATTCATTCGTGGATTTTGTAAATAATTTAATACACCAGTTAAATTATCACTTCGTCGTTGCTTTATACGTTCCACTAAGGATGTTTTCATTTTTTTGGCAAGTGCTGAGTTTTTGCTAGACAGTTGTTTTATAAGAAATTTCAAAGCGGCATCAGCTGTGCATAAATTAGCATCTCGCCTACAGATTGCTTCTACTGTCAATTTAATTGGGGTCAGCACATCAACAATTTTATTTACCAATCCAAAATCAACATCTTCTAAACGAATTGGATGATTGAGATCTATAAGAGCTTTTTGAATGCATGCTTTTAAAAGATAAAATCGCTCCAGCATTGTTAAAAGACTATTCCATCTGGTTTTACAGTCCAAAAGAAGTGACAGCTCTTTTCCATGTTCAATTTTCACATATTTTTGAAGTACTGTTTCATTTTTAAATGGTGATCTTTTGAAATACACTACAACTTTGCGGATTTTCTTTATCAGCTCATTAATATTTTCATATTGTGTTAACTCTGGTACGTGTTCTGGCGCAAGATCATTTTGTGACATTACGATTAAACCTGATTCTGGACAGTCTAAGTCTTCTAAATCGTGTTCATCATCGCTGTCGTCCATATAATCAACAGTAACAGCTGGTTCATTCAGAGTATCATCTGAGGTAGGGCTATGTTGCAAATAATTATGTTTTTCATAAAGCACATCACAGACCGCCAAATTGATACCATGTGCGAGACACAGTTGATGTTCGGTGCAAACAAGCCGCCCCACCTTTATCATAACATTCGGTCCATCGGTTACAATAGCCACGATGTCAGTTTCCAGGGAAATATCAAATTCACTGAGACGCTCTTTCAATATACGAAGACAATTTTCAGCTGTCATACTTCCGTAAATAGGAACAAGTCCTAAGTTCCAAAATTTTTTATATGAATGAACGTTGACAGCCATGTATCGTTTATTGGAAGTTGAATTCCACTCGTCGAAAGAAAGACTAAATCTTTCACCTGCACTTTTCAATTGTTTCAATTCTGCAATTACTTGCTTTTTGATTTTTTCACTGTAATTCATAACACGTTTTCGAACAGTGACGGCTGACTTTGGTAAATCCGGGTATTTTGCTAAGAGCAATTTTCTCAAATCATCTGAAGCTATGAATACACTGAATGGAAATCCATCTATCTAATGCAACCATTCTTGCCAAAACATCATCCAGGCTATCGTCGGCACTTTTAGTAAAAAAATCATCTAACTTTCGCTTGGTTGGCGGCGGCGGAGCTGTGTTCATATTTTCAGAATCTTGACTTGTTGAAGCTGATATAACAAATGTGTATGTAATCCCTTAGTCGATCCACCCAAAGTCTTGAGAATGGCTGGGCACCGCTTACATTTAGCACTATTCCCATCCTTCGCGACTAAAAAATAACTCCACACTGACGTCGCA